>CM076582.1:40439417-41039417 GCA_034641835.2 Pinus albicaulis | reverse complement strand
CAGGAAAGGTTGGACGGTGTGTCCAACTTCGTGATCTGGGAGGCTAGAATATTGTTAGTCCTGGAGGAATACGGTATCAGGGAACACGTAGAAAATGTCGTAGCTGTGCTGGTTGATGCAAACGCTCTTTAGAAGTTTAACGAGAATCATGTGTGGGCAAAGCGTTTGATCATGAATGGGGTGAAGGATCACGTGGTCCCACACATTGGTGAGAAGAAGACGACATATGAGGTGTGGACAACTCTGACCACGCTGTATCACGGAAGCTCAGTCCAACGTAAGATGCTTCTGGAGAACCAGATGAGGATGTTCTAGATGCACAAAGGGGAAGAGATCGATCCATTCCTCTCCAGGTTGCAGACTATTCGGGATCAGCTAATTGCCATGGGGTCAACCCCGGACGAAGGACTCTTAGTAAGGACAACCTTGAATGCTGTCACTGATGAGTGGGAAACCTTTGTCCAAAGCATTTTGGGTAGAGCACAACTCCCCAATTGGGGTGACAAAGGGGAAGAGATCGATCCATTCCTCTCCAGGTTGCAGACTATTCAGGATCAACTAATTGCCATGGGGTCAACCCCGGATGAAGGACTCTTAGTAAGGACAACCCTGAATGCTGTCACTAACGAGTTGGAAACCTTTGTCCAAAGCATTTTGGGCCGAGAAGAAGACGACAAATGAGGTGTGGACAACTCTGACCACGCTGTATCAGGGAAGCTCAGTCCAACGTAAGATGCTTCTGGAGAACCAGATGAGGATGTTCCAGATGCACAAAGGGGAAGAGATCTATCCATTCCTCTCCAGGTTGCAGAGTATCTGGGATCAACTAATTGCTATAGGGTCAACCTCAGATGAAGGACTCTTAGTAAGGACAACCTTGAGTGCTGTCACTGACGAGTGGGAATGCTTTGTCCAAAGCATTTTGAGTAGAGCACAACTCCCCAATTGGGGTGACATGTGGGCCATCTTTCGACAGGAGGAGATCCAACGGATGACCAAGAAGGAATTCAACACCGGAAGTAGCAAGGTGAAGGAGGAGGAGGAAGAGGATGCAACCCTTGCATCAAAAGCAACGACGACAACAAGGGAAGAAGAAGAGGGACCTATCAAAGGTTCGGTGCTTTAATTGTGGTGAACTTGTATACTTCGCCAGCACTTGTCTTAGGAAGAAGGACAAGGGATCTTCTGATTCCAAGGCAACAACAACTAGAGGCAGCAATGGTAGTGAGGATGATGTGGCTATGAGCGCTCATGCACCTCGAGAGAAGAGGTGCGGCGACATTGATATGTAGCGCATCTACAGATGGGAGGCAGGATCCTTGAGGTGCCCAGACTCTTGGATCACATACGAGCTACGAGAGCCTTAAGACAGTTGCAGGATGACTGGAGCAGTGGGTGCAAAAGATCACAGTGAAGTAGAGGGCAGAGCTGGGACGCTGTAGATGGGAGCAGTGCAGTGCAGAGGCAACAGCAGCAGCAGCAACGTAGAGGCTGATGGGACTTCAGCGGCGCAGAGGGGCAGCGCTTACGTAGTGCATAGCAGCAGCAACGCAGTGGCTTTAGAGATACAGTGCAGTGCATCAGTCAAGGTAGCTTCAGTGATGAGATGCAACCTGAATGACTTGTCTGCCAGTGATTGGGCAGGGGTCCTTCAGTTACTTACTTCTCAGCAACTGAGTTGCAGTGCAACAGTTGGCAGCACAATGCAGCAATTTGAAAGGGAGCTATAATACGGATGCAGTAGTGTCGGTGGCAGTGACATGGGCAGCAGTACAGTGGCAGTAACATAGTGGATGGAGGGCAATAGGCCAAGCATCAGCAGCGCAGAGACCGATGCCGAGATCAGGGCAATGCTTCAGTGTGGAAGTATTGCTAGAGCACACTTCTCGCTAAGAGGGAGTGTTGATATTTTGGGGTAGCATCGGGTGTGCTCTAGCTCTGAAATTTTGTGGAGGGGCTAAGACACACGAGATCTCCAAGACCCATAAAGCATTTGGAGAAATTTCATCTGGTGTATGAGATATTCAAATAATTAATTTTTTTAATGAGGACCGTAAGTCTAACTTAGGGAAATAGAAAAATTAAAGTGAATTAATTAAACACATGTGATGAAATGTTCTAAGTGACATGGATCAAGCATTCTTTTAATCTGAGTTGTCGATTAGAGATTAGATCACGGTTGTTGGTTTCCCAACGAGAAAAGTATAAAGGAAGGGCTTGGGGTCAGTTGGAGAACACACATACAGGCATACCACTGAAGCTGAGTCGAATTTCTGGGGCAGGGTTTGCTGAGGAATTCGAAGTGAGTTTGCAGTGCAGTGAGGGGCAGAGATCGGCAAGGGATGATCTGATCCAAGTCTGAGAATACAACAGCAGAGAGGCATTTGGTACCAGACAACGCAGAGCCAACCAGGAGGATGCAATTCAACCAGCACCACGCAAAGGACTGCACAGAGGCTGCGTAAGCCCAGCCAGGGTGACGTAGACCTAGACAACGTAGTGCAGGGGCAGCGCAAGCACCAGCCAAGGTGACGCAGGCCCAACAGTGCAGGGGCAGCGCAACTCCAGCCAAGGTGACGCAGGCCCAGCCAGGGCAGGGCAGGGCAACACCAGTGAGGGTGATGCAGTGGGGACGCTGGCCAATAGAGGCTGCAGAGGCAGCGCCGAGGGTTCCAGTGGGCTAGAAAGGGCTCCAATTCGTAACTCCCCGAAGAGGGTTGATCATCCATATTTTCTGTCTCCGACTGAAAGGTACAATTGCCATGTATTCTCTCTGTAGGGCAAACCATTTTTGGTGACTAGAATGTTGTATTCAGATTCTGCATAATAATAAAATCCTCTAGAGCTGCTGCACCAGTTTTCCCTCATTGGGCTTTTCCGGGGACATTTGTCCGAAAAATATGTGTAATTTTGTCACATGTGCGTGCTGTTTAGTAATTGATCTGTAGATGTGTAGACTGCAGTTTGTATTTGCTTTAGTGTTTTTCTGAATATTCAGATTAATAACTTGTTAATTAATCAAACAAGTAGGTGAAATAGATCGAGACACTGCACTAGGGCTTCTGTTTTGAAACTTTCACAATTAATAGTTTATTAGTCCAAGGTCTTTCATATCAAATTCAACTGCTAATTCCTTCTTGCATTGACGAGTAGGATGCTCCACACCTGTTATTAGTAAATCATCCACATAAAGTAATATGACCACACACTCATTCTTTACCACCTTCATATAGAGATTTGGATTTGTAGTACTTCTGACGAAACCAAGTCTTAATATATAAGCATCCATTCTGGCGTACCATGCTTTAGGGGCTTGTTTCAAGCCATATAGAGCCTTCTTTAACTTATAAACATGAGTTTCTTTTCCACGCACTTCAAATCCTTGGGGCTGCTCAAAGTATACTTCTTCATCAATTGTGCCATTCAGAAAAGGTGTCTTTATGTCTATTTGATGTATGTTCCAAGCCATAGTAGCTGCAGTAGTGATGAGAGATCTAATTGTAGTGTACCTGGCTGTTGGAGCAAAAGTTTCTTCGTAATCAATTTCTTCTTGTTGAGAGAATCCTCTTGCCACAAATCTTGCATTGTATCTATCAATACTCTTGTTCGCTGTGTTATCACATTGTTATTCTAAAATTTAAAAAAATAAAAATAAAAAATGCTGACAACGGGAGTGTCAACATTTTTTGTAATAAACACAATTTTACTTTGTTCTCCTGTAAAAGGCAGTAACTTTGGGCGTGGTTTTGTTTATTTTAGATAATTATGGTATGTTCTATGCTTAATGCAGTTTTACTTTAATCTTTCTTATAGGCCTAATTCAATTTAGCAATCACATAAACATGAAAGTAAAACGCTGATAGAACATAATAATAGATCAACAGAAGACAAGCCAAATAATATATCAGAATTTGTAATTCTTCTTGTCCAACAAATATAGAGAGAAATGTTTGTTACAACAGTCAACAAGATGCCTTAGCCAACAAAGACTTAGGCCGACCAAACCAGCTCTTCCAACATACAAAATCAACATTCTTCCAGGAGTCACACACACCTCAAAGACAACTCCCAAATAGTGAACGCAAGTCAACAAAAACCACTCAATGCTGGTCTACGCTGCGGTCAAAGGGGCTTCGGTCAAAGTCAATGCTCAACCTCGATTTTTGTGCCCAACAGTATGGCCTCCAAAAATCAGAATTTTTGTGCCAAAACCGTAGTCAAACTTCAGGGGTTGACCCAAAGTCAACACTGGTCAACGCTTTCCAAAATGCCCTAAAAAGTTCGAAATTTTTCAGCTTTAGATTCACACGTGGGAGGGAGAGAGAAGCCTCCAAAGGCTGTACAAACCAATCAGATGAAGAGGAATGTGTGTGATGAGATGATGATGAATGAGCATCATCTCTCTCCAATTTATATCCATCAATGAGGGTGTGTGACACATCTTTTGGGGCTTGTGAGCCTACATTACAAATTTGGCCGACCTTGGCAATTTGCACGTGTGGAAATAAAATAAAAATATAAGATCTGCTCATCTAAACAAGATGATCTTTAGATCAATCTTGCACCTCCCCGAATGAGGTATCCAACAAAAATATTATCATCATCATATGAGCATTGCAACATGGAGTTTGGACCTCGTTGCCCAAAATTAACACTCCCTCTCAACTAGGGAGAACTCCATCTGTCCACTTGTGCCATCCTGTCATCGAGTACCATCATGTACTATCATCATCATCATCTTGCAATCTTGTGTCATCCCGCTGTAACATGCTTTGATGGCTCTTGGGGCAAACAAACGAGCGGGAGTCACAAAGACATCAGACTCTATGACCCGAAGTCATCTTAGAGGTTAAAACCTCAATCGGACTCAAGAGAGTCACATACTGACCCGAAGTCAGTTTGGAGGTAAGAACCTCATCAGACTTGATCCTAGATCAAGGTGTTGGACACATCCCATCCTAGACATAGAGAGTACGACAATCCCCGATGCGTCCATTGGTCATGCTATCGGTCTCCATCCACATTTCCCACCTCATTGGCCAAATGAGAGGTACTTCCCATGAGTCCGAAACTCCATGGGTAGGATACATGCGGGGCATAGATCAAAGAGAGGGTGAACTAGTTCAATATCACAACGGTGGGGAAGAAACACACCAACAAGGTTTGGCGAACCTCGCCCTGTGGTTGCTTATAGCTCCAAGAAGCTATCCCCTAGCCCGTTGGAGCAACTAGAGCTCATAGTCCAACTCAGGTGGGACCCTCAAAATAGGGTTTGTCCACGATACCAAGCTTCTCAGGGAAGGTTAAGAATTTGACCTTTCCCAAGGGCTTCGTGAGAATATCTGCGACCTGCTTATTAGTCCCAATGTGATGGAGCCTTATGGCGTCTCGCTGTACCATGTCCTGGAGAAAGTGGTACCTAATATCAATGTGCTTGGATCAGTCGTGGAACACGAGATTCTCAGAAAGACGAATCTCACTCTGGTTATCACAAAGGATAACGGTGGTATCTAGCACATGTCCAAACAACTCATTGAAGAGCTTTCTCAACCAAACAACTTCACAACAGGCCATACTCTCTACAATGTATTCGGCCTTGATGGTGCTTAAAGCAACCGATTTCTGCTTCCTACTCATCCAAGATATCGAAGCAGAACCAGGAGTGAAGCAACATCCAGATATTCTCTTACGATCTGCCACACTGCCTGCCCAATCAACATCGGTATATCCATGGAGCCTCATATTCTTGGCAGTGTATCTCAACCCGTGGTTGGTTGTGCCCCAAAGATATCTCAAGAGATTCTTGGCACCAATCCAGTGAATCTGATGAGGGTCAACCATATATTAACTCAATGTGTTTACTGCAAAACATATGTCTGGACGTGAGTTCACTAAGAACATCAAGGTCCCCACGAGTTGATGATACTCGGTGGGATTTCCCAACTCGGGCCCAACAACACTTCCACACAACTTTTTAAAGTTGAGTTCCATCGGAGTAGTCACAGACTTGCAGTCCACCATCCCAAATCTATCCAACAACTTCACGACATATGTTCCTTGAGAAAGGAAAATATCACCTGGCCTTTGCCAGACCTCTAAGCCTAGGAAATAGTGCATAAGTCCTAGGTCCTTCATCTCGAACTCGGAAGCTAGATCCCTCTTACATAGATGAATGAGAGGGTCAACACCTGTTAGGAAGAGATCGTCCACATAGAGAACCAAAATGAGAGGCCTTTCTTTATCAACCTTAAAATAAAGGTTTGGATCAGCATCACTTCGAGTGAAGCCCGACTTCATCAAATAGCTATCAATCCTCTCATTCCAAGCCCTGGGGGCTTGCTTCAACCCATAGAGGGATTTCTTCAACCTGCATACATATGTGTCTCTATCTTGGACTTCGAACCTCAGAGGTTGCTCCACATAAACCTCTTTCTTGATTGAACCATGTAAAAATGCAGTCTTCACATCCATCTGATGGAGACTCCATCCTTGCGTTGCCACAAGGGCAATGATCGATCGGATGGTGGTATAGCGGGCAACAGGTGCAAATATATCATCATAATCTATGCCTTCCTTTTGAGAGAAGCCTCAGGCAACAAATCTTGGCTTGTACTTTTCAGCACTTCCATCGACTACATGCTTGATCTTGTAGAACCATTTCGAGGTGACAACAGATTTGTCCTTCGGTCTCGGGACCACATCCCACACATCATTCTTCATAATAGACTCATATTCTTTGTTGAGATTTTGGGGTAGCATTGGATGTGCTCTAGCTCCGAACTTTTGTGGAGGAGCTGGAGTACATGAGATCTCCAAGACCCAGAAAGCGTTTGGAGAAATTCCATCTGGTTTGATAGTTATTTGAATAATCAATATTTTTAATTAAGGACCCTAAGTCTAACTTAGGAAAATTAAAAGATTAAACTGAATTAAATTAAATGTGATGAGAATGTTCTAAGTGACGTGGATCAAGCAACTTCTAATCTTAGGCGTTGATTAGAGATTAGATCACGGCTGTTGGTTTGCCAACGAGAAAAGTATAAGAGAAGGGCTTGGGGTCAGTTGGAGAATACACACATTGGTAGAGCACTGAAGCTAAGTCAAAATTCCAGGGCGTGGTTTGCTAAGAATTTCAAAGCGAGTTTGCAGTGCAGTGAGGGGCAAAGATTGGCAAAGGATGATCTGATCCAAGGCCAAGAATACAACAACGACAGAGAGGCAGTGTACCAGGCAGTGCAGAGGCTAGCTAGAGATACGCAGTTCAGCCAGAGCCACGCAGAAGGCAGCGCAGACGCAACAACAACCCTTCAGGGATGATGTAGGCCCAACCAGGGCAGTGCAGGGGCAATGTAAGCCCTGAGGGGCTAGCGCAGGCTCGTCCAGGGTAGCGCAAAGGCTGATGCATGCCATAGATGCTGACTTAGAGGGCTGAGGGACAATGCTGGTGTTTCCGGTGGGCTAGAAAGGGCTCGAGTTCTGTAAATCCTGTTTGAAGGTGTGAATCAACCATATTTTCTGTCTTCGAGTGAAAGAGGTATTACTGCCGTGTAATTTCTTTGTAGGGGGAACCAGTTTGGTGCCCAGATATTGTTGTATCCAGATTCTACATAATAACAAAACCCTCTAGAGCTAGCTGCACCGATTTTCTCGCATTGGGTTTTTTTGGGGACATTTGTCCAAAAATTCTGTCACTTTCTCAGATGTGCGTGATGTTCAGTAAATGATCTGTAAATGTGTAGGCTCTAGTTGTGTTTAATTTTTTTGATTTTATTGAATAATTCAAAAAATTAACTTTTAATTTAATTCAAGTAGGAAAAGTAAATAAGATTTATTGCAGTAGGATTCTGTTTAGAAGATTCAGGAATTTTTACATGGTATTAGAGCATTGCAGATCAAGCTGAATCACCAGAAAAAAACGGCTGAAGAGGATTCCTGCAGAGAAGGTAGTTGTAGCAACAGAGTTCCAGAGAGGGCAGCGCAACACCAGGAGGACGCAGTCCTAGCAGAGGTCACGCAGGGACTGACGCAGTCCCTGCTGAGTGACGTAGAGGAAACACAGAGCCTTCTAGAGTGACGCAGGAGCAGCCTGCGTTGCGCAGTTGATGCGTTGAGCTAGTCCGCTCACGCAGAGGCCAGCTAGAGGGTCGTAGTCCAGTTTTGAGGGTGTTGTACGGATCTGCTGTAGTCTGGAAGCGGAGCTTCAAATCTTCAAAGGTTGCTGGTGTGGTGGAGGTTCTGCCATTGCAGAATCATTCCTAGCTAAGTTGAAAAAGAGCGGGAGGAGAATTGCCGCTTAACAGATTTTTTCCAAAGAAATTTGAAGATCGATCAGGAGGGTGATCGAAGAGGGTTGATTCAAGGCATTTGGCAGATTTTCGAGGAAGGAAATCGGTTGTCAGAGGGAGAAATTTCTACAAAGGGTGCCTTCTTTCACCAAGGACCCTAGATTTGGGCTTCTTTTGAGAGTAACAACAACAATAGGGAGAGGAGCATCTGTTTCGACAGATTGTTTTGAGCTAGATGGCACCGTATGGACTGCGTGATCAGGATAGGTTGGACGACTTGTCCAACTTTGCTATCTGGAAGGCCAGAATCCTGACGGTCCTGGAAGCATACAGACTTAGGGGACATGCAGAGAACGTCTTGGCTACACCAACCGACGCTGCTCTTCTCATGAATCATAATGAAGCGGAAGCGCATGCTAAGCGCTTTATCATGAACGGGGTCAAGGATCATGTGGTCCCACACATTGCCGAGAAGAAGACAGCTAATGCTATGTGGACAACTTTGACCACAATGTATCAAGGAAAATCCGTCCAGAAGAAGATGTTTCTGGAGAACCAGATGGGGTTGTTTGTGATGAATAAGGGGGAGGAAATCGATCCTTTCCTCTTTAGGTTGCAGACGATCTGGGATCAGTTGATTGCCATGGGGTTAAAGTGGAGGATGATGTCATGATGAGGACTGCTCTAAATGCAGTAACAGATGAATGGGAAACGTTTGTCCAAAGCATCTTGGGCAGACAAGACCTTCCAAGCTGGGATGACATGTGGGCTATCCTTCGACAAGAGGAAATCCGCTGGATGACCAAGAGACAAAACAACACCAGATCCAACAAAGTGAAGGAGGAAGAGGAAGATGCAACCCTTGCATCCAAGAAGCAGCAAGGGAAGAAGAAGAGGGATCTATCCAAGATCCGATGCTTCAGGTGTGGTGAACTTGGACACTTTGCCACCACTTGTCCTCTAAGGAAGAAGGACAAGGAAGCTGATTCCAAGGCTGGGGCAACTAAAGAAGACGATGGCTCTGATGATGATGTAGCCATGAGTGCTCATGAGCCACGAAAGTGGGGCGACATTGATCTGTAGAGCAGCTACAAATGAGAAGGCAAGATCCTCGAGGAGCCCAAACTCTTGGATCACATACGAGCTATGGGAGCCTTAAGACAGTAGCGGGATAAGTGGAGCAGTGGGTGCAGGAGATCACATTGAAGCTGAGGGCAGAGCTGGGATGCTGTAGATGGGAGCAACGTAGTGCAGAGGCAACAACAACATAGAAGCAGCAACGCAGAGGGGCTGATGGGACTTCAACAATGCAGAGGAGGCAGTGCTTACGCAGTGTAGAGCTGTAGCAACTCAGTGGCTTCAGTAGGACAACACAGAGAAGCAGCCAAGGGAGCTTCAGTGATGAGAGGCAGCCTGATTGAATTGTCTGTCAGTGATTGGTCAGGGGTCCTTCAGTTGCTTACTTCTTAGCAACTGAATTACAGTGCAGCAGTTAGCAGTGGCAGTGCTATGGGCAATATGATGCAAAAATTTGAGAGGGAGCTGCAGTATAGATGTGGCAGTGACTGTGGCAGAGTCATGGGCAGCAATATAGAGAGCAGCAACAACGCAATGATGGAGGGCAGCATGCCAAGCATCAACGCAGGGATCGATGCCAGAGATCAGGGCAATGCTTCAAGTGTGGAAGTATTTCTAGAGCACACTTCTTGCTAAGAGGGAGTGTTGAGATTTTTGGGGTAGCATCGGATGTGCTTTATCTCCGAAATTTTGTGGAGGAGATGGAGTACATGAGGTCTCCAAGACCCAGAAAGCGTTTGGAGAAATTCCATCTAGTTTGATAGTTATTCAAATAATTAATCTTTTTAATTAAGGACCCTAAGTCTAACTTGGGAAAATTAAAAGATTAAAGTGAATTAAATTAAACATGTGATGAGAATGTTCTAAGTGACGTGGATCAAGCATCTTTTAATATTAGCCGTTGATTAGAGATTAGATCACGACCGTTGGTTTGCCAACGAGAAAAGTATAAGAGAAGGGCTTGGGGTTAGTTGGAGAACACACACATTGGCAGAGCACTGAAGCTAAGTCGAAATTCTAGGGTGTGGTTTGCTAAGAATTTCAAAGTGATTTTGCAGTGAGGGGCAGAGATTGGCAAGGGATGATTTGATCCAAGCCCAAGAATACAACAGTGACAGATATGTAGTGTACTAGGCAGCGCAGAGGCCAACCAGATATACATAATTCAGCCAGAGCCATGCAGAAGGCAGCGCAGAGGCAACAACAACCCTTCAGGGGTGACACAGGCCTAGCCAGGGCAGTGGGGGCAGCGTAAGCTCTGAGAGGCTAACGCAGGCCCATCCAGGGCAGCGCAGAGGGGGAGGGACAGCGTTGGGGTTTCCGGTGGGCCATAAAGGGCTTGAGTTCTGTAAATCCTGTTTGAGGGTGTGAATCAGCCATATTTTCTATCTCTGAGTGAGAGAGGTATTACTGCCGTGTAATTTCTTTGTAGGGGGAACCAATTTGGTGCCCAGATATTGTTGTATTCAGATTCTGCATAATAATAAAACCCTCTAGAGCTAGTTGCACCGGTGTTCCCGCATTGGGTTTTTCTAGGGACATTTGTCTGAAAAATCTGTCACTTTGTTATGTGTGCTTGATGTTCAGTAAGTGATCTGTAAATGTGTAGGCTGCAGTTGTGTTTACTTTGTTGATTTTACTGAATATTTTAGAAAATCAACTTGTAATTTAATTCAAGTGGGAAAAGTAAATCAAATTTACTGTAGTAGGATTTCTGTTTAGAAGATCAATTTTTTTTCACATTCTTCTTGCATAGCATCCTTCCAAACTTGATGCTTTACGACTTCTTCAAATGTTCCAGGCTCAGATTGTACAGTCGTACTCATGGTTGCTAGGTACCCTTGGTACCTATTCGACTTCTTACTTTCACGGAATGTTCCCCTTGGAGCAATATGTCTGTCGACATATTCGAGAATGTCTCTAAGCCATGAGGGTCTCCTTTTATTTGAAGGAGGTGGATTGATAGGATCCATCCGACCTTCAACATCGGGCATCGGTTCATCCTTCGGTTCTTCCATCTTCCCTGCTTCTTCTTCTTCTTCTTCTTTGTCTTCCTTTGAGCTAGGAAAATTCCTAACTTTCTTGAGGGCAACATCTTCATCGAAGGTGACATCATGGCATATCTCCACTTCTCTTTGACCAGGCACATAGATTCTATATTCCTTCGAGGTTTCACTTTAGCCCACAAACAATCCCTTCTTCTTAGAAGCATCCAACTTGCTCCTCTTTTCTTTCGACACATGACAATAAACGGTACTTCCAAAAACTCTAAAATGAGAGACATTGGGCTTCTTACCAGAGAAGATTTCTTCGGGAGTTTTGGAGACCAATGCGAAATGTGGGCGTCTATTTTGATCGTACACATCGACACATGAAAATAAATGGTACTTCCAAAAACTCTAAAATGAGAGACATCGGGCTTCTTACCAGAGAAGACTTCTTTAGGAGTTTTGGAGACCAATGCGGAATGTGGGCATCTATTTTGAACGTACACATCGGTGTTGGCAGCTTCTCCCCATAGAAACTTTGGAAGGCCTTTGTCATAAAGGATGGCACGGGCAACTTCTAAAATGGTTCTATTCTTCTTTTCAGCAACACCATTTTGCTCGGGAGTATATACAATGGTGGTCTCCCTCTTAATGACAACTTCCCTGCAATAGTCCTTGAATTCATTTGACTCATACTCAGTCCTATTATCGGTCCTCAAAATTTTGATCTTCTTCCCTGTTTGATTTTCAACCAAGGCCTTGAAGGTACAAAACCATTTGAATGCTTCGTCCTTCTTCTTCAAGAAATATATCCAAGTCTTGCAGGAGAAGTCATCTATAAAAGTGATATAATATAAGCATCCTCCTAAGGATGTTACGGGTAACATACCAAATAGATTAGAATGTATCAATTGCAAAATATCAGATGTCTTCGTGACACTTGAGAGGAATGGTCCCCTTGTATGCTTTACTTCGGCACAACCCTGACATACACCTTCATGATCATCTTTGAAATCGGTCATCCCTGTCACCACCTTCCTTGCTTCGGGAAGGGCTTTGAAATGAAGGTGTGCAAACCTCTGATGTCTAGCTTGGATTGAAGGGTTGTGTCACATGTCATGGCCCCCAGCGGACTTCCACCAACCTGATAGAGTGTATCAACTCTAAAACCAAGAGTGAATGCTTCTTTGAAGTTCCTCTTCCAAATGCGTACCTTTCCATCGATGAATGCCACCTTGAACCCTTTGTCTTCCATTGCCGAGATAGACACTAGATTCTTCTTCAAGTCAGGTACGTACAACACATCTTGCAAGCGGAGGACTTGACCTTGATTTAGATGAAGGGTCATAGTCCCTGTCCCTTTCACAGGATAGGTGGCATTGTCTCCAAGGATAATTTCCAAGTTAGTATCCTTTTCAATCAAATCAGAGAGGGCTTCCTTGTATCCAATGAATTGCCTTGAAGCACCACTATCAATCAACCAAATATCCAGCGTATCTGAAGGAGATGCAACAGAGAGGGCAAATATAAGAATATATTCATTTTTCCTATCAACAACATTAGATTCATCAAACTTGGAATTCCTTGACCTCTTGAAAGGTTGCCCATTTCCACTTCGATCAGAGTGAGCCTTCCTCTTTCCTTTGAACAAGTTGTTCCTTTGATTTCCATTCCCCCTGAAGTTGTTGTCATCATCTCTAGGAGAGTCCCTTCTATTGGGGCGCTCTCTTGCATAGTGACCAAACTTGTTACAAGTGTAACATCTTCTTTTTCTTCCTTTGGGATCTGCTCTTCCATGGTTTTGATTTCTTGGACCACCATTGTTTCTCTTCTTTGCATGAGCGGTGAAGGCAGTAGTGTCACCTCCATTCCCATTCGAGGGATGGTCTCCCTCCATCATCCTTGTTTCCTCTTGAGTGCATCTCGTCAACAATTCATCAAAATTAGGAATCGCATTGTTATTAAGAATCATAGTATTAAATACATACCAGTCTGCGATCTGCTCATCAATACCCCTTTCTTCTAAATCTCCCAAATAGTCAAAGGACTTGTTGCTGTCATGCTTTGTATGACTCACTCATTAGATTTGTGATATCTTTTGTTTAATAACTGGACTCCATGCCCAATGGTAGGTTTCGAAGATCACCCAACCAATTTATCCTTGAACCTAAATCTGACCACTTGAGTTCAATTGCATAGAACCTTCTACTACAGTGACCATAGGGTGGTTGATTTTTACGGAGAGATCCCTCCCCAGGTTGAAGGGCCAGCTTCAACCTAAAAGCGGTTTTGAGTTTACCTTGGGGTTTTTCCCTTGCAGCGAGGGTTTACCCTAAGTGATAACAAGTTGCATGCTTGATTTTGTACACCCATTTGGAAGTCAAAACTGATTTGTCCTTGTGTCCATGAACAATTTCCCAAACATCATTCTTCATTATTGATTGATATTCTTCTAACATTGCATTCTTCCATACTTGATGTTCAACTACCTTTTTGTGCGATGTAGCTTCTGCTTCAATGAGTTTTGTCATGTATGCTGCATATCTTGAATATCTTTTGGGTTTCTTACTTTCTCTGAATGTTCCTTTTGCTGCTGCATGTCCTTTGACTTCCTGTAGAATTGATCTCAACCAAGCTGGTCTTTTTCGAGTTTCTGGAATGAGGACAAGTCGTATAGGCTCACTTGGTCCTTTTGGTTCATCACGATGCTTAGTTGTAGGTTCTGGAGGATTATCTTGCTCTGGATTCTCTTCGTTGGGAAAGGTAAGTCTTTCTTCTTCATAGGAATCAATAGGGATTCCTTTGGACTTCTTATATGCAACGCTTTCATCAAAAGTGATAGCTCTTCTTACTTCAATACGATGATCTTCCTTGATGTAGATTCTATATGCTTTGGATGAGGTACTATAACCAATGAAGATTCCTTTCAAACTTGTATTGTCCAATTTCTTGCTCTTGTCTTTGGGAATATGAATATACAGGACATCCAAAAAATATGAGGTGATCAACATTCAACTTCTTTCCTGTAAATGCTTCTTCTGGGGTCATGTTTCCAAGAATTTAGTGAGGACTTCTAATTTGAATGTAAACTGCTATCTTGGAGGCTTCTCCCCATAAGAATTTGCGAAGGTCTTGGTCATGTAGCATGGCTCTTACACATTCTTCAATAGATCGGTTCTTTCTTTCAGCTACACCATTATGTTGAGGATTGTAAGGAACTATTTGCTCCCTTGTAATCTCAATGTCTTTGCAAAAGGCCACAAGTTTTTTGGACATATATTCCCCTCCATTATCTGATCTCAGATTCTTGATCTTCTTTTCTGTCATATTTTCCACTTCTGCCTTGAATTCTTGGAACTTTCTGAATACTTCATCTTTAAACTTCAAGAAATATATCCAAGTCTTTCTGGAGTGATCATCAATAAATGTTACATAGTATTGATGACCAACAAGTGATTTTTTTGCCATGGGCACACAATCATCAGACTGGATTAGGTCCAAGATTTCCTTGGATCTTTTTTCAATACTAGGGAAAGATTTCTTCACATTTTTACTGAGGGCACACCCTTTACAATGTCCGTCATGCTCTTCTTTTAATTGGGGTATACTAATAACCATTTGATTTAGGGATGTCAATATTTTGTAATGGAGATGACCATACCTTCTATGCTACAACTCACGAGGATTGATGTCCAAATGTATTAAAGCTTGAGGAGGAGGAGTTAGAAGCCTATACAACCTCCTCTCACGAATCCCAATTTCCTTGCATTTTTTATACACACAATTACTTTGTCATCAACAAAAGCTACCCTGTCTCCTTTATCTTCTAAATAAGAAATAGAAAGCGAATTATTTTTAAAACTTGGAACATAGAGGTTGTTGTTGAAATGAATGTTCCCTCCGAACTCTACCGCTATGGAAGTAGAACCAATGCCCTTGACTGAGTAGCTATTCGTCTCCAAGTTCGACCTTGTGAGAAGAGCTTTCTTTAGATAGGGTATTGAAATGTTCACGTTCACCTGTCATATGTCTTGAAGTTCCACTATCGATTATCCACATACTTTCACTTTTCAAATGAACCTGTAAGTGTTGAATATAGAATTCCATCCTTGAATTCCTTAGATAGACTAGCGATGAACTTGGTGATGTATCCTTTGATGGATTCAAAGAGACTCCTTAGAACCTTGAGACCTTCCTTCATGTACCTACCTTGCCATTGGAAAGAGAGAGAGATGGTAACAGCTACAAAGATGTCTTCAAACAAGAGTACTAATAAACTGTGATCTTCAAGCTTTCTTCCTTCACCTTAGCTCTGAAACCATGATGAGAAAGCAAGTGTTGGATAGATTAAGACTTGATTCCTCTTATTTGATAATTACTTGTGAATGTTAGTTGTCTTCTTTTAATTTATCTTCTTCTTCATCAAGCAATTATACAAAACTACAAAGCATAAAGATCACAAAGAGACAAAGAACACCAGAAATTAGGCTCCAAGCCAAGGAAAAAACCCCACAAGGGGGAAGACCCAAAAGTTCCTTCTTTTATAGAATCAAATCAAAATGAGATATCCAAGACTCTAGAGCAAGACCTAGACTGCCTCAAAGATCCAAGTCAACCCTCCTTCAAGTCTCCTCCAATCAAGTCAAAAGTCAACAAAAGTAAATGCTGGTCAAACCTATGAAATTTTGGTCAAATCACATAAATTTTCGGCCTTGCGGTAGAGGCAGAATTTTGGCCTTGTAGTACCTTTGAAATTGCATAGAAATTTCGCACGTGTGAGCAAAAACTAGGCAGAAAAAGCAAATTCTCTCTCTCCTTCGACTTTGTCTTCTCTGCTTTGACTTCAACTGATTTTTCTTTTATCTTTGGCACATAAATCAATCTGATGATAATGAGTGATGAATGTCTCTCCAATGGGTCGAGTTGACTTGTATTTATAGCTGTCTAGGAGGGTCGAATGGCTGCCCTTTAGGCTGACTTGTCCAAGGAGGGTCGACTTGATCTTGGGTTGACATTTTTAACTTTTTGACTAAAAAATAAAAATTCTTTTTTCTTTCTTACAAAAAGTCCTTATGGGACTTGACTCAAATAAATTTCTTTTGACTCTAAAATGTTCTTTTTGACTCAATTGACTTTATAAGCATAAAAACATGCTTTGACCAAAATAATAATAATAATTAGTATAATCTATTATAAGAATTCATTTTATTACATTATGAAGACTCACATTAGTTACATTTTTCAACGCACTCCACCCTTCCCGGTGTGTGATTAGGGTCCAGGACCTCACTCCACCCTACTTGGTGTTGTGATCTAGAGTTATCAGAACGAGAGTGGTCATTGAACCGGTAGACCCCTTATATCGGGAACCGCTCATAACAGGTAAAAAAACTGGTAAACCAAAGACACAAAATATTCAAATTTTAAAGAAAAACATATATATTCATGTGCGTCCATATGAATCCAAACCATTTATACACAAATAAGCAAAAGTTCTCATTTATATAGCATGTAAGGGAGCACATAACCAAAATAGCACCGAGTGCAATCCATCTCTAAACTGAAAATACATCAACAAACAAACTCCTCATGGCTTCTAACATCCAAAGAAAATTATGCTACAACAAATACCTGCATATCATCAAAATCATTGCCTATATTGGGATCTTCATCATCAATATCACCCTCTAAGCATTAAAATTAGATAGAAAAAGCATAGCATGTCAAGTCAAGATTTTGCTTGAGTAATGAGTAATTTTTTTAGTAGGCTCATGATAGAGGAGTTCGAACACCAATGCCACTAACATCAAGGTACTTGGAGGGTTTGGTGTTCTTGATTAAATACTAGTTCCATACCCTCGTACATGACAAAATCCAATGTAGCGCTGCAATCCCCCCAATCCTGAAATCTTGGAAAATCGTTAAGCCTATTGAATTTTGAGTGAGATCTAAATTCTATTTTCTCCATATGAAATCCAATGAGATCAGAACCACTCTCAAACATCCCGAGTCATTTCATGATAGTGTGAAAAATTTAAGTAAAAGGATGGAAATGAAAGATAAAGGAGAATGTCACTTTTACTTTAAGAATTTAACATTACCATGAATTGCATAGAATTAGTAGGGCAATATGGTGAAATACTAGGCTTCCCTTGTCATAAATCATTGCCTTTTTGAAAAAAAAATTGCGTTCAAAGGGTCGTTGGTAGAAATGTACAAATTCAGTTGGTTCAGTATTGAACCGACCAATTCAATGAAAAAAGGCCGGTTCGGTACTGAATCGGCCAAAAACGGTTCAGGTCACAGGTTCGAACCAGTTTTGGTCTCAAACCAACCAGACCGATCAGTTTAGACCAGTCTTGATAACATTGTTGTGATCAAGGTCCAGATGTTGAAGGACTTCACTCCACCATTCTTGGTGTGTGATTGGGGTCCAGGACCGCACTCCACCCTACATAGTGTGTTCAGGGTCCTCCTTAGAGAGTCAGTCACTCAACCCTGCCTGTTGATCATTGAGGGCCTCTTGAACCCATTCTTTGTTATGAAACCAACTCACAAAATAGAAGAAAAGATAGATCAACGACTTAGAAATCAACCACTTCGAGGGGGAATCCTCCTTTACATTTACATAAATGAACAAATCTTGGATGATTCAAATGACAAAACCTCCTTTCTATATATAGGAGTCCATGGGGTCACAATATAATCCTAGCCGACCTAACAATAATAATGTAAGGTCACCGCAATAATATCTGGAGAATGTCCATCCGTGCATCCGTTCTCATCAACACTCCCTCTTAACTTGAGGGGTGATTTTCACAAGCCCTAGGTAGTCTCTGAAGTACTTGAAATTCTCTCTGGAAAGCGACTTTTTTCAGAACATTAACTGCATGCTCATTGATGGAGATATGCTCGAGCCTTATCACTCTCGGATGTAGAGATACTAGATCTCAAAGTGCCTTGACTCGACATCATGCTGTCGCCTGCACTTGATCAACCAGTCCTGCAAGCTATAATCATACTACTTGATAGCTCATCTTTCAAGCTGTGTCATACTTGACCTGTGAGTGCAACAAATGTGTTGCTTCTTGCTCGTCCATGAGATTGAAGCCCAATCAGAAGTGATATACAAACTTGCTCTCTTTTTAATACTCCTTGCCCAATTTGTATTCTTGCAGCTGTACATCTCTCACAATCTGTGCCATGACCAACCGTACCATCCTGGTACTTCAACACATGTTGAGATATGTTCCTTAGCTCAATCATAAACCAATCTGATTCCATTTCTTGATCCATCATCCTATCTGTTTGTTCATCCTGAACCCGATATTACCATATCAAACCTAATCTGCTCCCTTTGTTATTGGTACTATCAGTTATCTAGTCAAGATCCTTCATCTGAGATCAACTCCCTCTGAAGTTGAGTAAGTATTCTTGGAGGAGTCTCGGCTTACTAGAGCAAATATTCTGGACAATGAAACTTCTTTCTGGCACATGATATCTGTTGCTTTCGTTGGAGAACAAATCATATAGGATCAAACTTGATCCATCAAACTTATAGCTGACTGTACAATGCCTTCCGTCTTCTTACTGGTATAAGACTTCTTCATGAACCTGACTAGCTTGAGGTAGTACACTTCTTTCATTGAGAAATACGATCTCTGCAAAAGTGTGCCTTCTTCATGAACCTGACTAGCTTGAGGTAGTACACTTCTTTCATTGAGAAATACGATCTCTGCAAAAGTGTGCCTAACAAAATGTCTTTTCATAGGCTTCTTTCCCTTTGCTGAGGTAATTCTTAGCCTTGTACTTCTTGCCATCCAATCATATTTTTGTCTTAACAAAATTCAAAGTCATTTTGCTCCCTCTGAGTCCATATCTTGTCCATCACAATAACTCTCTACACAAAGAGTCTCTTAGTCACAACTTTGCTCTGTTCTTCCATTTGCAGCTAAGGCTTTGGCAACCTTCATTGTGTAGTCGCAATCCTCATTGGGAGGTCATGAAAGAACAATACAATCAAGCGAAGAATTCAAATACAAGAGACTATCTAATTAATAACAATAATAATAATAGTCACGAAAGTGAGATATACAATATTATCTTTTGAGAGGATGTCAACTCCCTCTTGATCTTTAGTCTTCTTGCACTCATGAGCAATTTTTGTCGGCTTCATCCACATCATCGTCATGATGTCATTCCCTTTTAGGGTTTCTTCTTTCAGCATAAACATTTGATTCTAGGATTTTTCCCATAAACTCTAGGATTTCTTCTCCAAGCCTTTTAAGTTTTACAAATGTCTAGGTAGGGTATTTAACTTCAAATCCTAGATTTTTAAAAGTCCATAAACCCAAACCCTTTCTGCTTACTAGGGTTTAAAAACCTTGGAGTGTCCAATCTTTCATACCCTGTATTTTCATAATCCTTTAAAAGAGTCTAGGGTTTACAACCTCATCCTTGCATTCATTTCCAAGTCAATACACAAATGTTCAAGATCATTTTTCGTGCTTGTAATGTATCTATCATACCAAGTCTTTGAGGGGCTTATCTTCCTTCTTCAATCCTGAAGAAGGACTCAACTTCTTTTCCATTGGAAACTCATAATACTCATAGATTCTTTAGTAGTCCTTTAGGCGATGGGAGATTATTAAACTTTTGGAGTCATAGCAAGTCATTAAAAGTATTTAAAAATCATAGGATCAAGCAACTCAACCTTTATTGGAGTTTCAAGAGTTTGATCAGATTTCCATAATGCAAATCACCTTTTTCTTACTTGACATAATACTGTCACAAGATGACATGTTCCAGATCAATGCAACTTACAATATTTTATCTATTCTCTTCGCTATCTTCTTCAAGGTTTATCTGAAAGCCATTGGTGATTAACAAAAACACTTCATCAACTTTGTCCTTTGGAGACAACAAATTTTCCACTTATGAATTCCTATAATCCGTTGAAGCATGGTAGTTAAAACTTTGTTCACGGTTTCTACTTGGCCATTTGCTTGCGGATAATATGTAGTTGAGCTATCATGACGTAAGCCTAGCTTTGCAATTAGTTCAGTGATCATAAAGTTTCGAAAATGGCTGCCATGGTCCATGACGATGGCTCGTGGAACACTAAACTTAGAAACTACATGATTGAATATGAAAAGAGCAGCGATTTCACCATCATCCTTATAAGTAGGCATCGCCTCAGCCCATTTTGTAAAATAATCCACAGTTAGGATAATATACCCATGCCCCTCGACCGAGTGAGGGTTACATGTAATAAAATTGATGTCCCATTTCGCAAAAGGACCGACAACGATGATTGAGTGAAGAGGAGCAAGAGGTGCACGTATTTTGCGATGATAGATTTGACAATTATGACATTTTTGGAGTGTAGTTATTCAATCTTTGAACATGAAAGGCCAGAAATACTCAACACTCAAGATTTTTTGGACAGTGGCAAACCCTGACATATGACTGCCACATGCTCCAAAGTGACAGTTATTTAAGGGCTTTTTGGCTTCTTCATCATGCGTCAAACAACGTCTAAAAATAGAGTTGACACCATGACGATAAAGTGTATCGCCAAGAATATTGTATTGCTGAGGATTATATCGAATACAACGACGATCAGTTCAAGATAGTTCAGGCCGAAAAACTTGAGTTTGGAGATAAACAATAATAGCTCCATACCAAGGGTCCAATGTATTGATGAGAAAGAGTGATTCATCTGGAAGAGAATCCTTTGCCACGGTTTTTGTTTCAGAATAGGGAAAGTCACATATCAATTCAACAAACACCAATGATATTTTCGACTTGGATTTCTTAAATTCTAAATCAAATTCTTATAGGATAACTATCGGTTTGGAACATTTGCCCTCAAGTAATTGTCTCGTAAGAATATAAACCATAGGGTTGCAATCTGAAATCACTGTTGTTTTACGCAAAATATTATAGTGACGAAATATTTGGATAACTTGCACAGCTGCCAAGGCCAATTTCTCCACATGTGCATATTTTATTTCAGATTTCGTAAGGTTCCTACTTAAATAATAGATCACATGTTCATCATTCTATTCATCCTCTTGATCTAATTCCATGCCAATGGTAACATCAAATGCAACTAAATACAAAAAGTGATCTCGATGATAATGGGGCGGATGCAACAAAGGTGTGTGAATTAATGCATGTTTGAGTGCATCGAAATCCTTTTGAGCAGTTTCATCCCATTCAAAAGAGATGCCCTTTTTCAAAAGTCAAGTAAAACTTATAGTTAGCTCTGCTTAATTTAGAATGAATCGATGTAAAAAGTTTTCTTTCCATTGCAAACTTTGGAGTTGGCGCAAATTGGAAGGAGGCAAATTCAGAATAACCTCTACCTTAAGGGGGTCAACACGAATGCCGTCTTTTGACACAACAAATCCCAGTAATCGACCGGATTGCACACAAAAAACACATTTGTGAGGATTTAAGCGTATATTGTAATGTCAACATCTGATAAAGATTGCCTTTAATTGCAATGGATGATCTTCACGTTTCATTGAATGAACTGGTAGATCATCTAAATAGGCTTGTACAATATGCTTAATATAATGAAAAGCATAAGACATAGCCCGTTGAAAGGTAGTGCCAACATTCTTCAGCCCAAATGGAAGCTTTCGGTAAGTGAGAGTTTCCCATGGATAAATGAATGTGATTTTATGCAGATCCGCAGGGACTATGTTGATTTGATTATACTCAAAAAATTCGTCCAAGAAAGAGAAGATTTCATGATCGACACAATCATCAATTATCTGATCGATATATGGAGTAGAATAGTTGTCTTTTGGACAAGCCTTATTAATGTCCCTATAATCGACACATACTCTAATTGTCCCTTGCCATTTATTAACAGGAACAATGTTGGAAACCCAATTATTCAAGGGAACAAGATAGATAAAACCGACTTTAAGAAGTTTTTCAACTTCAACTTTGATATCAGGAGCCTTTCAAGGATGCACTGGACGTAATCTTTGTCTGATAGGTTTAGCATTTGGGTAAGTTTTAATTTCGTGAACAACAATACTTGGGTCGATTCCTGTCATTTTCTCATAGGACCAGGCAAAAATGTCACGGAATTCTTGGAATAGGGCTTTGTAAGTCTGGATTTCTTCAAGTGAACATGAAGCACCTATGTGAATGTTCTCTGTAATTTCGGATTTCATTGAGATATTAACCAGAATGGTCGTAGATATATTTCCCAAATTCTTTTCAGATTTAGGTTCAAGGATCGATATAGGACATTCAGGATTATCTACAATCTTAGGTGAAAAGAATGTAGAGAAGTTATTCTCAGTGGTCTTGAAGTTGGGAAGAAAGATGAACGATGATGATAATCCTTCCAACGCATCTCATTTAAAGTCATAATTTCCATGATACTCATCTTTTGGAAACATGTTATCGAAAGGATCATGTAATGATATTGGTTCTAGCCAAGACGATTGAGAATACTTGTCAAAGATCATATGCACTTGATCATTTTCAATTTGTGGTAGTGGGTTAGAAAATGATTGAACTGCTTGATAAGCTGATTCAAATCCGCTTAGAGCCAATTGGTCACCATATGTGGTCAATTCAGATTCTAAAGGCACAATCCAAGGATCGTATGATTTTACAATGCTTGATGAGATCATATTGACCTGGGCAAAATTAAAAGAAATGTTGGGTGGAGGAAGTGCAAAAGTTCCCATCAATGATGAATCCTGAAGCAAGCCAACACTAATATCTTCATAAGGAGTAGTCGTTTTCCCTACAAAAGTTACGCTACCGGTGGAGTTAGGATCAACGATGAATCCTTAAGCAAACCAACACTAATATCTTCATAAGGAGTAGTCATTTTCCCTACAAAAGGTACGCTACCAGTGGAGTTAGGATCAAAAGTATAATAAGATAGTTGATCTACTTTCACTATTCTTCCTTGATGAGGAAATAATATCATCCGAAACAGTGATGAGACCACTGCAGACATTGCATAGGTCCAACTTCAACCCAGTAAAAGATTGTAATCAAGCTGAGCATCAACAACTTCTACCTCGACTACAACCGTTTTACCTTCTAACTCTATAGGTAGGTCATTAAAAAATACCATTAGGACAAAAACCTCTTCCGTCAAAGGCCTTAAGAGTTTAGGCGATTGATTGATAGTTGGAGAACCCTAAGCTTTCCAGCAGGGAATAGACATAATACACGTAGAAGCTCCTTCCTTATTTACTCTACGAAAAACTCGTTTGGTTTTAACAAAAACTGGTATTTGAAATGCCAGTTGATGCGTGATTCTAAGTATATGACTTTCAAGATCAAAGATTATAAGATTAGAGTCCTGAGGATAAATTTCTCCAATTGCTGACAATAGTAACTTCCTTTGTGCTGGACATGTTTGCAACACTTCGAGGGCCGACATTGTTGAAGGGGACATTGCTAGCTCTTCAACGATGCTGTAATTCTGAGTAGCTCTAGCATGTGGGTTAAAAGCTGACTTTCGAACAACACCTTTGGGAGGCAAACAAATCACCATGTCAGAGTTTGGTTTCTCGATCTATAAAGGTTCAGAAGGAGAAGGAATTGATGTGGAAGGTTGACCAGATTGATTAACATCATTTCCATTTGCTAAAGGATTTTTGGATCCATAATCTTTAGATCTCGTTGCTACCGAAACTTGTGAAGACATCATCATGATATCTGCCGATGCAAATGAAGAGGATCGATTATGTGTAACCATTTCACTGTTTTGAGAATGGAAAGGATCTTCCAAAACAACAAGTGTGGGAGAACCTTTTAAAAATTTACTTATGTCTGCACGATGTGGGCATTCCTTTGTATAATGATCTCCATTACAGATTAGACAAGGGTACCTGTTGACACCTAATCCTTGGGATTAGGTGGATATGTAAAATAATGTAAATAGAAAATAAGGAGAGCTAGAATATGAAGAGACATTGGTAGATGAAGCCCAAGAGTCTCTCCCTCCATGTCTATATCTATGATCACCCTTAATGCAAAAACACAATTCGCATTGTGGAGTTACCTCCCGGCCTGACATGGTATCAGAGCCAGCTCCCAAATTAGTTTTGTGTTGTAACTCCCTTTTTCCATTTCTGCAGTCTTCTCGATTTCTGCAGACTGCCATATTCCTATGCTCTCTGTCCTTTTGACATGGCCTGCGCTGATTGAATGGATATGTAAAATAATGTAAATAGAAAATAAGGATTTTGTGTTGTAACTCCCTTTTTCCATTTCTGCAATCTTCTCGATTTCTGCAGACTGCCATATTCCTATGCTCTTTGTCCTTTTGACATGGCCTGCTGCGCTGATTGAATGGATTAGGTGGATATGTAAAATAATGTAAATAGAAAATAAGGAGAGCTAGAATATGAAGAGACATTGGTAGATGAAGCCCAAGAGTCTCTCCCTCCATGTCTATATCTATGATCACCCTTAATGCAAAAACACAATTTGCATTGTGGAGTTACCTCCCGGCCTGACATGGTATCAGAGCCAACTCCCAAATTAGTTTTGTGTTGTAACTCCCTTTTTCCATTTCTGCAGTCTTCTCGATTTCTGCACACTGCCATATTCCTATGCTCTCTGTCCTTTTGACATGGCCTGCGCTGATTGAATGGTGGCTCCCTTTGCGTTACACTGTGATTCTCTCGACTCCTTCACAGTCTTGCCGCAACTCCCACAACTCTGTATTGCATAGTCACTGTTAGCGCTCCCCAACTCTGTCACACCTCCCTCAGCACCTACAGTGCTAACATCAGAGGTCGCTAATAAATTAAGGAAAAGGTGGGGCTCAACCCTCCTCGGACAAGTGACTCTCCTCTCATTTCATACCACTGTTCCAACTCCTATGCACTGTTGGCTCATATCCTACCACTGTTCCGACTCCTACGCACTGTTGGCTCATCTCAACCACTGTTCTCGACTCCTACACACTGTTGGCTTCGGTCCCCTCGAGTTGATAATCGACTGTGCCATCACAACAATTGACTCTCTTAATACTCACCGGTTAATACTCTGCCCACCTTCCCACAGTTGGTTGCCCCTCGACCCATTGCTCCACAGTTGACAACGTGGAGTCAGAGTGCTACCATTGCATGCAAAACCAATGGTGCCCGAGTGGTAAGGCGCAAAACTGATAGTCAACAACTTAGGGGTTCGACCCCTGCAATGCTCCTCCTCACCGAATCTGTCAACTCCTATGACAGAGCAGTGACATTCTGAGAATGGTATGTGGACCCTTTTTTAAAAGACTGTGTGTTGTGAAGATTGGTTCATATATTAGTCTATAGTGAATATATTGGTGGTATAAGTAGCATATAAAGTGGGTTGAGTGATTTTATAAGATCATGGTTTATAAAGTGAATATTTTGAAAAAAGAGAAGTTTGGTATATTATTTATATGGTATGAAATTGCATGGAGTTTGGAGGAATATTAAGGGTTTATACTCTTAATTGAAGATTTAAAAAAAACAACAAATCAATTTACAAAGACATCAATCCTTTTTGCAAAGTGTTTTGACGACAAATCAATTTTTTATGATGCATTCACTAATTTATATTGTGAGAGTGGTTCTCACCGGCAAGGAGAACTATCCTGAGTGGCCCTGGAAAAAAACACACACTCTAATTTTCAATGAGTTGTGGAACGGAGTTTGTGTAGGAGACGAAGATAATGAATCTGTAAATCCCACCTCAGATAAGGAGATTGCCATTTGGGAAAACAAGAACAACAAGGCCTATGCCTTGATTGTAGCATCTGTAAATGAAGAGGTGAGTCACCATATTTCACCATTTTCAAATGCTTATGATGCCTTGAAGAAGTTGAAAGAATTGTACGACTCACACTTTGAACTTGAAATTGTCCAATTGATGATTAAACTATTCAGTGTTGAATTGAAAAATGATGACCCTCTTGGTTTAGCATCAAAAGTAAGATCTATTATGCATGATATTAAAAACACTGGTGTTGAAATAGACAATCCTCTCATAGCTTATGTCAAGGCACTATATCCCACTTATTCACATTATCTTGAGTCGTTGCAAGCAAGTGGAAATCTCAAGGAGACTACCTTTGACTACCTTGAGAAGAAGTTTGCTGAAAGAGAGAAAGCTTTTGGGAAGAAGACAACTCCTCATTCTTCTGAAGAAGCTGTGTGTCTTGCACATAGAGAAAAGAATCATGCTCAAGATTCTTCTAGAGGAAGAGGTGGCCGAAGAGGAAGAGGAAGAAGAAATTTTAGAGGCAGGGGGGGCAAACAATTTCAAGGAGAAAAGTATGATCTTCATTGCATACGTTGTAATAGAGAAGGACATGATGCATCCACATGTAAGCTTCCTTGGGACAAAATTGAGCAAGAAAGAAATGAAGCCAAAGGTAAAATGCATGACAAAGAGAAAGGTAAAGCACTTGAATCTGTTCATTATGTTGTGGCACATTGTAATATTGGAGTAATTGAAGACTTGTTTAACGCTTCACTTGCTTCTTGGAAAAATGATTGGTTGCTTGATTCAGGAGCAACTTGCCACATGACTTTTAGAAGATATTTTTTTGAAGAATTTACTGACAATGTTGATGGAGCAGTATACTTTGCAGACAAGTCAAAACTCAAGCCATCAGGGCTTGGCACCTTTAGGCTCAAATTGCCTGGTCTTCCAGACTTTCTTCTACATGATGTTTTATACCTCCCAGAGTTTAGGAGAAACTTGCTGTCTTTGGTCCACATCTACCATCAAGGACACTTCATTCATATGTTTGATGGCAAGGTTGAAATCAGAAAAGCATCAGATCACTCACTTGTCATGACGAGGAAAGAAGAAGAAAGACTTCTAATGCTGCAAGGTACCTCTGCTCGTGCACAAAACTTTGCATACAGTTCTCACTATGATGAAGATACATTTCCATCAAGTCTTTTATGGCATGCTAGATTTGGACACTTGAACTATGACAACCTTCGATTGTTGAAGAAAAATGGTGTTACTGGTTTGCCTACAATTCGTAGAAAACTTAAGCAATGTGATTCTTGTATTCTAGGAAAGCATAGCAAACAATCTTTTCATGATTCACATTCCAGAGCACATAGAAAAATTGAACTCATTCATTCAGATTTATGTGGCCCAATGCTTATTCCTTCTGCAAATGGCAATAAATATATGATGACATTTATTGATGACTACACCAGAATGTGTTGGGTTTATTTATTAAAGAACAAATCTGATGCTTTTCAAATATTCAATAACTTTCATGCATGGATTGAAAATGATGCACAATCTCATATTGGCTCTATTCACACTAATAATGGAAAAGAATACACTTCAAATGAATTTGAAAACTGTCTTCGCCAGCATGGGATCAAACATCAAACAATTGTACCTTATAATCCCCAGCAGAACTGAGTAGTTGAGAGAATGAACAAGACAATCTTAAATATGGTACGTTCCATGTTGTTTTTCAAGAATGTAAAATTGATGTTTTGGGTTGATGCAGTTCTATGTGTTGTCTATATAAAGAATAGGTGTCCAACTAATGCTATTAGAAACAAGACTCCTTATGAAATGTGGTATGGCCACATTCCTTCAATAAAGCATCTTAGGGTCTTTGGTTCCACCTGCTATACCTTGATACCTAAGGTACAAAGAAACAAAATTGGTGCATGGAGTCGTAAGTGTATTTTCTTGGGGTATTCAAATACCTCCAAAGCATACCATCTCTATGATGAAGTTAATAAGAAGTTTGTATATCTAGAGATGTCATCTTTCTTGAATCTTCCAAGGCTGACAATGTTGTTGAGCGGCAACTTGATCGCTTGGATAGATTCGTCCATGCAGAGTCATTTCAAGCATTTGATAATTAGATTCCACATCTTGAAGGGGGGATTCCTACTCTGGAACAATTTGTGGAATCATCTTCTGAAGCACTCTCCCCCCCACCCACATGAAGCTCTAGCCATAGATGACACTTTGAGTGATGTGATTGACAAAATTGGGAGACTAAATCTTGATTCAGCCCCAACTCAGTCAACTAAGCAGCCCGGGCCATCTCAAGAAGGTTCTCCAAAATGGATGACAAAGACACTTGAAAATGTTCGTCCTGATGAGGTTGGAAAGACAGGAACAAGAAGTTTCACCAGGAAAAATGGAGGTGATGCAGATGATTCTGATTCACCTATTGATATGGATGTTTCTTATGATTGTGAATTGAATTTGTCTACAGATTTCGAACCAACTTCCTTCAAAGAAGTCGCTTCTCATGATGAATGGAAAGAAGCGATGCAGAAGGAATATGATGCCTTGATAAAGAATGTCACCTGGAAGCTGGTTGATCCTCCATTGGGAACCAAACCAATTGGCTACAAGAACAAATATAAAGTTGATGGCTCACTTGATAAGCACAAAGCCAGGTTTGTGGCAAAAGGTTTTGCATAGAAAGAAGAGGTCGACTATGAGGAGAATTTTTCCCCCACAACAAAATGGGCTACCATCCAGACACTCTTTGCCTTAGAAGCTCATAACAGTTGGAAAGTCCATCAAATGGATGTAAAAACTGCTTTCTTGATGGATATATAAAGAAAATGTTTTTATGTCCCAACTAGAAGGATTTGTTGTGAAGGGCCAAGAACACAAAGTATGCAAACTTGTAAAATCCTTGTATGGCCTCAAGCAAACATCGCGAGCCTGGTATGAGAAGTTAACTGAGCATCTTTTGAAACTCAACTTCAAACATTATGATCTTGATGATGCAACTTTGTTTGTCAAGAAATTTGGCAAAGCTGTTGTATATCTTGTGGTGTATGTAGATGATCTTTTGATGAAAGGGAACATTGAGAGCTACATTGCATCTATAAAGAAGGAATTGAGGAAAGGTTTTGAAATGACTGACTTGAGCTATGTTCACTACAATCTTGGTATTGAAGTAACTCAACATCCGAAGTTTATATTCCTCTCTCAGAAGAAGTACATTGGAGATCTATTGAATAGGTTTGGCATGTCGAGTGCAATCCTTTGACTACTCCAATGGAATAGAACTTGAATGTCACATCCATTGAAGGAAAATAATTTGAGGATGCAACAAAGTATAGACAACTTATAGGAAGTCTCAATTACTTGACTACTACCAGACCTGACATTTCATTTTTTGTTAGAATCCTCTCCAGGTTTATGCAAAAGCCTTGTGAGGGACATTGGTCTGCTGCAAAAAGAGTTCTAAAGTACTTGAAGGGGACTCAAGACTTTGGACTCAAGTATACACAAGTGGACTAATTCAACTTGATTGGATACTCTGATTCAGACTTCGATGGAGACGAAGAAACTGGGGTATCTACTTCAGGTTATACTATGAGTCTTAGATCAGGAGCTGTCTCTTGGAGATCACACAAACAATAAGTTTCAGCAGATTCCACAACCGAGGCAGAATATGTGGCAACAACTGAATTAACAAAGGAAATTGTGTGGTTCAGGAAAATTATGTTAGATTTGCAGGAGAAACAAGTGCATTCAACTCCACCCATGATTGACGACACTTTTGCAATAAAGTTGGCCAAGAACCCAAAGTTCTATGATCGAACGAAGCACATCAATACAAAATACCATATGATTCGACATCATGTTGAGGCCAAGACAATCCATCTATGCCATTGTTCCACAAATGAGCAGATTGCAGACATCTTCACCAAAGCGCTTGGAAGAGAAAAGTTCGAAAGATTCAGAACGATGCTTGGAATATCAACATCCCTTTAGATTAAAGGGGGGAATGTTGACATCTAATCCTTGGGATTGGGTGATTATTTAAAATATTGTAAATAGAAAATAAGGAGAGCTGGAATATGAAGAGACACTGGGAGATGAAGCCCAAGAGTCTCTCCCTCCATGTATATATCTATGATCATCCTTATGTTGGGAATCACGATTGCCGTTAGACCAAACCCGCAGGTGTTAGTCAATGATCATATCGCCAGAGATAAAGATCCACGAGAGGCGGTTAGTTTATGTGACGAAACACATGGGGAGCGTTGGTTTATCCAATGTCTAACAATCTTCTCCCCAACGCGAGCCGAGTGTGTATCGAACTCGTCAATTGATCATCTACCTCATCCATTTCCATGAAGGCATGCAGAGGCTTAGGGGGAGCAAGCACATTAAAGAAGTGCACCATGATAGGGGGAGAAACATATCTATCATGGAGAAACTATCATTGATGAAGAAAATACGATGAAGCAACTTGATAGAGGGAATATTAGGGCATCCCATTTGCCATTGATGTCAAAGGGGGAGAGAATATTGAAAGGGAAAGAATATTGCCATCAATGACAAAGGGGGACATTGTTGGTCAAGGTTGTCATTGATGTCAATATGGCATTGTTGGAGATGGCAAATATTCTTGTGATACTCTGTTAAATTTGGACAACTAGGTCCAAACTCCATGTTCTGATGCTCAGATTAAGAGGCTAATATTTTTGTTGGATTCCTCTTTGTGAGAGGTGTAAAATCCATATAAAATATGTCTCAGTGGCAGGGGCCTCTATTTGAATTTATTATTCTTAATAAATTATATGTGCAAAATGGCGGTTTGCCAATGTAGGCTCATGCCCAACGGATGTGTCACACTCCCTAGATGTGTCACACACCCTCATTGATGGATATATATACAGGAAAAGTTGGAGAGATTTTCATCATCATCACAACTCACATCTTCCTCTCTCATCAAAGAGTACGAGCAACCAAGAAGGACGAGTTTCAGCCACACGTGTGAAGGACGAAGAGGACAGACCGTACAGCTGAGCTGCAGTACGATTTTCTGCTGCTAGGGTTTCGCTGTAAGTTTGACCAGCGTTGACTTTGGTCAACACATGGTCCAAACAAGCTGAAAACTTGTGGAAGGTTCGATTTTTGAAGGCCGTACTACCTGGCACAAAAATCGAGGTCAAAGGGTTGACCGTTTTGCTGTTGCGTTGACTTTTAGCTTGCTGCCCCTGCGTTGACTTTTCAGGACAGCGTTGACTTTTGCAGAGTTGACTTGGGTTGACTCATCTACAGATTGGAGGGTTGTTGTGACACATGCTGGGCTGGCTGACCAAAGGAGTCTTTGCTGGTTGAAGCATCCTGTTGACCGCCGAAACGAACACACACATTTTTTTTGTTTCCGATTTGTCTTCTGTAAGATCTGCTTATATGTTCTATCTGCATTTTGCTTAACTACTTGTATGATTGCTGTGAGAAAAGTGAAATTGCTCTTAGCATAGAACATCTACAAAACCTTACATGGTATCAGAGCTGAGGTGAAGACAAACTCTATCTATAGCAATCATCATCGAAGGAAATGGGTTCCACTAGTCTTGAATTCAGGGAGAATGACAAGCTGACTGGAAGTGATGACTTCCATGCCTGGAAGATGATAGTAGATCTCAAATTGGAAGATCATGATCTCCTGGATCATGTGACAGGGAAGATTCAAGAACCTCCATCAAATGCCTCTGCTGCTGTTAGAAACAAGTATAAGAAGGGTGAAATCAGAGCAAAGCTGCTGATCCGGGAATCCATAAATAAGAGTCTGGTTGCCTACATATCTGAACTAGGCACATCCAAGGAGATGTATGACAAACTGATACTTATGTTCCAAGTAAACAATGTGAACCAAGTGCTATTCCTCAAGAACAAGTTGAAGAATATGAAGAAGGGCTGAGACGAGTCTATTCAAACTTTCTTTATGAAGTTGACCGAAACCAGGAACAATCTGCTAGCTATTGGGGAGACAATAGCTGATCGTGAGATGGTTCTCACCGCACATGGAGGACTTCCATATGAATGGCAAGTATTCACAACTACCATTCTCAACAATAATACCATTCCTAACTTTGATGAGCTTCTGTCTAGATGTATGCAAGAAGAAACAAGGATGAAGGAATTTGATAATGAAAGAAATGCTGCCTATGGTGCTCATTTCCGAAAGAAGAACACTGGTGGTTCTAAGGACAAAAGAAGGACTAAGACTCAAGAGAAGAAGGGTAAATGTTTCACATGCCATAGGACTGGACACTATGCTAGAGAATGCCCATTCAAGAAGGATTCTCCCGATAGTGACGATAACAACAACAACCGAAGGAATGGGAATCGAAGAAATGACAAATCCAAAGGAAAGAGGAAGGCTCACTTTGGAGGAAACAATCAACCTTCTAAAAGGTCCAGAAATACCAGGTATGAGGAGTCTAATGTTGTTGATAAAAAAAATGAGTATATTCTTGTATCTGCTCTCTCATCTGCATCTCTGCCCGACACTATGGATGTCTGGCTAATCGATAGTGGTGCCTCAAGACACATCACCGGATTCAAGGAAGCACTTTATGACATGGTTGAAAGGGATACTAATCTAGAAATTATCCTTGGGGATAATGCCACTTATCCCGTGAAAGGGACCGGGACTGTGACCCTCCACTTGTCTCAAGGACAAGTCCTCTGTCTACAAGATGTACTCTATGTACCCAAATTGAAGAAGAACCTTGTGTCTGTATCTGCCATGGAAGACAAAGGATTCAATGTAACTTTCTCTGATGGAAAGGTACTCATGTGGAAGAAGAGCTTCAAGGAAGCTATCTCAATTAGTTTTAGGGTTGGTACACTCTACCAGGTTGGAGGGAGTCCGTTGGGAGCTATGACTTGTGATACAATCCGTCAAACCGAACTATGACACCGAAGATTTGGACACCTTCATTACAAGGCTCTTCCCGAAGCAAGGAAGGTGGTGACAGGGATGCCTGATTTTGGAAATAACCATGAAGGTGTATGTAAGGGCTGTGCTGAAGGAAAACATACAAGGGGACCTTTCCCCTCAAGTGTCACAAAGACATCTGAGATATTGCAACTGGTCCATTCTGATCTTTCTGGTATGTTGCCTGTAACATCCCTGGGGGGGATGTTCTTACTATATGACATTTACTGATGACTTCTCTCGCAAAACCTGGATATACTTCTTGAAGAAGAAGGATGAGGCTTTCATGTGGTTCCGTACCTTCAAAGCCTTGGTGGAAAATATGACCGGAAAGAAGATCAAGATTTTGAGAACTGACAATGGCACTGAATATGAGTCAAATGAGTTCAAAGACTTTTGCAGAGAAGCTGGCATTAAGAGGGAGACTACCACTGCATATACTCCTGAGCAGAATGGTGTTGCTGAACGCAAGAATAGGACTATTGTGGAGGCTGCCCGTGCCATGCTATGTGACCAGGGTCTACCAAAGTTTCTGTGGGGAGAAGCTGCAAATACTGCTGTGTACATTCAAAACCGATGCCCTCATTCAGCTTTGGACTCCAAAACTCCCGAAGAGGTTTTCTCTGGTAAGAAACCTGATGTCTCACATTTTAGAATTTTTGGATGTCCTGTCTATTTTCATGTGCCGAAAGAAAAGAGAAGTAAGATGGATGCTACTGGGAAGAAAGGAATGTTTGTAGGCTATAGTGAGACTTCTAAGGCATATAGAGTCTATGTACCTGGTCAAAGGGAAGTAGAGATAAGCCATGATGTCACTTTTGACGAAGATGCTTCCCTGAAGAAAGTAGTAGATCTTCCTAGATCCGAAGAAAATCATGAAGAAAGACCTGGAAATCTGGAAGAACCCCAGGATGAGACTATGCCTGATGTTGAAGGGCCAATGGACCCTATTGATCCTTCCCCTTCTCTAGGAAAGAGACCATCATGGCTCAGGGACACCCTCGAAGATGCTGAGGGTCATGCTGCCCCAAGGGGGACATTCCGAGAAAGCAAGAAGCCGTGTAGATACCAAGGGTATCTAGCTGCCATGAGTACTATTGTTCAATCTGAACCTGGATCTTTTGAGGAAGCCATCAAGCATCAAGTCTGGAAGGATGCTATGCATGAAGAATATGAGTCTATTATGAAGAATGATGTCTGGGATGTGGTCCCGAGACCGAAGGACAAATCTGTTGTCACCGCGAAATGGCTCTACAAGATTAAACATGGATCTGATGGGAGTGCTGAAAAGTTCAAGGCAAGATTTGTTGCCCGTGGCTTCTCTCAAAAGGAAGGAATAGACTATGATGACATATTTGCACCTGTGGCACGATATACCACCATTCGATCAATCATAGCCCTTGCTGCTACGCAAGGATGGAGTCTTCATCGGATGGATGTCAAGACCGCTTTTCTGCATGGTGCAATAAAGGAAGAGGTGTATGTGGAACAACCTCTGGGATTTGAAGTTCAGGATCGAGACACTCATGTCTGCAGATTGAAGAAAGCCCTCTATGGGTTAAAGCAAGCACCCAGAGCTTGGTATGAGAGGATGGATAGTTGTGATGGAAAGGTATTCACTCGGTAATCGTCAAACCTTTACACTTCAAGGTTGTGGATGAGAAAGCCTCCTCATTCACAATGCGTATGTGGACATTCCTCTTTCACGACGGTGATGACCCTCTCATTCATCAATGTAAGAGGGAGCTTCTTTCTTGAGTTCGAGATGAAGAGAACCTAGAATGATGCACTATTTCCTAGGCACCGGAGGTACGCGGAGACACGGAGAGATTTTCTTTCTCAAGAAAATGTTGTGAAAATATACAGAAAGATTTGGGTATTGGGATGGTGGGTATGAAGCCCGTGTGAAACCTACAATGGAACTCAACTTCAAGAAGTTGAGTGGCAGCGCTGCTGGGCCTATCTTGGCCAATCCTACTGAGTATCGTCAACTCATAGGAGCTTTGATGTTCTTAGTGAACACACGACCAGATATATGTTTTGCAGTGAACACTTTGAGTCAACAGATGGTTGAGCCTCATCACTTTCACTGGGTTGGTGCCAAGAATCTTCTGAGATATCTTGGGGGCACGATAAACCATGAATACAACAGGGAGTGTGATGCTCTAAGGTGGATATCTCTTGATGCCGATTGAAATTTGTAGGTGGTGGATGTGGAAACACTCTGAATCTTTGCTTCAATCTTGGATTGCCTTCGATCTCATGGATGGCGGAAACGAAGTCGGTAACTTTGGCAGGCACGCGGGCTGAATATTCTTTGCTAGTAAGACACTTGTGAAGCGATTTAGTTGAGAAGAATCTTTAGTGGTACATTTGGACATGTGCTAGATACCACTGTGATACTCTGTGATAACCAGAGTGGGATTCGTATGACTGAGAATCCTGTGTTCCACGACCGATCCAAGCATATTGATATCGGGTACCACTTTATCCGGGATATGGTACAGCGAGGCGCCGTAAGGCTCGATCATATAGGAACTGATGAGCAGGTCGCGGATATTCTCACTAAGCCCCTGGGGAAGGTCAAGTTCCTAACCTTCCGTGAGAATCTTGGAGTCGTGGAAAGACCCTATGATGTGGGTCCTGTTGGACGATGAGCTCTGGGGGGCTTTGGGGATAGCTTCTCGAGCTATAAGCACTCATAATGCTTCTGCCCCACCCTTGTGATTATTGAGCTGGTTCACCACTCATTTATCTGTGCCCCGTATGCATCCTACCCATTGAGTTCAGGGCTCATGGGAAGTACCTCTCATTTGGCCAATGAGGTGTGGAAAAGCTAGAGACTATTAGCAAAGACTGATGGACGCATCAGAGATTGTCGTACTCTCTATCTAGGATGGCACGGTCCAACCACTTGATCTGGGATCAAGATTTGTGAGGTCTGGGACCTCTGGACTGATTATGTCAGTCACGGGATGATGTCTTTGTGACTGACCCATTTCTGTTCTGAAATAAAGAAGCCAGCAAAGCAAGTTTCGGCGGGATGACGCACGATGTTGATTGCACTGATAGATGGAGTTCTCCCTAGTTGAGAGGGAGTGTTAAATTTGGACAACTAGGTCCAAACTCCATATTAAGATGCTCAGATTAAGAGGCTAATATTTTTGTTGGATTCCTCTTTGTGAGAGGTGTAAAATCCATATAAAATATGTCTTAATCCGATGAGCAGAACTTATATTTTGAATTTATTATTCTTAATAAATTATATGTGCAAGGTCGGCCAATTTTGTAATGTAGGCTCACATGCCCAACAGATGTGTCACACACCCTCATTGATGGATATATATACAGGAAAAGTTGGAGAGATTTTCATCATCATCACAACTCACATCTTCCTCTCTCATCAAAGAGTACGAGCTACCAAGAAGGACGAGTTTCAGCCACACGTGTGAAGGACGAAGAGGACAGACCGTACAACTGAGCTGCAGTACGATTTTCTGCTGCTAGGGTTTCACTGTAAGTTTGACCAGCGTTGACTTTGGTCAACGCATGGTCCAAACAAGCTGAAAACTTGTGGAAGGTTCGATTTTTGAAGGCCGTACTACCTGGCACAAAAATCGAGGTCAAAGGGTTGACCGTTTTGCTGCTGCGTTGACTTTTAGCTTGCTGCCCCTGCGTTGACTTTTCGGGACAGCGTTGACTTTTGCAGAGTTGACTTGGGTTGACTCATCTACTGATTGGAGGGTTGTTGTGACACATGCTGGGCTGGCTGACCAAAGTCTTTCACAGTTGAAGCATCCTACAGTGACCGCGAAACGAACACACACATTTTTGCATTTGATTTGTCTTCTGTAAGATCTGCTTATATGTTCTATCTGCATTTTGCTTAACTACTTGTATGATTGCTGTGAGAAAAGTGAAATTGCTCTTAGCATAGAACATCTACAAAACTTTACAACTCTAACCCTAGGATCACTATGTCAATATGATGTCAAACATTAGTCATTGGAATAGCCTACAAGAAGTCCTAAAAGTGATTCCCTAGAATTTTGGAGCATGACCTAATGAAACCCTAATGCCCATACCCTAGCCTTGCTAAAATGCAACCCTAGATCTATCTAAACAATGATAGATGCATATGTGCATATGTCCATAAAAATTTCCTAAGATAAATTCCTATGTAATTCTTGAAACCCTATTCCTATTGTTAAGCCCTTATTAGTGCAAAAATGCAATCCATATCTTTTCCCTAATAATATCCTAGCCTTGTTAAAATTACTCCTAATTGATTCCCAAGCCCTATCTCATACATGTAATTCCAATTGTTGGAAATACTGAGAGGGGGTGTGAATCAATATTTCTTTTCAGTGTTTATTTTTACCAGTTAAGATCAGTTAGATAAACACAAAATGAACAATAAGAATAAATACTTTTATTAATTAGATATAAAGAGGACTCCAATCTTCTTCTTTACAATAAATCAAGTACAATATAGTGTAGGGCTCCAACCCTAGATGAAGACACTCTCCAATCCACTAGACTCCAACCTGTACTTTTCCAAGCACCAACTTGGACTTCACGAGGCTCCAACTCTATATTCCAAGGCTCCAACCTTGTCATTTTGAGGATCCAACCTCTAGGGCTCCATCCCTAACTCTAGTACATGCACCAACCTGGTCTTCTTGAGGACTCCTATGGAGCCCTTTGCTTCAGTTCTTCAAGATAGATCAATAATTCTTCACGACTCCCAATATCATCTGCAACGAGCCCTGATAATATCTTCACCTTCAACACTGCCCTCAAACGATCTCCAAGGCAGTCAGCTCATCAATGACAACTTTTATCTTCTGATGAAGGTATCTCCACAACTCTTCATGGTACCCAAACAAGATCTCCAAGGTTACCTCATGATGGTTTCAATGCATCATGGTCTAAAATAATGTCTCCAAGATCAGCTAAGGCTTCTCAACAAGCTGTCTTCAGTAAGCTGTACTAAGTCTCAAGGACACCACCAAATAATTCATTAAGTGCTTCACAATGTCTTCAATGTTCCGAGGTCTGCTGCCTCAAGTCAACACAAGGGTTCTTCTATTATGCTCCAGCAATGCTTCAAAAAGGTTGCTTCTAGATTTCCTCCAAGACTGCTGTAGGGTTTGTTGCACAATGGTCTTCAAGATTTTCTCCAACTCTTCTCTAAAAGGTTTGCTTCAAGGATCTTCAAGTCTGCTTAGAGGTCTATGAATTTTCTTCAAAATGACTGCTTCAAAAAACAAGTCTTCAATGTTGTCTCCAACAAGACTATCTTCAAATTGGATTCAACAAGCTCTTCAAGAGTAGCTCCAGGGGATCTCCAAGATTCTCGGGAAGCCTGAAATGGTACGCAACAAAATTCTTCAAAGGCTAATCCTCTGTTTCAATTTCATTCCCTAGAGAAGACTCCAAGGTCTGCTTTACAAGATTTCTTCCAAGTCTTACCAAAAACAAGGTCAATATATTTTATCAAATCAGGTCAGGAACTGCTTTCAAAGTCTTCAAAAGTGACTGTCTCCAAATCAACTTCTGCTACAGGTGGCCTTAAAGAAATGAGTCCTTCAAAACTGTTTCAAGTCTGCTTCGAGCTTCAAACTAATCTAGAACACAGGTCCGAACTCCAAAGCACAGGTTTGAATTGTTTAAGCCACAGATCAAGCCTCTACAAGCCTCGGTTCACTGGTTAAATGTTCAGTCTACAATCTTGACCCTTCAAGCTTCAGATACGAGCTGTGATACCTCCACAAATATGCTTACCACAGGAGACTGTCCATAGCAATAAGCTATAGGACTACACAAAAACTGCAGCTCCTGTTGCAGATTATAATATCACAGGCCTGAGGAATGAGTTAAGGTCCGAGGGTATATATATATGTGAGGGACTTCCAACCTTAAACCAAGCTGTCCACGAGTTTTAATCTCTGTAATCCGAGACAACCCTTTGTAATGCTGAGTTTCTACAGGAGGCAAGTACAAGCTCTCCACACAGGAGCTGCCACAAGTCACTGAAACTGAGCTGCCCTCAAGTCTTAAACCGGGCTGTGTAATCAAGGTTCCAACGTATATTCTCCAACAGGTCTGAGCCCAAACAATGTTCTATGTGCTCCTCGGCCACCTCTCTGCTCCTTTGGTTCTTTACTGTATTTTTTCACCGAAATTTGATGAGACAAATGAATGGTTGTAGGCTTATATTTATAGTTGATAGTCTTCACCGAAAAGACACGTCGGTTGGGTTGGAGGGCCGACATAACCTATTTGGAAGCCGACCTGTGTTAGAAACATATATATATATATATATATTTTGACAGCTTTTAATTTTGGGGAATGAATTAATATGTATTTTGAGGTTTTAAGGATATCTTAATATAGACTGTTGTTTGGACAGATAAGATTTATAAGATAGGGCATGAATAGGATAGAGAGTAAAGCTTATAGTGATTAGGATTAGGGTCTAAGGAATTTAATGAGACAATTGTAGGTTCTAAAATTGGAGTATCGTTTTTTTAGGATTTAGGGAAAGAATTAGGATTTTATGTGAATGGAATTACATATATGAGATAGGGCTTGGGAATCAATTAGGAGTAATTTTAACAATGCTAGGATATTATTAAGGAAAATATATGGATTGCATTTTTGCACTAATAAGGGCTTAACAATAGGAATAGGGTTTCAAGAATTACATAGGAATTTCTCTTAGGAATTTTTTATGGACATATGCACATATGCATCTATCATTGTTTAGACAGAGCTAGGGTTGCATTTTAGCAAGGCCAGGGTATGGGCATTAGGGTTTCATTTGGTCATGCTCCAAAAGTCTAGGGAATGACTTTTAGGACTTCTTGTAGGCTATTCCAATGACTAATGTTTGACATCATATTGACATAGTGATCCTAGGGTTAGAGTATCACAAGAATGTTTGCCATTTCCAACAATGCCATATTGACATCAATAACAACCTTGACCGACAACCTCCCCCTTTGGCATTGATGGCAATATTCTTGCCCTTTCAACATTCTCTCCCCCTTTGACATCAATGGAAAATAGGGCGACGTAGTATTTTCTGATTTGGGGTAGCATCGGATGTGCTCTAAGTCTCAAAATTTGTAGGGAGGCTTAGACACATGTATTCCAAAGAACCCAGAAATTGTTTTTGAAAATTCCACTCAGAGTGTGTTTTATTAAAATAATTAATTATTTTTAATGGGACCCTAAGTCTAAACTTAGTAAATTAAAATAATTAACGGGTATTAATAAAATAGAATGTGAATCTTCTAGAGAAGACGAAGGTCAAGTCAAAAGTTAATCTTAGATGTTGATTAACGATTTAATCTCGGCTGTTGAGTCTCAACAAGAAGATTATAAAGAGGACTTGATGGATAATTTAGAAGATTCGAAATTCTTTAGTGAGTAGTGCTCAAGGAGAAAATTGTTCGAGAAGATTTTTGCAGAGAGGGGCAGAGATATTTGCTGGTTGGAGATTTTTTGAGCCGGTAATACACTGCAGAGGAGACAGAGAGCAGTACGCAGAGAGGTAGCGTAGCAACTACACAGAGCCTGTGCACAACCAGCAGAGGCAACACAATAGCCTTGAGGGAGTCTGTGATTCAGCTGAGGATAGAGAGATCCAGTGCCGCAGAGCCTGGGTGTGAGATTGGGAGAGGCCAGGAGGTCAGATCTAGCTAGCAGAAGAGCCAATAAGCAACAGTGACGCAGTCTCGACGCAGAGTGTCGCAGAGGCAGTGGAGGGTTGGTCGGTTTAGGGTTTGGCCAGGTAATCTCACTAGCTCTTTGTCAGTCAGATTCTTTGAGGATGGCTGAAAAAGCATCCTGGATTGTATTCAGAATTACTGCATAATAAATAAACCCTTAGCTGTTGCGCTGGTTTTCCCGCATTGGGTTTTTCCGGGGACATTAGTCCAAAAATAACGGTGTCGTGTCTATGATTTACTCGTGCTCAGATTTTGTTTCTGCACTTATATTTTTCTGCAGTTATTTTGTGAAGGCTGTAGTGTATGAGTTTTCGATATTTACAGTAGAATACAATAAATAATTTGTTCAAGTAAATAACAAATAGAAGAATCCTCATCAATTGCTGCAATAGGATTCCAGATCTAGGAATTTTAACATGGTATCAAAGCTTGTTTAGCTAAGTGCAGGAGGAGCAAGAGAGCTGATCCAGTAGATCCACCTTTGAAGTAGAAGTCGGGGATTAAAGAGCTGCGTAAGCAACAAATCGATCTCCCTAGTGATCATGCAGTCCAAGCCAGAAGGGCTAGATCTGCAAGGAAATCTCTCTCTGAGTGAGCCGACAGAGAGGAAAGATTGTTTAGTTTGCAGTTTGTCAGAGGCAGAGGGAGCAATGCAGCAGATTGGCAAGCTAGTGGGACACAGTTTCTGTGTAGCAGTGATTGTTGGTGCAGAAAGCATCTAAAGAAAGTAGCTGAGGACACATTTGGGGATTTTTGACCTCATAGAGTTTCTTGCCCAAGAAACTCTGATTTCTTGTTCAGAAACAACAGAGATCTTGTTTTGTTTGGCTTGCTCTTGTAGGGAGTGTGTAAGCCAGCTGCGCAGAGGGTTAGAGGCAACAAATTGACAATGATTGGGTGAGATGGCAACGAGTGGGTTGTGTGACTAGAATCAGTTGAAGGGTGCCTCCAACTACATAATCTGGAAGGCAAGGATCTCCTTCCTTCTAGATGAACATGACCTCAAGACCTTTATCGACAATGCACAGGCTGAATCGATAGACGCCGCACCATTGAGAGCCTTCAAGAAGAACATGGCTAAAGCCAAACTGAGATGAGGATTGATCCTCGACGGAGTGAAGGATCATATTGTTTCGTATATTGCTGGCAAAGGGACAACCAAGGAAATGTGGGATGCGTTGGCAACGCTATATCAAGGGTCTTCTGAGCGGAGGAAGATGTTTTTGGAGGAGAAGATGCAGACTACTAGGATGCAAAAGGGAGAGCGCATTGATCCATTCGTGTCTGGACTTTAGGAGAATCGAGATCAACTGGCAGCTGTGGGATCAACTCCTCAGGCCACAGAGATGGTCAGATTGGCCCTAAATTCAGTGTCCGAAGACTATTAAGTCTTTGTCTAGAGCATCCTGGGCAGAGAGAAGTTACCGAACTGGGAAGCAATGCGGGCAACTCTTTAGCAAGAAGAGATGAGGATAGATCTACTCAAGTGCAAACTTGATGGCAGTAGCAGTAGTGGGTTGAAGCTCAAGGAGGAGGAGGAGAATGCAACCCTTACATCAAAGGGGCAACAGGAGTAGTGGAGATGGAAGGACATCTCTAAGATCAAGTGCTTCCGGTGTGGCGAAATGGGACATTACGCCACACAGTGTCCTCTCAAGAAGAAGGACAAAGATGAGAAGCATGATTTGCAGGTTGAAGCTGTGAAGGTAGAGGAGGAATTCACCATGATCGTCCATATATCGCCAGGGGAGCATTGGGGTGATCTGGAGTTGTAGTTCAACAAAACTGCAGATTGGGCAGGATCCTTGAGGAGTCCACCTCTCGGATCATCACCTTGCTACGGGAGCCCAAATCAGAGGTACCAGGATGGACAAGATTCAATTGGTGCAGAGGAGTGCATAAGTGACAACATAGTGGCTAGAGAGCGCCAGAGACCGAGCAACGCAGAGTAGAGTTGGAAGCAGTGTAGGAAGGCACAGTGCAGAGTTAGCAACAATGTAGAGGCTTCAGAGGGACAACGCAGAGACTATCAACAATCGGATCTTCAACACGAGATGTCTCCTACTAAACACTTAGTTCAATTTTGGATGTTTTTCAGTTGCAACAAGCAACATAATTGCAGTGCAGTAGCAGTTGGCAGCAACATGCAGGGTCAGCAGCAGAACAAATGCAACAACGTAGTGTTGGTGGGCAGCAGTGTCAGACATCAACAACGCAGAGGGAGATGCTGCAGAATCAGAGCAGTAATTCAACAAGTTGTTTTGCTAGAGCACATTCCTCGCTAAGAGGGAGTGCTGATTTTGGGTAGCATTAGATGTGCTCTAAGTCTCAAAATTTGCATGGAGGCTTAGACACATGTATTCCAAAGAACCCAGAAATCGTTTTTGAAAATTCCACTAAGAGTGTGTTTTATTAAAATAATCAATTATTTTTAATGGCACCATAAGTCTAAACTTAGGAAATTAAAATAATTAAAGGATATTAATAAAACAAAGTGTGAATCTTCTAGAGAAGATGAAGATCAATTCAAAAGTTAATCTTAGCTGTTGATTAACGATTTATTCTTGGTCGTTGAAGTCTCAACGAGAAGATTATAGGAAGGACTTGATGGATCATTTGGAAGACACATTGGGAGAGAAAATCTAGAGATCGAAATTCTTTAATGAGCAGTGCTCAGGGAGAAAATCAATCAAGAAGATTTTTGCAGAGAGGGGCAGAGATAATTGCCGGCTAGAGATTTTCCTGAGCTGGGAATACACCGCAGAGGAGACAAAGAGCAGTATGTAGAGAGGTAGCATAGCAGCTACGCAGAGCTAACAAAGGCAACATAGTAGCCTTGAGGAAGTCTGTGATTTAATTGAAGATCATTCAGATCCAGTGCTAGAGAGCTGGGGTGTGAGACCGGCAAAGGCCAAAAGGTCAGATCCAGCCAGCAGAAGAGCCAACAAGCAACAATGACGCAGTCCCCATGCAGAGTGACACAAAGACTGCGTAGAGGCAGTGGAGGGCTGGTTAGTTCGGGGTTTGGCGAGTTTGGACTTTCAGTGTCAGTGTGAGGTAATCTCACTAGCTCTTTGTCAGTTAGATTCTTTGTGAGGATGACCAACAAGGCATCCCAGATTGTATTCGGAATTACTGCATAATAAATAAACCCTCAGCTGCTGCACCGGTTTTCCCGCATTGCGTTTTTCCGGGGACATTGGTCCAAAAATAACGGTGTCATGTGTCAATGATTTACTCTTGCTCAGATTTTGTTTCCGCACTTAATTTGTGAATGCTGTAGTGTATGAGTTTTCAATATTTATAGTAGAACACAATAATTAATTTGTTCAAGTAAATAACAAATAGAAGAATCCTCATCAGTTGCTACAGTAGGATTCCAGATCTAGAAAATTTTCACAGTATTCCCTATATCAAGCTGCTTCATCGTATTTTCTTCATCAATGATAGTTTCTCCATGATAGATTTGTTGCTCCCCCTGTCATGGTGCTCTTCTTTAATGTACTTTCTTCCCCCTAAGCCTCTGCATGCCTTCATGGAAATGGATGAGGTAGATGATCAATCGACTCCCCCTACTTGCATAAACTCCTCTAGCTGTTTTAAGAAAGATTTGCTGCCTTGTGATCAAGTGGAGGATATATTCACAATTTCATAGTTTTCTTCAATGGAGTTACTCCCAAGAGATGATCTATCAAGATTGCCCATGTGTGACTCATCTTCTAGGTTCTCCTTGGTCTTGACGTCTTCATTCTTGTTCTCAGCTTCCTTAATGGGTTCTGGATTTGCTTCTTGCTTTGTATCATCTTCTTGACTAGAGGTCATGGTCAATGCACCTTTTGAGTGAAGATCTTGAAGTTTGTTCGACATACCTTTTGCTGAAGAACATTTTTCCACTTTGTCCTTTATAGGATCTAGTAGCCCACTCAAGATTGCCTTTATCGCTCTTGCATTATATTCCTTGGATTCTTCATCCATCGTGCTTTCAGCGATCACTGATTCCCAAACTTCAAACCCTTGAGCCATTAAAAAATTCTTCATTCGTGCCTTCCATATTTCAAAGTTTCCATTGAACAATGGAACTTTCCCAATTTGATTGTCTTCAGTTTTCATGGTTGAGGAAGAGACATCTTTAGAAGGATTAGAGGCTTTCTTCTTTGGCTTTGCCATTTGTGTTCTAAGGATCAACCTTCAAGCTGTTAGGCTTTGAGTGAAGGTACTGGCTCTGATACCAATTGTTGGGAATCACGATTGTCGTTAGACCAAAACCTGCACATGTTAGTCAACGATCGCATCACCAGAGATAAGGATCCACGAGAGGCGATTTGTCCATGTCATGAAACACACGGGGAGCATTAGTTTATCCAATGTCCAACACCTTAATGCAAAAACACAATTTGCATTGTGGAGTTATCTCTTGGCCTGACAGTACCAGTGCTTTTTCTTCTCTTAAGAAGGTTCATTTTTCGTTGGTTTCTCCTTTTGAGAGGGATTTTGTTTTGCTTTACCTTTACCCTTTTTCTTACCTCCGAGTTGTTAAGTTTTCCCGGTAGATGATTCTACTTCGTTAATTTTAGAAGTAACTTCAAGAGAAATGTTTTCATTGGGTGAATCTTTTATAGCCAAAGTCTGAGTATTTTGAGAACTTTTTCTTAGATGATTTACTCTTTGACTGTTGGCTGACAAAACCTATTACACCATCAATGGTGTGAGATCATGTAGGAGTTGAATCCAGTTGCTCTGAAATTGCTGGGCAAGGTAAATTTGGGATCTTTTCCTACAAAGTGCCAGATTTGTGAGTAGACAAGGTCTAGGTATTGGGCACGAGAAATCACCTGCTCTTCCGTTACAACACCTCCTTTAGCAACATCTTCCGTAATATCAGGAAGTAAATATTTAGTGAACCATTCAACTAATATTTGGTCTGGAATATAAACTTTGACTAAACAACGTCTACATCTCCAATCATGTATATGATTTGAAGTATAGGTTGATGTTGATTGTTTTAATGAATTCAAAAGTTCGGTACCAGTGTCATATCGAATGGGTAACTAAAAATGCGTCAAGATTGTTGTCGCTAAGGAGTTGAAATTGTGGAAAGAGGCACGTGGTAACTCAATGTACCATTTTGCTGCTGAACCTGTTACGGTTCATTGGAAAAGGCGTAATCTGATAGAATCATCAATCAATGATTTCGAAACACACCCTAGATGATATGCCATGATGTGATTTGATGGATCCTCTCCTAATTTTCCTTCAAATTTCGTAATATCACTTGGCATTTTAGTAGGAATCGATGGCCAAAAAGGATAATAATAAATAGGACCATTTGTAAGCCGGGATAAATCTGGTAAATATAGGGTTGCTATGAAAGGTAACTGCCGGTGAAAGTCTTGTTGTGGATACTGATAACCTTGAGGATTAAGTCCAACCCTTGGAGGAGGATATCCAGGATATCTTGGAGTAGCTTGAGCAATTGGTATTTGCATTCCTCTAGGGTAACCAGGGTAAGACATACCAGGTTGCGGTTGAGTTGGAATTTGAAAAGTATGACCAGGGTATGGTTGAATTTTAAAAGGTTGATTTTGATATGTTTGACCCTGTACCATTTGACCCAAGTAAAATTGGCCTTGCAAAGGTTGACCTTGAAAAGATTAACCTTGAAAAGGTTGTCCTTGAAAAGATTGACCTTGTTACGGTGTTTGAATCATTCCTACACTAGGTTGTTTGATAGGTATCTACGTTGTAGATTGGAAAGTAGGGCCAATTTGATAAGAAGATGCTTGAGGGATAGTCTGTGTAGGTTGTTGAACCAGTATTTGAGGCGTAGCTTGGACGGTCACTTGTGGCATATTTTGACAGGCGTTTGAGGTGTACTTGGAACCGGTTGTTTAACAATTGTTTGCACAGTAGACTGAACAGGTGTTTGAAGAATACGTTGGACAGGTTACTGAACAGACACTTGTTGAGTTCCTTGAATAGGTTGCTGAACAAGTGTTTGCGGAATTCCTTGGACGGCTCGTTGGAGGGGCGTTTGCAGAATTCCTTGGACAAGCTGTTGGATAGGTATTTGCGAAATCCCCTGGACAAGCTACTCAACAAGTTGATAAACATGCATTTATGGAGCAGCTTGAACAGACTGTTGAACATAAGAGGGGTTCCAAATAGTATTTATTCCTAGATAAGGAGTACCTATCAGGGGTTGAGATACAACAGGTTGACTTGGAACGACCTAAGGTACCCGACCAAAATTTGTACAAGTTCCAGCAAGAGGTTGTCCTACAACTATAGGATATGTTCCGGCAATAGGTTGTTCCCATTTGGAGGATAAGATGGTTGCCCCCCAGGTGGATAATAAATGCCAGTTGGGATTACTTGTGGATTACCTGTATTACCAGATATCATATTATCATATTGGTCTGATGCCAAAGGTATTTCAGGCATAGAAGTGATGCTCTGAGCAGTAGAGGTAGATAAACCAGATGACCAAGTAGAAACTTGAGGAGAAGGAGCGGCTCCTGAAAAAGTCCTAGAAAGTCACTGATACCCAGTGGGAACCGAAGGTCCACCATACAATAAAGAATTCAGAGAGCTTGCATACATAGAAGTTACAGTAGGTTGGCCCACCAGAGGAATTTCTGACATGTTTTGTCTAGGTGAAAAATAGAAAGGAGTGCAGAAACGAGAAATACCTTGACATAAATAGTTCAAGGGGGTAAAATAACAAGGATCTGGTTGAAAAGGAATTCTTGGAAAAAACTCATGGATCCCCAACAATAAAAGGGGTATGTGGTGATTCTTCCTCCTCTTCTTCAGTGATATCTTCAATACTTATAAGACCAAGAGGCAATCTAGTTGTAATTATAGTTTTTATTCGAGGTGAAGTCGGTGCAGGAGTAGGGGCTATAGCAGCTGAAGGTGATTTAGGCTCAGAAATGTTAGATTCAGGTTCTTCAACTTTTGGTTCAGTTAATTATGTGTCTGAAACTTCTCTAGTATTAAAGTCTCCTTGAATAATCTCAGTAACTTCATGTCCATATTGAACCACATCTGATTCTCTTTTGCGTGGTTGAAATACTTCAATATCTACTGTTTCTGATTCTAAAATTATAGATGTCTCAGCTTAATCTGAGATTCCAAATCCTGTTGATTTTGACCTTTCTGCTTTAATATTTTCAAATTGACCAGGTGTATATTCAGGGGGTAGAAACTGCAGTCTACACGAATGTCTTGGTAAATCGGCCATGATGAATTTTATTAAAGTTTTATTCCAATTTTATTCAATCAATTAAATAACCAAAATTAAAAAAAGGGTAACTAGGTATCAAGGATTACTAAGCCACTATGAACTGTGGAATACAGTTTCCAGTACATGCAGGTAGTCTCCCCGAATGTTGTGTTTGGTGTATCACAAGTGACAAAGTGGTTGAATCGGTTACTTATGGATGGTATGCAACCTAGAAGGGGGCCTCCAAAATATGCTCAAGGTATGTGGAGGTACAGTCTGTGTTAGTGTTGTCTAATGCAAGTCTGTACAATATGAAGCATCCCCATATACTTTTGATACGTGGAACATCCTCTAATATACCTGAAGGTACGTGAATAGTGTTCCCATATACTTACATACGTGGAATACCAACTACCCGCGGAATATGTTGCATACAAGAAATGACATATGTTATGTTTATAAATGTCGGAACACATATTCTAACCTAGAACCACTAATTTTTAGTTAACTACAAATTTGATTGATTTTACAGTTCCTCTTTGATTAAATTTGATTTCATAGATGTGGTGTAAATGATATCAGCTTCCACTTCCAAACCTAATGCAACAAATATGCAAAAATGAATCTTTTGCTTTAATGAATTTATAACTATGGTAAAGAGAGTCTTTTCAGTATTCATATAAGTGCATAAATTCTAAATTCACCATAGTTCCTTTCAAGAATGAAAATTTTTCTCTTTCATATTGACCAAAATGCGGAAATTTGACTTTTGAATTTCAATTCACCCAAAAACTTGAAGATCACAAAAAAATTCTCTTAACATACACCACCTAAAATTATTTCAAAATCCAACAGGAAAACCAAAAAAAACTTTAAGATGAATATTTCAAATGAATGCTATGAACATGATACCATATAAAATACAATTTTGATATACTTCACTACTAAAAGAAGAATAACTTTTGATTTCGAATTCAACAAAAAGAAGTACTTTTATAAGCGAAAAATACTTAATCTTGAAACAACACTAATTTCATTAACTAAATTATTTTTCGCAAAATAGGTAAAGAGGTACTAAATCTGATTGTTTGATAGAAGAAAGGTAGGCATACACAAACTCAGCAATTACCAAATCCTTCCTTTGATAAATCAACAAATCATCAGATGAAGCCTTGAACCCTAATTTGTAAAAATAAGAATTTCTCAAGAAGATGCTTCAGAACACCCAATTGAATTGAAACAGGCTTTTTGAGGATGCAAACAAATGTAACAAAGCATAAAAATCATAAGTTCCTGGACTCAACAAATAAAAAACTTTTTTTTTCAAAAAATCCAAGGATTTGCGCAGGCAATCAGTTTAATCCTGTGCGAATCCGCACTGTTGCTAAAGATTAAGTGTGCAGATTTGCACACTATTGCTAAAGGGAAAATGTGCACGCCGAGAAAAATTTAGAAAAAAATAAAAACAGAGCCAAAAATCCATAAAATATAAACTTTCAATATCCAAAACACAGTGAGATAAGGCTACAGAAAGAGATTTTAAAAGTCACAAGAAGAGATGATGAACAACAAATTGTTCCCAGTATGGTCGCCAATTTGTTATGGCGGATAAATCCCTGATGCGGAAAAGAGCGATCTGTTGGTTAAGGTTGTCATTGATGTCAATATGGCATTGTTGAGATGGCAAATATTCTTGTGATACATGAATAATGCTAAACTCATGCAAACCCTAGGAGAAAACCCTAAGCATGAAGATGATGCATATTCCCTAAAGCCCTAGTTTCAAGATACCCTAGCCTAATGAAATCCTAATCTTAATCCCATTCCTAACCCTAGCTAATTTAATAATGAAACCCTAATTATTGAAGAAAACCTAGTCTTTATCAATAAAACCCTAGCTTGTCCTAAACCCTAGCTATTTCATCCAACCCTAACCATGCAAAACCCTAATCCTAAGTTCAAAAACCCTAAAAAATATTTATGAAAAACATATTGTACTTTCCCTAATTTACTAATTCTTTAAAAACAAATTATGAAAAATATCAAAGTTTTTATAGGAAACCAAAAACCAAAAAATGTACTCATGAAAAGCTATTATTCCTTCCCTAACTTACTATTCCACTACCCTATATTAAAAAATCACTAAAATATCAAAACAATGTATGCACTTATCGGTTCCACTAATTCAAAAAGTTGACTTTAGAATCGACTTATTTATACACTATTGTATTTGGAACAATCAATACGGAGTTCGAAAAATAGAAGAACAAATCCACATCTCGTGAACTGATTGGGTAACAAAACAACTCGGACTTGGTGCGGACTTTGGGACAAAGAACAGTCTCGGACTTCAGTGAACCAGAATTACATCATTGAAGAGGCTCAGACTTGCTGGAATCTATACCTCGATCTGTGGACAGGTATATAAACAGTCTTCGGTGGAAACTCGAAATTGCAGAACCGTAAGAGCTAAATAAGAACGAAATTTGATGATTGGCATCGACCTGGAGATCCGTGTTGAGCTCATTTTATTTTCTATAGACTTTGGATATATACCTCCATTATTCTCAGAAATTCAGTTCAGAACATTCGAACTAGCAAGGTGGACATACACACTACAACTCAGAACTAGTGCAATCATTCTATAGCTCGGACCTGGTGCATTCATTGAGCAGCTCAGACTGTGTTGTAGCCTTGGATTGAGGCTCAGATCAACTAAAACAATCTTCGCACCTGTTGCAGCCTAGTTAAGGGCTCAGACTCGTGGATTTTATCTTAATTCTAGTAATCGGACAGGTGTGAAGATAACCTTAGAACCTTAGATCCTTAGATCACCTTGAAGCTGCAAACAGTATTAAAGGACATACTTGTGCTTGGACTTGTTTCACACCTAGAGGAGAAAAAAAATTATAAAGCAGTCATCCTGTGCTCACAGACTTTGAAGCACCAACAAACTTGTAACGTGGGACTATGCTTGTTGACTAGGTAGGAGGTTGTGACTTGACCTAAGTTTTTGAATCTCGAATTTGAGACAACTTGGAGGAGGGATCGGCCCATTGGACAATATCATTTTAGAGCTCAGACTGTGGGATACTTATACTTATATCTTAACACCTTGAAGCTCAGACCTCCAAATCTATAAACACAGTCCTATAATACATCGGTGTGTAGACAGTCACAAAGCTTGGATTTGTGGAATTGTAGAGCTAGTGTAGTGATAATAACATTACCTTAAGTGTTGAGATTTTGTGTATTTGGGGTAGCATCAGTTGTGCTCTAGGTCCCAAATTTTGAGGAAGGACTAGAGTTCACCTGATCTACAAGACCCAGAAATGGATTTGGGAAATTTCAACTGGTTTAGGAGATATTAAATTAATTAATTATTTTAATGTTTTCCTAAGTTAAAACTTAAGAAAATAAAATAATTAAACTGAATTTAATTAAACATGTGATGAAATTGTCTTAAGCCACACGGATCAAGCTTTCTTTTAATCTTAGCCATCGATTAAAGATTTAATCTTGGCCATTGATTTGTCAACGAGAAAAGTATAAAGGAAAGGCTTGGGGTCATTTGTAAGACACACAGAGGCAGCGCACTGAAGCTAAGTTGAGATTCTAGGGTGGGGTTGCTAAGAATTCTCAAGTGTTCCAGTTGCAGAGAGGGAAATTTAGACCAAGGGGATGATCCGATCTCGGGGTCTAGAATACACAAGAAGCAGAGAACAGATCAGGAAAGACAGCACAGAGAAAGGCAGCAGCAGACGGCAGCAGCAGCAGTAGCAGACGTCAACAGCAGCAAAGACAGCGTGATTTTCAGGAAACCCTTCAGGGGTTACGCAGAGACCCTTAGGGGCAGCGTAGTGACTGCGACACCCAATCTGGGGTAATGCAGTCCCTTCCAGTGACAGCGTTGAGCATTTGGAGGCCTTCAGAGGCTGCCACAGTGTCTTTCAGAGGCAAATCTAGGGTTTCTAGGCCTAGATCTGGCTGAGTTCTGTAAATCCCGTTTGAGGGTGTGGATGAGTTAGTATTGCTGGTCTTAGATCAGCCAAGTGCTGCAGATCTAGAGTTTTCTCTGTAGGGTTTTCCAAATCTGGAACCCAGAGTTGTGTATTCAGAAATATTCTTAATAATATAATCCTCCAGTAGCCAGAGACCGGTTTTCCCACATTAGGTTTTTCCAGGGATAGTTTTTCCAGAAATAACTGTGTCACTTTGTCTATCTGTGCATGTGCTTATTCTATATCTGAATTGGTAGAGATCTGTTATGTGTTTTTCTTTGATGTTAACTTGAATTTATTTAGTTGATAACTTGTATAAGTAGGAGAAGTTTAATCGATTAACAAAAATAATTTCGCATAAGAATTAAGTTCATATAATTTTACATGGTATCGCAGCACCGTGTATCTAGAAGGGTCACCAACAAGATTCTAAAATCTAGTCAGAAAGTACTGAAAGGTAGTTAAAAGGTATCCGAAGGGACAACGTTAGCTTTCGTGAGGAGATTCACGCAGAGGGAAGTGGGTGACGCCGTCCAAGACTGTCCTAGCAAGCCCAAGGCACCACGGGCAGAGGCAACTTCCAGAGGTCACGACCGGCTGGGTCCGGTCAACCAAAGGTGATTCAGATCTCAATCGTCGATCCGGTAAAAGTCTCACCGTTAAAAAAGTTGTATAAAATTCGTATGAATCCTGTAAGCAATATCCAAATTTCAGATTTTTAACCTTAGCACAAGTGAGAAAGTTTGGGAAGAGATCAACTTCTCAGAGAGTTTCTTGCCAAAGGAAACTTACATTTTGGTCAGAGGATCAAAGGAGAAGCTGAATCATAGTTGATTTGGTATATTTCAAGGAGGGAAATCAAGAGTAGGGAGTAGAGGGTTACCAGTTCGAAAAGGACCCTAGATCCAAGATCTCTAGCATAGAGAAGAGGAGCTTCGACACATTCTGAGCAGATGGCTCCTCATGGTTTGCGTGAACAGGATAGGCTAGAAGGCCTCTCAAACTTTCGATATGGAAAGCTAGGATTCTGATTGTCCTAGAGGCATACAGTCTAAGAGACCATGCAGAGCAGATCCTAGCCACACCGACAAATGCGGATCTCCTACGAAAGCATAGAGAAGTTGCTAGGCATGCCAAGTGGCTGATAATGGATAGTATCAAGGACCATATTGTACCACACACAGCTGAGAAGAGGACAACAAATGAGATGTGGAAGGCCTTGATTTCCCTATATGAGAGAAAATCAGTCCAAAGAAAGATGTTGTTGGAGGCCCAAATGAGGTCATTCATGATGACCAAGGGAGAAGACATCGAGCATTTCCTCTTCAAATTGCAGTCAATCAGGGATCAGCCGACTGCAATGACTGCAACCATAGATGATGCAGTGATAGTTAGGACTGCCCTCAATGCAGTCACAGATGAGTGGGAAACCTTTGTCCAAAGTATCTTGGGCAGAGCGGACCTCCCAGATTGGGACAACTTGTGGTCGATCCTGCGGCAAGAAGAACTACGAAGGTTCACCAAGAAGCAGCACAACCTTGCGTTGAGCAAGGTTAAGAAGGAAGAGGAGGAAGATGCAGCCTTGGCATCGAAGAAGCAGCTGAAGAAGAAGAAGGATCTTTCTAAGATCAAGTGCTTCCAGTGTGGCGAAATGGTACATTTTGCCAGCCATTGTCCAGAAAAGAAGAAGGACAAGGAAGCATCTTCTTCCAAAGCAGCGACGACAGATGATGGGTCAGGAGATGATGTAGCCATGAGTGCTCATGAACCACAGAGGTGGGGTGACATGGACATGTAGAGGAGCTACATGGAAGTAAGGCGGGATCCTTGAGCAGCTTATCTCTTGGATCACAAGCGAGCTACGACAGCCTTAAGACAGTAGCGGGACAAGTGGAGCATTAGGTGCATAGATCACAGATGAAGCAGAGGCAGAGGCAGATCTGGAAGCTGGGAGGAGCAACGTAGAGCATAGTAGTAGCAACGTGGAAGCAGTAGTAGTGCAGACGCTGATGTGACTTCAGCAGCGCAGTGCAGTACTACTTACGCAGTGCAGAAGCTGCAGCAGCGCGGAGAGCTTTAGAGGGACAATGCAGTGCAGCAACAACGTGATAGATTTCAGCACAAGGAGATGATGTGACTTCAGTGGTGCAGAGGGAGTCTGATTACGCAGGGTGAGCTGTAGCTGTGCATTGTTCTTTATATGCCAGCAAAGATCTGTAGCCCATGGAGCTTCAGTGATGAGGATGTAGCCCATCAAACTTGTTTGTCAAAGATTGGGCAAGAGATTCAGTTGTTTCTCTCAACAACTGAAGTTGCAGTGCAGCAGATCAGCAGTGGCAGTGCTATGAGTAGCACAGATGCAACATATTGAGAGGGAGCTGCAGTACAGTGGTTGCAGTGACAGTGGCAGAGTCATGGGCAGTAGTACAGAATGGCAGCAGTAGTGTAGAGTTGAGTGGCAGGAGGCCAAGCTTCAACAGCACAGAACCAATGCCGAAAATCATGTAATGTATAAGTGTGATGTATTGCTAGAGCACACCCTTGATGCTATAAGAGAGAGTGTTGAGATTTTGTGTATTTGGGGTAGCATTAATTGTGCTCTAGGTCCCAAATTTTGAGGAAGGAGTAAAGTTCACCTGATCTACAAGACCTAGAAATGGATTTGGGAAATTTCATCTGGTTTAGGAGATCTTAAATTAATTAATTATTTTAATGTATTTCCTAAGTTAAAACTTAGGAAAATAAAATAATTAAAGTGAATTTAATTAAACAAGTGATGAAATTGTCTTAAGTCACACGGATCAAGCTTTCTTTTAATCTTAGCCATTGATTAAAGATTTAATCTTGGCCGTTGATTTGTCAACGAGGAAAGTATAAAGTAAAGGCTTGGGGTCATTTGTAAGACACACAGAGGCAGAGCACTGGTGCTAAGCTGAGATTATAGGGTGGGGTTGCTGAGAATTCTCAAGTGTTTCAGTTGCAGAGAGTGGAATTTAGACCAAGGGGATGATCTGATCCCGGGGTCTAGAATACCCAAGAAACAGAGAAGAGATCAGGAAAGACAACGCAGTGGAAGGCAGTAGTAGCAGCAGTAGACGATAGCAGTAGCAGACGGCAACAGCAGCAGCAACAGACGACAACAGCAATAGCAGCTGCAGCAAGGACACCATGATTTTCAGGAAACCCTTCAGGGGTTACGCAGAGACCCTTAGGGGCAGCATAGTGACTGCATCACCCAGTCTGGGGTAACGCAGTCCCTTCCAGTGATAGCGCTGAGCATTTGGAGGCCTTCAGAGGCTGACGAAGTGTCTTTCAGGGGCAAATCTGGGGTTTCTAGGCCTAGATCTGGCTGAGTTCTGTAAATCCCATTTGAGGGTGTGGATCAGTCAGTATTGTTGGTCTTAGATCAGCCAGGTGCTACAGATCTAGAGTTTTCTCTGTAGGGTTTTCCAGATCTGGAACCCAGAGTTGTGTATTTAGAAATATTCTTAATAATAGAGCCCTCCAGTAGCCAGAGATCGGTTTTCCCACATTGGGTTTTTCCGGGGACAGTTTGTCTAGAAATAACTGTGTCACTTTGTCTATGTGTGCATGTGCTTATTCTAGATCTGAATTGGTAGAGATCTGTTATGTGTTTTGCTTTGATGTTAACTTGAATTTATTCAATTGATAACTTGTATAAGTAGGAGAAGCTTAACCGGATTAACAAAAATAATTTCTGCATAAGAATTAAGATTCAAAAATTTCTACATTAAGGACAGTCATCAATTATAGGATCAGACCTAGCATATCTTTGGAACAATTTTGAAGCCCTTTTTTAAGCAGACATTGGACCAGACCTGAAGGTGTCTTTAAAGAGATTTTGGACCATCTTTAGAAGTTTTTTTGGAGCATAGTTGAAGACACCTTGTGAAGTAGATCCTTGAGCATACCTTGGAACTAACATTGAAGATCCATTGAAAGGGAATTATAAGCGTAATAGAAGCTGGTCTTGGAAGATCTTGAAGAGCAGTTGGAGCTGATCTTGAGCATACCTTGGAGAGTTGTGTAGAAGCCTATTGGAGGCATTCTTGAAGACATTGGTTGCCCTCATGATACGTAATTGAATCCCTCTTGGATATATTTGTTGGAGCAGTCCTAGAGTATACATCCTTGGCGTTGGAGCTGACTTTGAAGATTTGTGGAGATCCTTCGAGACCATGAAGCATTGATGATGTCATCATGAGGTGACCTTGGAGAAAGTGTTTGGGTGACACGAAGAGCAGTGGAGACACATTCATGAGAAGACAAGGTTGTCATTGATGCCGTGATGTGGAGACTAAGTGTTGGAATAGTTGAAGATTGATAGGGCTTGTTGAAGTGGGAGCCGTGGAGTATAACCAAATATATTTTGACGAAGTAAAGGGTTGGAGCCTCGAAAAGACAAGGTTGGTGCCTTGGAGGATAGGGTTGGAGTCCTAGAGTATCAGAGTCCTCAAGAAACTAGGTTGGAGCCTGTACCAGATATAGGGTTGGAGCCCTTGAGGTTGGTGCCTCAGAATTGACAAGGTTGGAGGCTTGGAAGTCCAAGTCGGTGCTTGGCAAATACAGGTTGGAGCCTGGGAGATTGAAGATCGATATTGTACTTGATTTATTGCAAAGAAGAAATTAATAAAAGCATTTATTCTTATTGTTCATTTTGTGTTCTAAATATAACTGATCTAACTGGTAAAAATAACAATTGAAAAGAAATATTGATTCACCCCCTTCTTAGCATTTCCAACAATTGGTATCAGAGCCAGTCCTTCAAAAAAAGCCTAACATCTTGAAGGTTGATCATTAGAACACAAATGTCAAAGCCAAGGAAGAAAGCCTCCAATCCTTCTAAAGATGCGTCTTCCTCAACCATCGAAATTGAAGTCAATGAATTTGTGAAGGCTCCATTGTTTAATGGAAACTTTGATATATGGGAGGCAAGAAAGAGGAATTTCTTAAAGACTCAAGGCGTTGAAGTTTGGAAATCAGTGATTACGGATAGCATGATGGAAGGAGAATCCAAGGAGTACAGTACAAGAGCAAGGAGAGCAATCTTCAATGGGCTACCTGATCCTATAAAGGCGAAAATGGAAAAATGCTCATCAACAAAATATTTGTGGGACAAACTTCATGATCTTCACTCAAAAGGAGCATTGACCATGACTTCTAGTCAAGATGATGATGAAAAGCAAGAAGAATATCCATAATCCATTAAGGAAGTTGAAAGTAAGAGTGATGCCATCAAGGCCATAAAAGACCTAGAAGAAGAAGAAAGTAAAGAAGACTCTGAAGAAGATCTGCAGACTAAACTTTTTGCTGCCATGGAAGAGATTAACAGTTTGAAAAAGGAAAATGAGGAACTTAAGAAGAAAGTGCAAGATGGTGACCAAGACAAGGCAGTGAAGGAAGTTGACCTTTTCAAGCTTCAAGTATAAGAAAGAGATGAGAAGCTCACCAAAATTAAGGAGGAATTTCATCAAAACAAAAGAAAGCATCATGAAGAAGTCATATCCATGACAAATCAATTGGATAAGGCAAAGAAAAGGGAAGAAACTTTGTCAAGCCATCTTCAACAAAGACATGAAGACTTGAAAGAACATAAAGGACGAGTTGGTCAATACAAGGAAGAAATCTCCTCCCTTAGATCTCAACTAGAAGAAGCAAGGAAACAAGCACAAGGAGCTGAGAAGGTGATGGAAGCTTTGGCATTCATAGAAGGACAAGTTGATGAAGCAGAAAAGGAGAGACACACTATGACATGTCAACTAAAAGAAAAGGATGAAGAGATTTTCCTACTAAAATCTAATGTCACCTCTTTAAAAATCGAAACACATGAAGTAACAAGGATTATGGAAGAAATGAAAAAGCAACTAGTTATGAAAGATGAAGATTGTGAAAAGTTGAAAGGGGAAATTGTCATTCTTAAAAAGGAAGTTGACTTGCTAAATAAGAACTTGAAAAGTTCTCAAACCCTAGATGACATCCTAAGTCGTCAAAGGTCTCCCCTTGATAAATTAGGGCTTGGTTATGCAGGTGAATCCTCAAGCAAGAATGATAATTTTTCAAAAAACAAGGATGTGAGGAAGCCAGGAAGAAATGTTGATGTTCCCAGTTCCAACAAAGGCAAGGAGAAGAGTCAAGACAACAATGGAAGAAATCCTACTCCAAGGAGACTTGCAAATGATGTCAAGAATACAAAAGACAATGAATATCATCAAATAATCCCAAGGAAAAAAGACTTCAGAAGTACATCAAGGTAATCTTCTTCTCCCAGGTACCAAAGTATATTTCTTGGTTATTGCTATTCTTGTACAAACTTTGGGCACATGGAAAAATGTTGTAAGGCATATCACAGAGACAAATATAATGGTCCCCGTCAATCTTCTAGAAGCAATTTTTCAAGAAGTCATGATTTTTCATTCATGAACAAGATGGGTGCTTCAATTACCATATCATTGGACATATGGCACGGAGTGTAACTTGACTTGGGTCCCTAAAACCATGACAACCAAGCCAACGAAGAAAGTTACACAAGTATGGAAAAGGAAGCAAATTGGATTTGAAAGTCTCTTGAACACTCTAGCCAACAACACTTGTTGTTGATTTGATGAAGACATCCTTGGCAGATGTGATATTCCAAATATTTGATGATGAGACTCTGCCAAAAAGGAGACCATGCATATAGTTAGGGGGAGAAACATATCTATCATGAAGAACTATCATCAATGAAGAAAATATGACGAGAGCAACATATCAAGAAGCAACTTGATATGGGGAGTACTTGGGCACCCCATTTTCCATTGATGTCAAAAGGGGAGAGAACGTTGAAAGGGCAAGAATATTGCCATCAATGACAAAGGGGGAGACTGTTGGTCAAGGTTGTCATTGATGTCAATATGGCATTGTTGAGATGGCAAATATTCTTGTGATACATGAATAACCCTAAACTCATGCAAACCCTAAGCATGAAGATGATGCATATTCCCTAAAGCCCTAGTTTCAATATGCCCTAGCCTATGGAAATCCTAATCTTAATCCCATTCTTAACCCTAGCTAATTTAATAATGAAACCCTAAATATTGAAGAAAACCTAGTCTTTATTAATAAAACCCTAGCATTATTAAAGACAACACGCTTGTCCTAAACCCTCGCTATTTCAACAAACCCTAACCATGCAAAACCTTAATCCTAAGTTCAAAAGCTCTAAAATATTTATGAAAAAAATATTATACTTTCCCTAATTTACTAATTCCTTGAAAACAAATTATTAAAAATATCAAAACTTTTATATGAAACCAAAAACCAAAAAATGTATTCATGAAAAGCTATTATTCCTTCCCTAACTTACTATTCCACTACCCTCTATAAAAAAATCACTAAAATATCAAAACTACGTATGCACTTGTTGGCTCCATTAATTCAGAAAAGTCGACTTTAGAAGTGACTTATTTATACACTATCGTATTTGAAACGATCAATACGGAGTTCGAAAAATAGAAGAACAAGTCCACAACTCGTGAATTGATTGGGTAACAAAACAACTCGGACTTGGTGTGGACTTTGGGACAAAGAAGAGTCTCGGACTTCAGTAAACCAGAATTACATCATTGAAGAGGCTCGGACTTCAGTAAACTAGAATTACATCATTGAAGAGGCTCAGACTTGCTGGAATCTATACCTTGATCTGTGGACAGGTATATAAACAGTCTTCGGTGGAAACTCGAAATTGCAGAACCGTAAGAGCTAAATAAGAACGAAATTTGATAATTGGGTATCGGAATTGGGGATTTGTGTTGAGCTCGGTTTATATTCTACAGACTTCACATTTATACCTCGATTATTCTCAGCAATTCAGTTCAGAACATTCGAACTAGCAAGGTGGACATACACACTGGAACTCAGAACTGGTGCATTCATTATACAACTCGGACCTGGTGCATTCATTGAGCAGCTTAGACCTGTATTGTAGCCTTGGATTGAGGCTCAGATCAGCTAAAACAATCTTCGCACCTGTTGCAGCCTAGTTAGGGGCTCGGACTTGTTAGGGGCTTGGAATTGTGGAGTTTATCTTGATTTCGATACTCTGACATGTGTGAAGATAATCTTAGAACCTCAGATCACCTTATAACTGCAAACAATATTGAAGGACAGACTTGTGCTTGGACCTATTTCACACCTGGAGGAGAAACAAAATTATAAAACAGGCATCCTGTGCTCACAGACTTTGAAGCTCCAACAAACTTGTAACATGGGACTACGCTTGTTGACTAGTAAGGAGGTTGGGACTTGACCTGAGTTTTGAAGCTCGAATTTGTGACAACTTGAAGGAGGGATCAGACCATTGGAAAATTTCATTTTAGAGCTCGGATTGTGGGAGACTTATACTTATATCCTCAACACCTTGGACTTGTGGCTATCAAAGCTCAAACCTCCAAATCTTTAAACACAGTCCTATAATACATCGGTGTGTAGACATTCACAAAGCTTGGACTTGTGGAATTGTAGAACTGGTGTAGTGATAATAACATTACCTTAAGGACTGTCATCAATTATAGGATCAGACCTAACCTATCTTTGGAATAGTCTTGAAGCCCTTTTTTAAGCAGACATTGGACCAGACCTGGAGGTGTCTTTAAAGAGATTTTGAACCATCTTTAGAAGTTTTTTTGGAGCACCGTTGAAGACACCTTGTGAAGCAGATCATTGAGCATACCTTGGAACTAACATTGAAGATCCATTGAAAGGGAATTATAAGCGTAATAGAAGCTGGTCTTGGAAGATCTTGAAGAGCAGTTGTAGTTGATCTTGAGCATACCTTGGAGAGTTGTCTAGAAGCCTATTGGAGGCATTCTTGAAGACATTGGTTGATGTCGTGATACATAATTGAATCCCTCTTGGAGATATTTGTTGGAGCATTCCTAGAGTATACATCCTTGGCGTTGGAGCTGACTTTGAAGATTCGTGGAAATCCTTGGAGACCATGATGCATTGCTAATGTCATCATGAGGTGACCTTGGAGAAAGTGTTTAGGTGACATGAAGAGCAGTGGAGAAACATTCATGAGAAGACAAGGTTGTCATTGATGAGGTGACGTGGAGACTAAGTGAGGGGATAGCTGAAGATTGATAGGGCTCGTTGGAAAAGACATTGGGAGCCGTGGAGTATAACCAAATATATTTTGACGAAGTAAAGGGTTGGAGCCTCAAAAGACAGGTTGCTGCCTTGGAGGATAGGGTTGGAGCCCTAGAGGATCAGAGTCGTCAAGAAACCAGGTTGGAGCCTGTACCAGATATAGGGTTGGATCTCTTGAGGTTGGTGCCTCAGAATTGACAAGGTTGGAGCCTTGGAAGTCCAAGTTGGTGCTTGGAAAATACAGGTTGGAGCTTGGGAGATTGAAGATCGGTGTCTTCATCTAGGGTTGGAGCCCTACATAAATTGTACTTGATTTATTGCAAAGAAGAAATTAATAAAAGCATTTATTCTTATTGTTCATTTTGTGTTCTAAATAGAAGTGATCTAACTAGTAAAAATAACAATTGAAAAGAAATACTGATTCACCCCCCCTCTCAGTATTCCCTACACGATCACCCTAGATTCCAAAGATATCTAGTAACAAACAAAACAACTGATTGCTACCTTTCCTGAATTCACAACTGAAGTATGAAGTATGAGATATGCAGGAGCCTCTTACCTTTCTACGAAATGCCTATCGAAGGCCTTCCAATGCTTTTAAAAGCCTTTCCTCGTTGCGTCGAAGTAAGATCTGCATGAACATAAACAAACAACTTACAAGGCATAAAAGCATAACGTACAAGAAGATGAAACACTATGCAAATGAAAATTGCAACATAGCATATATCATAAGATTAAACTCATATTCAACTATAAATTATGCAAAATATCAAGGAACTTTGCAAATAGCATTGAAACAAGTGCAATTAGGAAAGAAACAATTGCTTGTATTGATCTTAGAACAAGAAGAAGCAATACAACCTTGCCTTGATGATGTAGGCCTTCTCCCAAAAGTCTCCAGCCCCCCCCTTAGGTGACAAGCTTTCCAGCCCTATTCCAACAACATAAGTTTACATTCAGAAGTCCCCCTTAGTCCTCTGGTCTATGTTGAATTTATAGGCCAAGAGGAGGAGGGTTGAGATCCTCTTCTCAACGGATGAGATCCTCAAAAGGAAGGATTAGGGTTCCACAAAGGGAGGAAGTTTGCTCCATGAACAGAGGGACGAGGCCCAAGTACGTAGAGGCTCGAGGCCTTTGGTTTAGAAATATTCCTCCAACAAGGCGTCTAGAAGTTACTTTGTATTTTTACTCACATAAAGCCATTTGCGCAGTTTTCAATGGAATTTAGAGCGCACATTTGCGCAATTTTCAGTGGAAGACAAAGTGCACATTTGCGCATGCCTCAATGGTAAAAACTACGATTGCGCTTATACTGGCTAGGAAACCTCACAAGTGCCTAAAAGTAGGTTTCTTGAGCAATGTAATCCATGATTCTTGTTGTCTTTGGGATTGTTTTGCTTCTAACATTGCAAGGGAATGTTTGGAACACTTCATCGGATAGCGAGAGATCCGAAACAACTGTCATTTGCCTAATGGTGACAAAATGACGTGTAATAGTGCAGCTCATAATCTCTAAGATTGCGAATTTCAAATGCTATGGGGTGTTGATTCTGCATAAGGACCGCTCCTATTCCTGTCGCTGAAGCGTTGCATTCTAGCGCAAATGGCTAGATGAAATCAGGTAAAGCAAGCACAGGGCAAGTGCTCATCACCTCCTTCATCCTCTCAATTGTTTCCTGTGCTTTATCTGACCAGCTGAAGGCTCCTTTTTGGTGAGATCCGTAGGCGCTGTCAACTGTGAAAACCTCTTAACAAATTTCCTGTAGTAAGTGCAAAGCCCAAGGAAGCTCTTCAACTGTGTGACATTCTTTGGGGTGGACCATTTAATGATTGCCCGAATTTTCTCCTGGTGCATCTATACCCCACTATGACTAATAACATGCCCTAGATAGGGCATCTCTGTCATGCCAAACTCACACATGGACTCCTTTGCATACAATTCCTTCTCCTTCAGAATCCCCAACACCTCGTCCAAGTGCCTCCAGTGGTCTTGCCATGTCTTGCTATAGACCAATATGTCATCGAAGAAGACTAGCGATTTCTTCCGCAACTACTTATTAAATATATGGTTCATACAAAATTGGAAAGTCACGGGAGCATTGGTTAGCCCAAATTGGATGACCAAAAACCCGTTGTGCCTATAGTGGCACCTGAAAGCTGTCTTCGGGATGTCTTGCTCCCGAAGCCGGATTTGATGGTAGGCAGAACAAAGATCAATCTTCGAAAATATTTGGCCCCTTTCAACTCACCCATCAACTCATCGATCTTGGGAATAGGATATCGGTTCTTGATTGTCTTCTAATTGTGAGCCCGATAGTCTATACACATCCTCAAGGTGCCGTCCTTCTTCTTAGCCATCATTACCGAAAAAGCGAACGGACTAGAGCTCGGACGAATATGGCCCAAACTCAATAGCTCCTTTATGGCCTTCTCTATTTCATCTTTATAAAATTTGGGATGCCGATAAGGAGTGGTTATTACTACCTGTACACCCTCCTCAAGTTCTGTAACATTTTCAAAGCCTCTATATGGTGGTCTACCTGGAGGAATATCACCAAAAACTTTATGATGTTTACGAAGTAATACATGTATGTCATTTGTGTTGGAAATGTTGTCATTGATGGCAAAGGAGATGACAAAGACAACAACAGAGGAAAAGGAGAAGACAGAAAGAGGGGTCCAGGGTTTTGGTGAATGGTGTAGTGACATTTACAGGAGAATAGAGGGCTCTCAGTTTGGAGCATGAGAAGAACAGAGTGAGAAGTTATTTGCTCTGCAGCAGCAGATATAAGGCTTGTAGAGACAGAGTGAGAGTTTATTTACATTTGACAGGGCAGCAGAATATACAGAGAATACAAAGATAGGGCAGCAGAATATACAGAGAATACAGAGACAGGGCAGCAGAATAGACAGAGAATACAAAGACCCAGAGGGTGTGTATGTGTATCATGACTCCATTATAGATTTGAAAGAACTTCCAACAGTGAAGAGCTCGCAGAGAAAGAATTGGACTATGCAGAAGAGGAAGAAGCACAAACTGTTAGGGGAGTATTCAGGGCCACAGTGCGAAGTTGAAAAGCTATTAACACCTTTACATAGTTCCACCACCTATTATATCTCATCCTATGGCAACTTCCATATATAGACAGAGTGAGAGTTTCGTAGAATCCCAGATTCAAACTTGGAATGCGCATTGTAAATTCTGATAGAACTGTTGATTTAACATGTGGAAGCGCCGAGAGTGCAACAGAATGTTTATAATAAAATGTTGAAAGGTTAAGACGGAACCCTGAGGGTAAGAGGTGGAACTGAGCATTGAGCAGTAAAAACCTAATGCAGTCGGGTGTTAAACCTATGGTAGTGACGTATTAAAATAAGAATGAAACAGGGGTTTATATGCTAAGGCAGAGTTCATATATAAAAGTGCTGAAGAAATAAGAAATGGAACCTTGAGCAGAGTATATATATATAACGAAGGCGCGAATAATTTGAAGCGGAACCACGAACAGAACGGAACCTGGAGTAAACAGTAAGGGTAGTTTTGGGAAAGAAAACTGACAGTATCGCGCGGTGTTTAAAGTGGTAAGTGGATTTCACATTTCGAACGCGATCTATGTCTTTAATCAACACGTGTCCTAAGGTGGTTTTTCAAAACAACGTTTATCGCGCAATTTTAAAGTGTTAACGTTTGTACCAATAAAAAACGCAAAACTCGTTAAGCATCGTCGGATTGAGGTTGGAGGAGCGATAAGCTCACGACTGTTGGATGTGAGGGGTAAGTTAACGAGTGGGACCGGTTCATTGCGTGAGTTAGAACGATTAACACTTGTGCATCTGATTTGCACGACATTGCGCGATTGTCGTTGGATTGAAGGCTGGTAGCGCGATGAATCTACAGTCGTTGGATGGCACGATGATTTATGATGGTGTGTTATAAGTACTGTGGGCTCGAACGCTATATATATATATATATATATATATATATATATATATATATATACAACGTCGAACCTTGTATAATGAACTGTATGCAGGCGTATTATAAAATGTGCGAAAGGTAATCAGAATATATATGTGTGTGTTGACATATATATATATATATATATATATATATATATATATATAATATTATGGTTGGATATATAATATATCGGGCCTTTTGTTTTAAAGAAAATTGAAGGATTATATAAGACCTTAATATATGAATTATATGGGATGGCCAAGGTCTGTGTTTGGTATTTGTTGATGTCGGGGTTTGTAATGTTAATTGCCCATATGTATATTTATAAGAAGCAAAGCACCTTTGGCCATGCAAAAAGGATTAAGGCGTGGATAATTATTTAATTGAAAGGTTGATGAATATGCCGGTAAACGTGGGACCCTCTTTTATTGCTATCAAAGTTACGGAGGTCAAATTAAATGAATATGCAATTGGTTTCATTGTAACATTCGAATATTGATTCGAATAAGTATAGTATGGGTTGTTGTTTTATGAGCGATTATTTATAATACTCATTGGAGGTGGGCCCAACTATTTGATCCAAAAGGTTTTGTTCCAGAAGTTAAATGGATTTTGGGTTTAAACCAAGGCAATGATGAATAATGAAGAGAACCAATTTATATATGTGGGCCCGAACAAATATTACACTGCTGTGGTTTGGATACGTGGTAAAATGTTGACATATATATATATATATATATTAATATATGTGCTGGGCGGAGACTTATTGTTGGTTTAACATACGCCAGAACCATTACACAATAGACTTTGATATGAGGAAGTGGGCCTGAAAGGGTGTTTTCTATTGTTAAAAAGTTTTTTTTTAATATAACGCCGAAAGTTGGTTGTGTTGTATTAAAATACAGTTGTATATACAGCAGTTATACAACTGCAATGAACAGGGAAAATGCAGAAACGAAAAAGACAGAGATTGCAGTAGAAGATAGAGAGAGAGAAAACTTAGTGAATAGAGTTGTTGAATGGGTTGATTTGAAATTCATACTGTAACTGAATGAAAATGTTTTTAATTGATTTTACATTGTTTGTGATGTAATTGGCAAGTCTCCGGAGAAAGACAAAATCCCACTGTAAAATTGAAATGAATACATTTTTCTGAATGAGCTGGTAAAAGAAAAGAGAATGCAGAATTGAAGCAGAAGAAATAAATAAAACAGATATGAAGATTGGAGGACAGTAGTAAAGAAGGTACAGAACAGAGCTGATATCCAAGGTAAATTAGCAAATGTTTCTCTTATGAAAAAGTGAGGGAGTTGGAGCTTCCTTGCAAGTTGTAGCTTACAGAATTGAGGTTGGAGCCTCCTGTAGGTTGTCGCCTACAAAAAATCAGTGGTGAGAGGAAGTTGGAGCTTGCCTTTGCATCACAACAATAATATGTGGTTTTCTCCCTTTATGGGTTTCCACTTATATCTGTTGTCTCTGTGTGTGATGTTTATGTGTTGATATGGTTATCCAATTTGCTTAATACTTGCTGCTCTCATAATAAGTCTGCTGTTACATTATCTTAATACTTTTGCTCACATATAAAGTTGATCATGAAGTTAAATTGTAAATAAGTTTAAATTTTAATTGAAAGTTTAAAAAGTTCATGAATGTGTTAAACTGATTCCCCCCCCCCCCCCTCTCAGTTTAACTAAGGTTTCAACAATTGGTATCAGAGTAGGTTCCTTTTGTATCAGTTTAACAACTGAAAGGAGATCCTAGGTCCCCGGGATGGCTAGTCAAGAAGGATCCTCAACTAACAAAGCCCCTTTTTTCACTGGTGCAAATTATGCCTTCTGGAAAATCAGAATGAGAACATACATAATGTCTTTAGGAATAGAAGTTTGGGCTGCTGTGGAATTTGGATATGACCCAAAGGCAAATGTCTCAGAGAAAGAAGCCAAACAAGATTTTGTGGCTAATGTAAAGGCCATGAATGCAATCTTGAATGGACTGTGTGAGGCAGAATTTATCAAAGTAATGCACAACAAGACTGCTAAAGAAATGTGGGAAACTCTAGAAAATATCCATGACGGAGACAAAAAGGTGAAGACAGCCAAACTTCAAGTCTATAGAGCCCAGTTTGAAAATTTAAAGATGAATGATGATGAAGACATTGCAAGCTTCTTTTTAAGGGTTGCAGAAATTGTTAATAATATGAAAGCTCTAGGAGAAACCATGCAAGAATGTGTAATTGTTCAAAAGATCCTAAGATCTTTACCATCCAGTTTTAATCCCGGTCTCTGCGATAGAAGAAACAACAGATTGGGAAACATTGACCATGAACCAGCTACTTGGAAAACTAACAGCCTATGAGACGAGGCTGCTACAGAGAAAGTCAAATGTAAGGGAGGCAGCCTTTAAGACAGAGAAGAAGAAAGAAGAAAAAGAAGATATATGCTCCTGCTCTGATGAAGAAGAGGCCAAATTTATCAGAAAATTGGATAAAGGCTCAGGTAAATATAAGGGTAAACTCACATTTAAATGTTTCAATTGTGGAAGAGTTGGACACTATGCTTCTAAGTGTCCTTACAAGAAAACAAAGAATCAGACTCAGGAATCAGAGAAAACCATATCAAAGAACTCGCAGAAAGGGAGGAGATTCAATAGAAAATCTTTCTATGCTCAGCGAGACAACAGTGCATCTGAAGACTCAGCTGAATTCTCAAGTGAAGAAGGAACATCTGAATTTGTATTGATGGCTATAGAAGAGCTGGAAGAATGCCTTCTAGAAGATGAGGAAGAAGGTGAAGTGGATCTTGAGGGGGAGCTAAGAAGTGCCTTGGAGGAAATTGACAGACTCAAACTAAAGTGCAGAAAACAGAAAGACATTCTCCTTAAATATGTAAGAGAAGAACAAAATTCAGAAGTCCTCACTCAGTTGAAAGTAGAGCTTGAAGAAGCCAAGAAGGTAGAAGACATTTTACTTAAGAAAATTAAGGATAAAACTCAGGAACAAGAGAAATTGGAAGAAGAAGTAGTATGCTTAAGGAAGAAGTTAGAAAATGCCCAGAGGAAAATAAACACCTCTCAAATGACAAGCTCTCGTAAGTTGAATGAAATTCTAGATGCTCAAAGATCTCCTCTGATAAAAACTGGGATAGGCTATGAAGGAGAATCAAGCAAAGGCAAAGAAAAAGAAAACAAAAATATCATTTTTGTAAAAGCAGATGAGGATATCAAAGCAGCTCAGAAAATTCCTAAAGAAGAAGAAACCTGCAATGAAGTAGATAGAAACCAGAAGGAGTCTCAAATGACAAAGGATGAAATAAATAAACTGTCAGCTGAAAAAGGCTCATATACTCCTGAATATGTCAAATTTGGAAGCCATCAAAGGAGATTCTTACCCCCTATGAAAATGGCCACCTGTTACGCCTGCCACAAACTGGGACATATTGCTGCATACTGTCATACAAGGAGAATTAATTCAAACCAGCAAAGGATGCAAACAGTGAAAAGATTTCCTCAAGCAAACAAATGGAGAAGACAACCTTTCATCAGGTATGCAAATTGTTTTTATGGATACTGTTTTTACTGTAAAGAATTTGGCCATAAAATCATAGAATGCAGAAAATATGGACAAAGACTGATGTTCAAAACCTCAAGAAGGTTTATGAATCATGTAGAGTTTACTCGTACTCATAATTCTGCTAAAGATATAATCAAACGCTGTGTATGCAATAAAAGTGGACATATGTCTTCCAAATGTCCTCTCAGAGAATGTGGTCCATCATTTCAGAAAAGGTATCAAACAAAAGGATGCTTGCAGTGGAAAAAGAAGGTGAATAAATGTGACTTGGCTCTAATAGCTCAAGACCTGAAAAGCCAATGGTATTTGGACAGTGGTTGCTCAAAGCATATGTCTGGAGATAGAAGCAAGTTTATAACCTTTGATGAAAAGAAATCTGGAAATGTTACTTTTGGCAATAATAAAGCAGGAAAAATCAAAGGAAAAGGCTCAGTCAGTCTGGATAATGGCAGAGGAAAAGCCCAAGATGGACTATTTGTGGATGGGATGAAAGCAAATCTGCTGAGTGTCAGTCAAATGTGTGATAAAGGCTGTGAAGTTCTTTTTAGAGCACAAGACTGTGAAGTAAGATCAAGCACCACTGGAAAGACCCTGATCAAAGGAGTTCGAACAGAAAGAAATGTCTACGTAGTGAAAGAAGAGAATGAAGCATGCCACCTTAGCAAACTTGAGGAGTCATGGTTATGGCATAGAAGATTGGGACACCTAAACTTTGATCATATCATAAGTCTAAGCAAGAAAAATGCAGTCAGAGATATGCCAGTCATAAAGAAGCCTTCAAATACCATATGTAAATCCTGTCAACTAGGTAAGCAGACCCGCACATCCTTCAAAACCAAAGAGAAACTATCTACAAGCAGACCTCTTCAACTTGTTCACATGGACCTGTGTGGACCTTCAAGAACTAAAACACCAAGTGGAGAATCCTATTTCATGCTGATAATAGATGGTTTTTCCATAATGACATGGGTTGCATTTCTCAAATATAAATCGGAAGCACTTGAGAAATTCAAGATATTCAAGCTTTGGCAGAAAATCAAACAGGATGCAAGCTAAAGTGCATCAGATCAGACAGAGGAGGTGAATTCACAGACTATGATTTTGCAGACCTATGCAATGAGCATGGGATAAAACAACAGTTCACAATTGCAGGTACACCTCAGCAAAATGGAGTGGCAGAGAGACAAAACAGGTCTGTACAACAGATTGCCAGAGCCATGATGCAAGAAAGTAACATTCCTCAAACCTTTTGGGCAGAAGCAGTACACACAACTGTGCATATTCTAAACAAAGCTCATTTAAGACCAAACAGTGACAAGACTCCTTATGAACTATGGCATGGTAAACCAACATCAATCAAGCACTTTAGAGTCTTTGGAAGCAAGTGTTTCATAAAAAATAATGATGAAAATCTGGGAAAGTTTGATGCAAGAGCAGATGAAGGAATATTTTTAGGATATGCATCCAAGAGTAAAGGTTATAGGTGCTACAACAAAACACTTCGCAAAATTGTGGAAAGCATTGATGTAAGATTTGATGAAGAACTACCAAACAAGACAAGAAGTACAGGTTGCAGCAATCCTCCAGAAGATCATGAAGAAGAGAACCAAGATGATGATGAAATAAGCAAGACAACAGAAGATACTGAATTGAGCTCAAAAGGCCCCTCAAGATACACTCAAAAGAACCATCCAGAAGATCAAATCATTGGGGACAAGAGTGTAGGTGTCTAGACAAGAAGACAGCTAACTGAATAGACATAAGAGGTATACCTAGCTATGTTATCACAAATAGAGCCAAAGAAGTTTGAAGAAGCCAGCAAAGACAAATATTGGGTGAATGCTATGAATGAAGAATTGGACCAAGTTGAGAAGAACAATACCTGGGAATTAGTTCCAAGATCCAGTGAGAAATATTTCATTGGCTCAAAATGGGTATTCAAGAATAAGATGAATGAACAAGGACATGTAATCAGAAATAAAGCCAGACTTGTATGCAAGGGATATTCACAGGTTGAAGGTCTTGATTATGATGAAACATTTGCCCCTGTAGCCAGAATGGAAGCTATCAGAATGTTTTTAGCTTTTGCTTGCTACCATGACTTCAAGGTATATCAAATGGATGTGAAGTCTGCCTTCCTGAATGGAGATTTAGAGGAAGAAGTCTACATGGCACAACCAGAAGGGTTCTCCTTAACAAATAATGCAAACTATGTGTGCAGATTAAAGAAAGCATTATATGGGCTGAAACAAGCTCCTCGAGCATGGTATTCAAGGCTGGACAAATACTTGCAAAAACAAGGGTTCAAGAAAGGAGGAGTAGACAACAATTTGTACATAAAAGAAAATGAAAATGAACTTCTGATTGTAGTAGTGTATGTAGATGATATCATGTTTGGAAGCAGCAAAGATGAGTTAACAAAAGGATTTGCTGAAGAGATGAAATCAGAGTTTGAGATGTCTATGATTGGAGAGCTCACCTTCTATCTAGGACTTCAAATTCAACAAAAGAACACAGACACATTCATCTCACAAGAAAAATACTTAAGAGAGATGCTGAAAAGGTTCAAAATGGAAGACTACAAACCTGTGTCAACTCCCATGATTACTGGATGCAAGCTTTGTGCAGATGATGGAACAACTGATGTAGATCAAAAACTTTACAGATCCATGGTTGGAAGTCTGCTATACCTAACAGCTTCTAGACCAGACATTGTGCTCGTTGTAGGACTTGTGGCAAGATATCAAGCAGCACCAAAACAAAATCACTTACTAGCAATTAAGAGAATATTCAGATATCTACAAGGGACTGCACATCATGGGCTATGGTATCCAAAAGGCAAAAACTTCATTTTGACAGCATATACAGATGTAGATTGGGTCAACTGTGTGGATGACAGGAAAAGCACAAGTGGAGGTGCATTCTATTTAGGAGAAAGTCTGGTGGCATGGCTAAGCAAGAAACAAACATCTATCTCTCTATCTACAACAGAAGCAGAATACATAGTAGCAGCAACATGTTGCACACAAGTCATGTGGATGAAACAAACCCTCCAAGACATGAAGGTAAGCATTGATGAACCTATCTCTATCAAATGTGATAATACAAGTGCAATAAGTATATCAAAAAATCCTGTACTTCATTAAAAAACTAAACACATTCCAATCAAGTACCATTTTCTTAGAGAACAAGTAGCACAGAAGGTAGTGAAGTTGGAATATGTGCCAACAAAAGAACAAACAACAGATATATTCACAAAACCGCTTGCTAGAGAACCATTTGAATATTTGAGAGATAAACTAGGGGTAGTGTCTGCAGATGCTACTCTCTGACATGAAGAGAAAGCATCATTTCAGGGGGAGAACATAAAAGAAACCATCATTCTAGGGGGAGACCAGTTAACAAGGAGTGTCACAAAGAGCATGGAACAGGTCCTCAAGATCAGCATATCAACCCTTTGCCATTGATGTCAAAGGGGGAGGAAAAGCAGAGTGAGATGTTAAAAGGCCTAGCAGAGGAAGTGTATTGTCATCAATGCCAAAGGGGGAGATTGTTGGAAATGTTGTCATTGATGGCAAAGGAGATGACAAAGACAACAGCAGAGGCAAAGGAGAAGACAGAAAGAGGGGTCCAGGGTTTTGGTGAATGGTGTAGTGACATTTACAGGAGAATAGAGGGCTCTCAGTTTGGAGCATGAGAAGAACAGAGTGAGAAGTTATTTGCTCTGCAGCAGCAGATATAAGGCTTGTAGAGACAGAGTGAGAGTTTATTTACATTTGATAGGGCAACAAAATATACAGAGAATACAGAGACAGGGCAGCAGAATATACAAAGAATACAGAGACAGGGCAGCAGAATAGACAGAGAATACAAAGACCCAGAGGGTGTGTATGTGTATCATGACTCCATTATAGATTTGAAAGAACATCCAACAGTGAAGAGCTCACAGAGAAAGAATTGGACTATGCAGAAGAGGAAGAAGCACAAACTGTTAGGGGAGTATTCAGGGCCACAATGCGAAGTTGAAAAGCTATTAACACCTTTACATAGTTCCACCACCTATTATATCTCATCCTATGGCAACTTCCATATATAGACAGAGTGAGGGTTTCATAGAATCCCAGATTCAAACCTGGAATGCGTATTGTAAATTTTGATAGAACTGTTGATTTAACATGTGGAAGCGCTGAGAGTGCAACGAAATGTTTATAATAAAACGTTGAAAGGTTAAGACGGAACCCTAAGGGTAAGAGGTGGAACCGAGCATTGAGCAGTAAAAACCTAATGCAGTCGGGTGTTAAACCTATGGTAGTGCTGTATTAAAATAAGAATGAAACAGGGGTTTCTATGCTAAGGTAGAGTTCATATATAAAAGTGCTGAAGAAATAAGAAATGGAACCTCGAGCGGAGTATATATATATATATATATATATATATATATATATAACGAAGGCGCGAAGAATTTGAAGTGGAACCACGAACAGAACGGAACCTGGAGTAAACAGTAAGGGTAGTTTTGGGAAAGAAAACCGGCAGTATCGCGTGGTGTTTAAAGTGGTAAGTGGATTTCACATTTCGAACGCGATCTATGTCTTTAATCGACACGTGTCCTAAGGTGGTTTTTCAAAACAACGTTTATCGCGCAATTTTAAAGTGTTAACGTTTGTACCAATAAAAAATGCGAAACTCGTTAAGGATCGTCGGATTGAGGTTGGAGGAGCGATAAGCTCACGACTGTTGGATGCAAGGGGTAAGTTAACGAGTGGGACTTGTTCATTGCATGAGTTAGAACGATTAACACCTGTGCATCTAATTTGCGCGACATTGCGCGATTGTCGTTGGATTGAAGGCTGGTAGCGCGATGAATCTACAGTCATTGGATGGCACGATGATTTATGATGGTGTGTTATAAGTACTGTGGGCCCGAACGCTATAATATGTTGATATATATATATATATATATATATATACAACGCTGAACCTTGTATAATGAACTGTATGCGGGTGTATTATAAAATGTGCGAAAGGTAATCGGAATATATATATATATGTGTGTGTCTAAGTTGCATTGAAACGGAAACGGGAACGGATACGGATACGGGGTTTGAAACGGATACGGCAAATTTTCAAAAAATCTGGATACGATACGGCAGGAAACGCCACGTCATATATATAATATATATTAAAAATATATATATATATATATATATCAAATTTACATTGCCATTCATGATTCATATTTGAAGTTTGAGAATCTAGATTATATCCAAATAGTAAAAATGCATAATGCCATAATGATTAATCATCTATCATCAAGATCATCATGATATCATCTAGATTCTATCATCTATCATCTATTCATCAATTATCATATATGAATTATGATTTATGATTTATGATTTATCATCATCATCAATTCAGCATATGCCATAAAGTTATTCATCTATCTATCATCATCAATTCAGGAATCAACATAAAGTTATAATTTATAAATTGAAAATTCAATGATTCATAAATGATGATTCATGAATCATGATTCAAGTTCAACATATCATCAAGTTTTTGTTTCTAATTTCAATCATCAACATAAATATCATTTACATATCATCAAATATGTCATCAACTTCCACATCATCTCCAGAAGTGCGAACATTGCTGCCATGTTCACTTGAAGATCCACCTATCGATGACTCCACATCAAACAAAGTCATATGAGCCCTGGCATTCACTGTCATATCCAAGTCAGGCAACTCTGGTTCCACATCCCATAATTTGGCGGCCCCAAATTTGTATTCATCTCTTTTGTGTGACAGAAGGCGAAGGTTTGAATGAACATACACTAGTTCCTCAGCGTTCTTTGAAGCCAATCTGTTTCGCTTCACTGAATGGATGAAGCCATATGTACTCCAGTTCCTTTCTGCTGAAGAGGAACTAGCAACCTGTGACAAAATCCTGATGGCCAAATTTTGTATATGTGGAAGTTCCCCACCTAGTAGTTCCACCAGTCAATTGGACTCATTGCCCTCTTGTCCCGCATACAATCAATATCAGAGCCCCAACCCTCTGATCCCACGAAATGAGCAAACTCTGAACGAATCCGATGCCCAATTTCAGGATCTGTAAAAAGTTTTCTAAAAGCCTTTTTAAATCCTTGTGAGACTTCTGGGTCTTTGCTTGGTGCAGTTCTTTCTGGATCACTTAGCAACTCTGCAGCATAATATTTTGGATTCACTGCATAGGCCAAAAGGTGCAATGGCATGGTCATCTTGTTCCACCTTTTGGTCAATATATCTTTTACTTCTTTGTAAAAGATTTCATCTGGGTCATTCTCCTTGGCATTTATAACCATCCTTATCTTCTCTATCATGGAATCAATGCCTTCATACACTTCTCCCAAATTAGGCATATCTGTATCAAACATACGGAGCAAATCCACTATTGGCTTAGTAAATGCCAAAAGGTACTCAACCTTATCCCACCATTCATCATCAACAATCAATTTTTTGACTGTTTGTGCTCTATCAGATTGGGACTGCCTCCATTGATTCCAAAGAGAACTGCATACCATTGATTGTAATACACCTTTCACTTGCATAAGCCTTGTTAAGACTATGATGTGAGAGGCAAATCGAGTCTCGGCAACCTGCAAGTGCCAAATTTCCAATGTTTCAGTAAATAAAAAAATAAAATCATCAAATTAATCTTGATTGAAAACTATTATTTGATTAATGTTTAGGTACTTTAAGGAGCTCCAACTTTGCAAATTCTCTGTAGATGCCTTTGGACATTTGGTGGTTTGTGATGAATGCTTGAATTTCTTTTGCCTCTTCAAACATAACACGAACCCACTCGATTTGCTTCCCCATCTTGCTCAACATGAGGTTCAATGAATGTACAGCACAAGGGGTCCAAAAGATGTGCTGATATTTGCCTTCAATAATTAGGCCTGCTGCTCTACACACCGTTGCATTGTCAGTTATTACCTGGACAACATTTTATGGCCCCACCAATTCAATTGCTTCAATCAAGATGTCAGCAATGAATTGAGAATCTTTCATCTGCCCCTCACAATCCACTGCCTTCAAAAACATTGCCCCCTTTGGGCTTTGAGCAATCACATTAATCAAAGGCCTATTCCTTTGATCTTTCCATCCATCAGAAATGATGGACACCCCTGAAATGCGCCATGAATTACGAATGTGGCTTAATTTGGACTCCAAATCCAACTTTTCAGCACTCAACATCGTAGTGCGAACCTTTTCATATCCAGGGCTCTTGAACCCTTTTGGGGCTTCATTCACTGCTTTTATCATCTTTGCCCAGTAAGGAGACCGCACAAGGTTAAAAGGAAGGCCATTTGCATAAATGCATTGACCAATTGCTGCATTTGCAATCTCTCTCGAGTCATTATTAAAACTCTTTTCAAGTGGTCCCAAATTAGACCGCTTGTTTGAACCAACAATTCCTGTTCCATGAAAATGAAGTGGAGGCCTTGATGAAGATGCTGGAGCCCTTGTAGAAATTGCCTCATTTGATTTAGCATCTGCCTCATCTTGTTCTTTATGATATTTTGCAATTTTTGACTTGCTCAAACCACTTCCATCTGTCCCATTCTCTTTAGGTGGGCCGCTGCAGAGTCGAATCCCATTGCCTTTTAACCCAAGCAAATGTGCTTTGACCCGTGTGTATGATCCCTTAAACTCTCTTTTACATTCACTACAAACCCATACAGTTGAACCACCTCCTTGGATCTTCCCAACAATGGTTACATATTTCCAAAGTGGTGACTTTGGATCAAATTTAAGGGAAGATTCACTTTCATTCTCCATTGTCTGTACATCAGGAATCACTGAAGTTGAAGATGCCATTGATGATGATATTAATCTGAAAAATAAGGATAAAGTTTAAATATTAAACTAAACAATGAAGATAAATAATTTATAAAAATGTGAACTGTATACCTGCCCTCAAATGACAAAATCCTGTAGGTTGTTAGTAGTTACTAGTTAGTAGTTACTAAACTGAATAATAAATATTTGGGCTGAACCTTGAAAGTTTAAACTTTAAACTTTAAAGTTCTGCTAGCAGCCAAGCATACCAGGTTTTATATAACTTTCTGCTGTGTATTTACTATTTTCATTAATGGTGAGAGTCTAAAATCTGGACAAGCCATTAAGATCAGTGATGTTTGCTTCTCGAAATCTAAAGATGCACAGTAACTGAGTAATGGTCTATTAGACATATTGGTATAGATTGTGAGAAGTTAGAACCTAACTTGTGACTGTAACTGTGAGAACTGTGAAATTTGAATACATTACTAACTGCCCAGAATACCTCTGTCCATGATTTTAATATTTTATTGAAAATCTGAACTTGAATAAATTATCAGTGACCATTTGAAAATTGAAGTCAGTTCTTTCACGAAATTTCACTGTGTATGTGTGCCATAGAGATATTTCACCTACAGCAAAGTGTTATAACTTCACCATTGGAAGGTTTGAAACTTTGAAGTACTTCCAAGTTCGTAGCATTTATAATTTTATTGATGATCTCTCAAGGAAATTAAGGGTACTCCCTATCAGGGCAGCCTAGCTGAATAAAAGTACTTAACAGGAAACTAGACCATTTTCTATAGAGATTGAAACTTGAAACTTGAAAGCAGTACTTTCAAAAATGAGTCTTCCCTTATAAGTTCACTGTTCTAGGCTTATTCACTGCTTAAATCTCCCAACTGTTCATACCTCCCATATCACTGTTCAACCTTCTGATTACTTCACTGTTAGAGCTTTAATTAATAATACTCCAAGGATCCAATTTGTTCACTGTCAAAGCTTCAATTTTCTTCAAATGGTTTAGCCCTCCAACAAGTATAGTTTCTTCAAAATTGAGTCTACAAACACCAATCCAAGATCTGCACTAAGCTCTCAACAGGTCTGTCCCTCTAGTCTGAGGGTAACATAGTCAATCTTCAATGTTGTCACCATGCACCGAGCTAGAAGTTTAATTTAGATCTGTCTGAGGCATATATGCCTTTGAATGAGATACTGCAGCAGCAAGATACAGGTCCGAAGTATATGTATTAGTGTCACAGCCTCACAGGTAGATAACCACAGGTTCGAGGCACATAAATACAAGTTTAATCATGATATATTGATTCTGTAAATTGGTTTTTTTCTAACCAGTTGGGGCAGTTACATAAAAAATGCTCAATTGTTTGTCTGTCATTCTTTCATGTAGCAAGGCTGAGATCATATTGTTTTATATGATTTTAGAATTTGTTTTGCAAGCCTGAACCCTGTGGAATAGAAATGGTCTAAATCATACATCATCTTCCTCGAGTGTGATTCGCTATCAAAGTTGAGCATGCTTAGTAATTGGTATGGATTCTTCTTAGTTGATTTATTTGGGGAAGCAAAGAATTATTTTTTGTAACTACATACTTCATCATTCTGTTGAGCTGATTCATCAGATGCTTTGATCGGGAAATGTGTCATCGTCATATTTACTTGGTCTTATTATATTAATTTAACCCAAATAATGATTGTTACCTGTATCTGCAAACTTTAAGCCCCTTTCCGAACTCTCAGTGCAGTCTGCTTAAAACTTAGTATATATTTCGGTCAAGTATTGATTGCAAGTGTAATATACAGGTCCCGACTCCTAGGACTGTGTTAGTAACTTGATAGCCTTGAAGTTGAGAATCGAGATACGACCGTCGACACTTCAGTGAAAAATATAATTAAAAAATTTAATATTAAATTGAATACGTCGGCTTCATCATACTACATAGTCATGTTGGCTCTCGTTTAAAAGACATGACGGTTCAAACATAGAAACATAAATACCTGAGCAGTAGCACGACGACGGAACTGGAACTCTCAGACTCTGTTGCTCTTTGAAGTTTGCGGGCACAGCTCTTTGCGCGAAGGATTAAATCACTCGGCAGTTGCTTTGCGGCGGAAGATTCACAGTCACTCGGAAGTTCGGAACCCTTTGCGGCGGAAGATAAGACTTAAAAACGAAATTCCCTTTCCAAATTACACAACCAACGATAATATTTCCGGCGAAAAAATCAAGTTAGGGTAAAAACGTTTCTGAAAATCGTGAAACGGTTCAAAATTTTGCAAATACGTTTCAGATTTTTATAAATACGTTTCAGATTTGGAAATACGTTTCAGATTTTTTAACAAATACGTATCCAAATTCAAAAACGGGACGGAAACGGCAATTTTCAGGAAAAACCGTTTCCAAAATTTCGGAAACGGATAAGATACGTATCCAAGGTGTTTCCGAGGAGTTTCATACAGGTTTCAGTTTCTGAAACGGGGATCCGAGTTTCCGAGGGCCAACCTAGGCGTTTCCGGCAACTTAGGTGTGTGTTGACATATATATATTATGGTTGGATATATAATATATCGGGCCTTTTGTTTTAAAGAAAATCGAAGGATTATATACGACCTTAATATATGAATTATATGGGTTGGCCAAGGTCTGTGTTCGGTATTTGTTGATGTCGTGGTTTGTAATGTTAATTGCCCATATGTATATTTATAAGAAGCAAAGCACCTTTGGCCGTGCAAAAAGGATTAAGGCGTGGATAATTATTTAATCGAAAAGTTGATGAATATGCCGGTAAACGTGGGACCCTCTTTTATTGCTATCAAAGTTACGGAGGTCAAATTAAATGAATATGCAATTGGTTTCATTGTAACATTCGAATATTGATTCGAATAAGTATAGTATGGGTTGTTGTTTTATGAGCGATTATTTATAATACTCATTGGAGGTGGGCCCAACTTTTTGATCCAAAAGGTTTTGTTTCGGAAGTTAAATGGATTTTGGGTTTAAACCAAGGCAATGATAAATAATGAAGAGAACCAATTTATATATGTGGGCCCGAACAAATATTACACTGCTGTGGTTTGGATACGTGGTAAAATGTTGAGATATATATATATATATATATATATATATATATATTTTTGCTGGGCGGAGACTTATTGTTGGTTTAACATACCCCAGAACCATTACACAATAGACTTTGATATGAGGAAGTGGACCTGAAAGGGTGTTTTCTATTGTTAAAAAGTTTTTTTTTAAAATAACGCCGAGAGTTGGTTGTGTTGTATTAAAAGACAGTTGTATATACAGCAGTTATACAACTGGAATGAACAGGGAAAATGCAGAAACGAAAAAGACAGAGATTGCAGTAAAAGATAGAGAGAGAGGAAACAGAGTGAATAGAGTTGTTGAATGGGTTGATTTGAAATTCATACTGTAACTGAATGAAAATATTTTTAATTGATTTTACATTGTTTGTGATGTAATTGGCAAGTCTCCGGAGAAAGACAAAATCCCATTGTAAAATTGAAATGAATACATTTTTCTGAATGAGCTGGTAAAAGAAAAGAGAATGCAGAATTGAAGCAGAAGAAATAAATAAAACAGATATGAAGATTGGAGGACAGTAGTAAAGAAGGTACAGAACAGAGCTGATATCCAAGGTAAATCAGCAAATGTTTCTCTTATGAAAAAGTGAGGGGAGTTGGAGCTTCCTTGCAAGTTGTAGCTTACAGAATTGAGGTTGGAGCTTCCTGTAGGTTGGTGCCTATAGAAAATCAGTGGTGAGAGGAAGTTGGAGCTTGCCTTTGCATCACAACAATAATAAGATGTGGTTTTCTCCCTTTATGGGTTTCCACATATATCTGTTGTCTCTGTGTGTGATGTTTATGTGTTGATATGGTTATCCAATCTGCTTAATACGTGCTGCTCTCATAATAAGTCTGTTGTTACATTATCTTAATACTTCTGCTCACATATTAAGATTGTTCACATATAAAGTTGATCATGAAGTTAAATTGTAAATAAGTTTAATTGAAAGTTTAAAAAGTTCATGAATGTGTTAAACTGATTCACCACCCCCCCGCTCTCAGTTTAACTAAGGTTTCAACAATTTGAGTGTTTTCGCGGCTGCTCCGGCTACCTGTTGTCTGTAATAAGGAATTCTACTACCCACTCGATATCACCTCGTCTCAATACAAACTCCATGTGGTTGGATGATACAAGCTTTGGCGGGTATTTATGCATGGCTCTTAAAACTACCCTCCTACCATCTACTGGATCATTGAACTCCATTTCCATGTTACACTGATCTGTGGTGTACTTCCCTATGTAGTAAAGCCACTAACACCCCAACACCACATTAGCATCTGGCACATCCACCACGAAGAAGTCATCTGTCACTGTATAGTTTCCCATGGTGATCTGTAGCTTGGGGATGTACTTGTTGCAGTCCATCTGATGTTTCCCTGGTATGACGACTGTAAAACCATCGAACTCTGCTGTAGGAATTCCCCTATGTTCCACCAACTTAGCATCTATGAAGTTGTGAGAAGCTCCATCATGAAATAGTACTGTCACCTTGTGCCTATAACCCCTCAACTCTGAAAGTGTGATATCTAGGGAATCCTGACATAGAGGCTAAAATAGGAGCTTTTCTCTCTGCATGCGAGGACTCACCTCCAACAGTCTGTTGCATCTGCCCCAGTACCTGTTCCTGTACTGGTCGCTGTATCTGCTCCTCATCCCCATCATCGCTGTCACTCTCCGAGTACACCTCAATGTAATGAGCTTTGCCTGTTTTGTCTTTGCTAGCACACTTGTGCCTCGGTGCCCATGGCTCCTGACAGCTGAAACAAAGTTTTTTTTTCCTCAGCTCTTTCCGGGTCTCCTCATCCAACTTAGGTTTCCCGGTCCTCTCCTTTTGAGGGGGCTTGACCTCTTTACCTTTCTGAGGGAAAGAAGGTTTAGGAGTGAATTTATTTTTGGAAGCGACATCTTGTAAGTCCCTGGTTTTATTGATTGCCGCATGAAGTGTGGTGGGTTTAAAACTCTTGACCCATCCACGTAGAGGTTCTTCCAACCCTTTTGCAAATAGTATCACTAATTTGGCCTTTGAAATATCTGTGACCATGACCGCCAGTCTCTGAAAGTCTGCAATATAGTCCTCCAGATTACTTGTCTGCTTGCGCTGTGCCAGCTCTCTAAAATGCATCTCTGGATCCTTCCTGTCAAAACGCTCAATAAGCCTCTGAGTGAACTCTGTGTATGAGGTGATGCTGTTATGCCCCAATGTCACCAACCCATGGTACCACCACTCATGGGCCTCACCATCCAAGTGCAGGGTGGCCAATTTGATAGCCTCCTCCTCTGTCATATGATGCAACTGAAAATAAGTGTCCAATTTTTGCACCCATGACCGAGCTGAGCATTTGGACGACCCATCAAAACAGTGGATGGTCACCTTCCACAAAGTTTTCTGCAGCTCCTGATTCTGCCTTGGAAACCTCTGAGATGGTTTGGGCCTGCTCTTCAACTGAAGGTGGCAGAAATCAGTAAAGCTCGTAGCACTGTGGAAATCCCGTCCTAGAGCTTGATACTGCTCCATATAATCTGCACAAGGGATTCCAAAATCAGCCTGCTCTGTTAAGTTCTCTGCAGTCTCTTGTACAAACTGAGGCATATTGGGTTTGGGCATCTTACTAGCAGTGCGTGATTGGTTCTGCACATGGTTATGGGCCTGACTGCCCTCAACGCTGTTGGACCCTTCCCCATTCAATGGCTCCTTTCTAGTGGAATTTCTTGTGTTTGTCATACCTTTCATCAGATCCACCATCTCTTTTTGGCCTTTGGCCAAGTCATTTATAGCCCTGAGCAAGCTATTAAAAGGTTATTCCTCCTTATCTCGCATATCTGGTTTTTCAAACTCAAGTGTTTTCTCTATTCCCTTGCCCCTTTCTGGTGGCTCTTCACTCTCTCTATCAGGGATATCTTCCTCTGTTAGGGGAGTTGGTTCTCTGTAAGTATGTTTTCTACTATATGTTATCCCTGTATAGGGATTTTCTTCTGTCTTGAAAGCACTGTCCAGGAGCAACTAAGTTTTCATGTTGTTAACCCACGACTGAGCGAAGACTAAGGCTCTGATACCACTGTAAAATTCCAACTATAAATTTCCTAAGATATCTAGAGTTTTTCTGGGTATGTGGTGCTAACTGTGTGGATGGTGTTATGACAGTCCCTTTAAAATGTGCTGCTGTAGCAACCAATTCTAATTTCTATTTTTTCCTCAGCGAGAAATACAATGATAAATACAAGGAGAATCCAACGTATTCCCAACCACTGATTATTTTACATAATTTCAGAAATACTTAAAGAAGTTGGAACAGATATTATCTTTAGAACGAGTGGCCAATGCATATAATTTCTACTTAATATTTAATCTCAGAAATACATCAATTGAGGATATAGTGGAACCTGGTCTCCTGTAGTGGCTCGAATGGGTCCCAGAGAATATTTGCATGAGCAGATAACACGCTTTCCAACCAAGAGTATATACAACCACATGAAATATATAAAACTTCCACAGGTAGGCAGTGAGAGATGGGTAACGTGGGCCCTCAAATCAATTAATAATCCAGCAGCTACTATTCGTGGTACCCACCAGTACAACGGCTCCACCACTTTGCTCCAATTACTTGGGACATTGGTGATAGAACCCTCTGTCACGCCCAACAAAAATGAATTGGACCACTCCAAGCATACACGTCCTTTCTACAATATGCATAGACTGTTCTGGAAGGATGTCATGTTCAGAAGAAGACAGAACTGCTTGGCACACTCAACAGTGAGCAACACGACCCTACTTTGAGTGTGGTTGGGCTCCACTTTGTATATACTCCACCCAGTTTTCAATTCGCAGCCCCAGAAGATGTATACATGGCTTTATTATGACATTAGGCAGGCGCCATAACTATTTCACTCATGTCTGTTACCAATATGCAGCTCAAGAAGCAATGAAACTCGGTCCTGTGAACAATGTTTTCGTCCCAACAGCAGAAAGTATAGAACTCGGTCTCCACAGAAGTGTAATCGTGCCACCTTGCTCCCAGTCCTCGAACTAGTGAAGAAAGAAGGAACTCACTCTTCCAGAATTAAGGAAACTGGAGTTATTATGACAGAAGCTCATTCCTCACACTCCCTTTTCTTAATGGTTTGAATGCAGAATGGAGGGAATGTCTTCCCATAGTGTTGGCTTTGATTCATATTTTCTGGTAGCTTCTCCATCTGCAAAAGAGATATAGAAAATACCAAATAAGCTTTTAAAATCAACTGATAAAACTTGGATACCTCAGTTTTTCTTGCAAATCTCGTTTTCCATTGAAGCTCAATGGTGAAATCTGGGTGATTTCACTGTCAAACCCAAACTAGGGTGCCTAATTTCAACACCGAAGTATCCTATAACAGCTAAGATTCCAAAGCCCCAAGCTTCTCTTTCAAATCTGTCCAAGAGCTCTTTCTCCAAACTTTCAAATGCATGAGGAGAGTCCCCCTCATTTTCCTTCTTTAATGAGTTTAGGATTGCCTTTTCACCTTCACCTTCCCTTTTTCTTTCTTTCTTTTTATTAAATTCACTTTTAGAAAGTCACTTTATGATATTTCACTTTATAAAGTTAAAGTGACTTCTAAGTTGCCTAGGAAATATCACCCTTTCCCCTTTTTGAACTTTATAAAGTTTCTTTAGGCAATTTAAGTCCCCTTATTAAATATTTTCTTGCTTTAGCCTATGGGAACCACTTTAGGCTAGCGGACTCTGTCATAAGCTTCCTATGGGGACGGGGAATTACATATGAACTCAATTTCGTAAATTGCTTTCAAATAGATAAGTTAGCCTTTGCATGGAGATTAAGTTTTAAGTTTTAACAGGTCCATATTCCATATCTATCTGACCTTGTCACCAACCCTAAGAATAATTTTCTATAGCACTTGGGCTACTACGCTTGAGTTATGTTTTTCACTTTATTTATTTGTGTTTTTAATTGATACTTTTGCAATATTTTCTTCTTTTCAAATCTTTGACAAATCAGTTTCAATTCCGAGCCTTCCCGTTTCATGCTGTACCTTTCACTTTATATATCACAAGGCATTACAAATGGTATAAGTGGGCCGTGTTTCTCTTAAGTGAGCCGTGTTTCTCAGATTTACCTTGTTTTGTAGGAAATTGGGATTTAACTAAATAAACACTGAATTATTCAAAGTTCAAACATAATATTCTTAATCGACAAGGATAGTTTCAAGTCTGCTTTTTATTTACTAAAGCAATTTGTGAAAGTTGTAATAACAACAGTTTGGGTGTTTTGGGCAGGTTGGAAACTCCAAGTTTTAAACTTCTAGGCATCATTCTGGTCATTTCTCTTGGAGTTATGCTAACAGGTTAGCTTCGACCATTTATTTATCATATGACATTTTCTTCTATTAGTAAACAGAGTTAATTTTCTAGCTTGTACTTCAAATGCTAAATTTTCCCTCGATTTTTTGCTTATGAAAGGCTCTTGATTTATTTGTAGGGCAAAAGTCAATACAATAGTCGTCCTCTTTTGAAAATCAGGTTAAGGAATTTATAAGTTGTGAGTCGTGACTATTAAAATGGAGTTCTCAAAAAATGACGACTTAACGTAATAATCTGCATTGATTGCTTCTTGTATTGATTTAAGACTTACAATTGACTAGTAGCAAGTGAGGGACGCCTCCAAAAAATTCTAGGCAAGAATTTTGGAATTGCACATACATAGATATCTTACTGAATATGGAAGACCAAACTTTGAGATTTAAACAACTAGAAAAACAAATTCAGAAATGGTAAATCTATTCTTGTAGGGGTTTCAAACATGACTATCTCTTTGTTTATGTAATCTGGTGTATGAATGATTCAACGATTGAGATACATGAACTGTCTTTTTAGAATGATGGTATTTATTCTACTTTAGATACGCATTGTGATTTAACAGTGTGACATCTAAATATGATTGGGTTGGTAATATTAGGCTTTTTTATACATCTTTATTGTAAGAGTTGCTTACCTTTCTCTTATTTTTATTCATCAATTTTTGGAGGAGGTATTTATATTAGTTCACAACCAATATCCAGTAACCTACCTTTGTGAAAGAATGACATTTTTCATATTTCAGCTACGTTGAGAGCAACCTATTAAGGTTAAGAAACATAATGCCAAATCCTAGTAACATGCTGATGTCTGCTTCCTGTTGAAGAATGTAACTAGGTTCGGTCTTCATAATTGTATTTGAGTCATAATGAAATATGTTAATCAAAAGAAAGAAAAATAAATTTTATTATTAAATAAATTGACTTATTAAAGCATGGTTTCATGCTTGGCTCAATTGTTTTTAGGTCAAGGTCTCCATTGAATATCTCTAGGGTTTATGTCAAGTGTCCTTGTCCATGTCATATTGTAAAGAACCCTTCTTGGGAATTATTTGTTTAGAAAGAATTTTTTATAATGTAAATTAGGTCAATTAGGCCGCCTCCACCAAATTGGCCTCAAACAGGGTAATTTGACCTCACAAGAAGCTTATATATTGGAGCAACTCGACCTCATTTGTCACACACTATCATCAAGTTTGATTTGCAGTAAATTGCAGTAAACTGGTTGCAGAAAAGAGTGCGAAGTTGCAGGAGAAGGAGAGAAGCTGGAAGAAGAAAATTGAGTTTTTGGGCTACCTTTCTCTCACACGTGCGAAGATATTGAGCTGAAGCTAGGGCCGAAATTCTGTCTCAATTGTAGCATCGAAGTTTTGAAGCTGGGGGTCGAAAATCTGCAGTGAGCTAGGAGGTCGAAATTTCTGCAGTAGTTGCAGTAACTGGGATCTAATTTTTTGAGATGTTGCTGGGCTGAAGCTGCTGAACAAGAAGAGAATATTGAAGATTTCTGCATCATATTAGAAGGCTAAATTGGTGGAGGAGGAAGGTCTGTTGGTCTAGGGTCTTGGTCCATCTAAATTTGAATTACTGAAGAAAGAGTTATTGACTGGGTTTTCCCCTATATAGGGGTTTTGCCCTGACTATCCGCCTAATTTTGGTGTCCCTGATTTTCATGTTTTTGGTTATGATAATTGCTTGATGAAACAAAAGTAAAAGAACACAAGGAATTTAATAAGAACATAAGGATGTTGCAAGTAATTATCAACATAAGAAAATAATTCTGCCTTTCTGATTCTCCAACACCTCCAACAGTGACATACAATGGGAGTATTAAAAGAAACCATATAAACTAAAACGTAAAGTATAAAATACAAGCAAGTTATTGTGTTAAAAAGTAACCAAAAGTGGAATCCTAGATACAACGATATAAAATGATTACACATCATTAGAAGTAGGCTAAGTCACATGGTTCAGATTCAACAACAATTAAGTTTGATTTGGGTCCAAATTTTCTGATAAGGTTCGCATGCTGGAATGAAATATAACATAAAAAATAAGAAAACACATCAATAAACACATGTGAATAGGAATTTTAATTTACAAATATGAAATATATGTGAAGAAATGGTTACACTTAGACACAACCAATAAACATGATGGGGAAATGCGTTGGCGATAAAGGGTTTCAATGTGCCAAAATTCGATTATTGTGCCGTGGGTCTTGTTTTTTAATTTTTTTAACAAGTTTAAAAAGCCCTAAATTGAACCTGAATTTGGTCCAAATGTTTTCTGATTAAATTCATGATTTGGTTTGATTTGATTTGATTTGATTCTTTGACTTGAGGTAACCCCCAGAAGAAAGTTTTTCTCCCCTTTGGTCAGCCAACCAACCGACAATCCTATGATGATCCAATAGATAGATTTACTTTAGAGGTCTCCACCTATGTTCCAGTCAATGCCCTCTTCCATCTAGCATACTTCTTGAAGAAAGGTGGGTCATTTATTAGAAGGTACACTAACCTTTTATGTAATCATGTTCTTCCATTTAATGTTTAGGTAATACTAATGTGGATTATAGGCCAAGTTGGATGATTGACCACTCTTGATTGTACCCTTTTTCCCTTGCTTCATCTGGGAGATTATCCTTTACCCCTAGTCCAGTGTGACATTCCTCATGGCCCTTTTCTACCATTGTTTGGAGGGGCACTAATAGGAGGCACTGATTGGTATAGTGTGCCCAAGGTAATCCATAATTACCACCTTCCATCTTTCCCTTATAACCACTTGCATTCTTTGAGTTAATTGTCATTGGGATTGACTCGCTATATCCTCACCTCTTAGTCAGGGCCCGAAATTTCGCCCTAAGAGCTTGATGTGGCTGAAAGAAAGATAGAAGGATATGCAACCACAAATAAAGAAAATTAAAAATGCAAAAGATGGATGGGACAAATATAAGCACGTGGGTCAAAGCCTCGCTAGCGTAAGCTCTATCCCCCCTCACTAGCCATCACCTAGTTTCTAAAGCATTTTGTTCTCTATTTAAATAGATGAATTTGCGAATGTCCCAACTTCGATGAGTGATAAACTGCCACATCTTTAAGGGGTATTGGAAAGACATAAAGCAATCTAGGTCACTAAGCCGTGCGAGAAAGAAAGACAAATCATTATAGTAAAAAGCACATTAGAGGGGTGGAAAAGTAGGCCAAGGAAAGGGGTAACTTGTATTGCAAGTGTGGTAACTTGTTTAAAACTCATGAGCTAGAAATATATTTGATGGCAAGGTTTGTGTGAAGTATTTTTGTGCCCCAAACATTGAATATGGCCCACTATGATACTTTAATGGTTTTTGTCCCTAGCAATTTTGATCTCACTTGGTCTTGAGAGTATGTTGAAGGTGGTTCATGACACTTGCAATAGAGATCCTTTAAGGTGGTTCATGACACATCATACAACTATTAGAGACATTGAATATAGATGCATCTTGCAGGTATCATTTAGACTTGTAACTACTAGTACAAATTATAAGGGTTATGAATACATTGTCTAAGCGTGCGTAAGATCAAGCAATGATATATTCAATTTTCACCCCAAGGCCTAATGGTTGGTTATTGCAAATGTTTCAAATCATCATATATTGAGCAAATATCCGCCTAGTGGCTGGTTGGCTGTGCAAAGCAGGATTTTTTTATTATCTTATGTGGTTAGGTTAGTCACTTTATAATTTTTTTGAGCAATCTATAATCAATTAGCACCTCTTGAGAGGATCACTTCTTATTTCTAGATTGCTTTATTTGGTGATCGCTGCAAAATAAATACTCTATCACATCTCAAACTCACAGTCTCTCAACAAAGCATCTTAAAACCCTCGATCCCACTGTACAATGTGTTGACTCTCCGATTCCAGTATATATATATACTCTTGCTTCCCTCGATGGAGATGGAGTTAAGTTGGAACAAAAAATTAATGGCATTCTTGAGAAATCGTGGAAGGGATCAGCCAATAGTCCTAGTCAATGCTTTAATATTGTGCTATATTAACAGTGTGTTACAATGTCTCACCTACACTCCTCCATTGGCAAGTTATTGTCTGCACAGAAAAAGTTTTGAATAAACATGGAAAGCTCAACCATTGGAGTCGCTTGACATTGCTCCAGGAATAACAGTTTTGGATGCCCTCAGAAGAGTTCTTCATCTTCCATCTGTGTGTTCAAAGCGCTTCTTAACAACTAAGGTTGATCGCTGTGTGACAGGTCTTGTTGGACAACAGTTGACAGTTGGCCCTCTGCAACTTCTGCTTGCAGACGTTGCTGTTATTGCTCAGACATATACTGGGTTAAGTGGTAGTGCCTGTGCAATTGGGGAGCAACTAGTAAAGGGTTTACTGAATCCAAAGGCAATGGCTAGGCTAGCAGTGGGCGACGCTTTGACAAATCTTGTTTGGGCTAAGGTTATTTCGCTGAAGGATGTCAAAGCTAGTGGAAATTGGATGTATGCTGCAAAGTTAGATGGAAAAGGTGCGGCCATGTATGATGCAGCTCTTGCTCTTCGGGATACGATGAATTGCTGTGACCTCCAACTGTCTCTGGGCTTCCCTATTATTGCCAACACGAGCTTCGACGAATCGGTGCTTGGGCACTACTAGAGCGGCTTGAATGTGACCACCATGCGGTTAAGAGAAGACACTGTGGTTTTCACCGTTTCCCCTTCATTCTCAACCGCCAGTGTCGGGCTTCTCTCCTACACTTTCGCAGCGCACAACGACCAGAGAGACACTGTTGTCCCCATTCTCAATTACAGAGCCGCGAAAGAGACATATGGCAAGCTGACTCTGCAACGGATGTTGAACGATAGCAATAAAGATCACTGGAATAATCTTTTAAAAATGATTCTTGAATGGTTGCCATATTCAACAGAACACGAATTGCTCGACGTGTTCCATAAAATCGGAGACCAGGGCACTCGTATCACTGTTTACAACTCATTGACGAAAAATCTAGGCTTTGGTTGTAGATATAAATATTGGTCATGCGGATAGTGTAAATACACATGTCCTAGCTTCCAACGGAGTGCATGAGAAAAATGACGTGTGGACGCGACTCTAGTTGAAGCGTTGAGCAGGATTGGGTTTACCTATTGCTCTTAATCATAGATAAACAAAAATACTTATAATAAATCATAAAGTACTTTATAAAAAATTGTTAAAGTAACTTTATTAAATTATAAAGTAAATTTATTATTTTATAAAGTTACCGTAGATAATAAAAAAATTATTAATTAATTAATTTAATATTAATTTAAAAAGAAGAAGAAGAAGGGTTCAAGACATCATTTAAAAAAAAAAAAAAAAAAAAAAAACCTTAGTTTCAAAGACAATATTATGAGATAATTCTACAAGATAAGGTACTCTACATGATAAGGTACCAATGCTGAATGACATATGCCAAGAAGATAATCCCAAGCAAAGAAAATTGTCAAAAAATTAAGCTTTGAGGATAAAGCTTTTTGAGAGGAAGGCAATGTTATGAATATAATTCATAACAAATATAATAAATATAGTTATTAATAGTTAAATAGGGATTATGTAAGTAGTCATTAAGTTAGTGAAAGGGCATGTCTAAAAGACATGCCCATTCATGAAAGGCCACTTGCGTAGGTATATAAGCAGGGCCTCATTGTAACATTTTATCATCTTGTCATTTTATACATTTTATATATAATAAACTATTATTACAAATACCTCTTGTGTATTTTACAATCAAAGTCAACAAGCATACTAGTTTTGTTGCTTCAGTTTGGAACACCTTAGATATTAGATAAATGAGGCTTTCGGTCTCCTCTCTAGATTATCATCTTCACCTGTCCACTTCGGTTGTTGGCCTACATGTTTGTGCCAGTGAGGACCCAATGCTTGAGGATTTAGATTATGCATCACTAGATTGATAGTTAGACCAAATTAAGATAATGACTTTAGATGGTGGGAGAGTAAGGCTTCCTCTCTTTTGCTTCCCCAAGCTATATAGCCATAACCCCTATGCTTGGTAACTCCTCACATGATATCATCTATCATTGCATTGGCCTATTAACAATGAACGATGACTTCGCTAGCGAGCTTGCATCTCAGCCCCCTCTCTTACCCCCAACCATTAGGACTAGTAGGGTTTGGCATCATCTCTTCCTCTCATATAGCAATGAGATCTCCAATCTCTAGCCTTATTATTTTACCCTGACATCTACACTATCTAACATTATTGTTAGACTATGAGTTTATAGCTCATGGCTTGATATTCAGTTCTCCTTTACCTCCTTTATCTTCTTAGTTTCAACATTGTTATAAGAGTTTTTTTCACAACCCCACATTGTATTAACAATATATGTACCTTTTAGCCCCTTTTCATGGTTTATTCATGTTTGTGGTTTTAAAGTATTTGTTTAAGTAAATCTTGTTAGCTCTGGAACTGCAATTATCTTTAGTTATTGTGTGATGTATTGTTAGCATTCAAATCCTATTTGTAAACACTGGTGTGCAAATTTTCCATTAGTAGTAACCTAAAAAGATGTGTTCTAATCAAAGGTGGTACGATGAGTCTGAGAAATTATAGTTCTTTATCAAATATGATAAACAGGTGGGTGTGTTTATCAGAGAGTGCAACACACGTGTAAGCCTTTACCCTTGAATTTTTGACATGTCAGTGCAGTTTACTACTTCGCTGAGATTTATGACATTGTTGTCAACAAAAACCGATAACTCTGATTAAGCAATGAGTTCGACTTGCATAATAAGAGTAGTTGTAAATCAATTAATGTAATCCCAATGATGGTTTCTTAATGGAATTTGATATCAATGTGTAAAGTTTACTTTCTATGCGAGAGTGATGGCAAACCAATGAAGGATTCTAGTCTGAGAAACATGACACATCCTTACCCCCCCACGTGTCATGTATTTCATGTGTCAGGCATGACACATGCGTGGCATGTGTTCGACACGAGTTTGACTCCCTACTCATGGCATTTGTCCTTGTTCGTGTCCCAAAAATTAGATATGTTTGGTGAGAAAGCAGCCCATGGCTTCTTAATATCAATTTTTGTCGCATTCTCAATGATTCAGTCACAGGTTTGGAGTTCTTAGAGGTCTTGGAGTGCAGCCAGTGGCAATTAAGTAGTGTTACAAGGGATTCCAAGTGTCGGGAAGTGGCTTTTTCCATGCTCTACTAATGCTATGTAGTTGATGGTAATGTTTTACTTAACTTTTTAATGCTACCATTAATAGTTTAATTATGTTTGATAGTGGTTCCAACCTCATCAGATTTCATATAGAGAAAGTAGAATTTTAGATCCCACTTCAAATCCAACAAACTTAATAGTTTTTAGGATTTGGGGGATTGCAATATTTCCATTCGATTTTGTCATTCTGGTGGTATGGAATTGGCATTTGATCAAGAGTACCAAGCCCTCTATGTACCTCGATGCTCATGGTAGTAATTGTTGAACTCCTCTATCATGACCCTTGTAAAAAGGTACCCATCACTCAAGCAAATTCTCGATTTGACATGTTAAGCTTTTTGAGTCTTATTTTAATGCTTAGAGGGTGATATTGATGATGAGGATCTCAATATAGGTAATGATTTTGATGATATGTAGTACTAGTTATTTGTTGTAGGATTATTTTTTTCAGACTCTAGAGGGCATTTAGAGCGTCTTTGTTTATGTAGTTTTGGTTCAAAGATGGATTGCACTTTGTAGTATTTTGGTTATATGCACTAGTTGTATAATTGAATTTGTTTCATCATCATGTAAAATTGTAAATTTTTCAGTCTACAAATTCTAAAGTGATTTGAATCTTTGTCTATATTTCATTTTTTATATGTATTATGAGGTTCTTCCATATTGACCTACGATTCTAGTATTGACCCTATTTTGTATTTGTCATTGGCATTCCCACCTATATTAGCAGTGACACGGTGAGTTTGTATCTATGTTACACATTTTGATTTAAAAAACTTGCTGATTATGGTTTTAATTTTTCATGTGTTTGTCAATTTATCATCATTGATGTAGTACTAGTTGTATATATGATTGAATTTATATCATCATCATGTAAATGCTTTATTTTATGTGTATTTCACTAATCTGTTATATTTTTTAATATATATTTAAAGTGTAACTTCGTATCCTGTTCTGAGGGTTGTCGTGCTATTAAATTTTGTAGCTATGGTTGGTTTTCATGATGTTCATTTGTACTTGTCATAATAAAATATAAGTTATATTGCGATAAAAGAAAAATTATTTGAAGCATGTTATTCATGCTTGTGAGAAAATAAAATATTTATTGATTTTATATTCAAAAGAAAATTTTGTAAGGCATGTTCTTCACGACCTTATCAGGAGTGGGAAAATGAAAATTTAAAATTGTATTCTAGACACCACAAGATGCCCAAGTTGTCCTACCCCAAGAGGTACCTATTCAAACCCCTTTCAGCTTGTATATATCAAGACCACTTGATCTCCACTCCAAGGCAATTCACATCTCATCTCATAAAGTATATTTCTGAACTAGCGTAATGAAGGAGGAAGAGGAAGAAGAAGGCAGAGTTGAAGAAGAAGAAGAAGCCGAGTTCAAGAAGAAGTCTCCTCGCATGTGTGATCTTCTGCTGCCCTCGCACGTGTAATTGAAGGTCTGAAATTTTTGTGGTAAAGTAATGGTCACAGGTCTGAAATTCTAAGATAAAGGAGAGTTCGAAATTCGGCCCCTAGTGCAGTCCTACAGTGAGTTTGTGGAGAGGCTCCTTGAGGTGATTTGGCATTAGAGAACTTTTGAGGTCTAAAATGGGCCTCCTAAGAAAAATGTACAAGCAAAATAAACTTTATAAGAACCAATATGATTCAAGATGATGATGTCAACCATGGGGGATGATTCACCATTTTTGGGGTTAAAAAGTAAAAAGATTAAAAAATAATAAAATAATAAAACTACTTTTTCAACTTGTTTTTTCAACTATCTTCGTAACGTTTTACTCAAATTTCGAGTGGGAGTACTCATTGGATGCAAAATTTGATTCCTCATCCAAGGAGTACCCATGTTGCATACTTTCTATGGATCCTGTTTCACGAAAAATGAGAAATACATGAAAAAATGTGATTACAATCACGTTTTTCATGTACTTCTCATTTTTCGTTTAGCAAGGTTTATCAAAAGTATGCAACATTGGTACTCCTTGGATGATGAATCAAATTCTGCATCCAACGAGTGTTCCCGCTGGAAATTTGAGTAAACTCATAGGGAGATAAGTTGAAAATACAAGTTGAAAAAGTAGTTTTTTCTTTTTTCCCTCTAAAATTTGATGATGTAATCTAATATTATTTTATTATTTCCACTATTATTTTATAATTTCCTTAGGAGGCCCATTTAAGACCTCAAAACTCCCCTAATGTGAAGTTTGACTTGGCATCTGGAGGCATCTTGTGGTTGTCATCTTCCTAGTTAGTTTGACTTTGATGTATCTCTTGTTGCATTGATTCTCCAAGGAAAGGTTTGCTGGGTTTTTCCCCGATGTGGGTTTTCCTAGGGTAAAATCTTCTTGTCTCTTTGTGCATTTAAATCTCTATTGCTATATCGTTTCTATGGTTGAATTTCTAAATGTGTAATTGCTTAATGATACATTGAAAGTGCAAAATAATCATCTACATCATTGGAAGTAATTATCATGTTTTAGAAATAAGTGTTTGTATACTTTGCACTAGAAAAATCAACACGTGTCATATGCCAAATAGTCGTATTTTCATGTCCTCCCTGTCTCATGTCATCCTATCATGTGACTTAGGTTCTAGTGCGTGCAGGAGGAGAAAGTTGTAATTTGTTCAAGATGCATATCAATAGTTGGGCAAAAGAGTTTGGACACTGAATGTTTCGGTGTCGATGTTCTTCTGTCTTAGCATATTTATCTTATGGAGGCGATTAGAAAAGTATCAAAAAGTTTGTGACTTTTTGTGTTGGAATCATGGTTACTTGGGAGCGGGAGCGAAAGCGGGGAGCGAGAGTGCCATTTTCAAAAGCTCCCGGTCCGGGAACTTTTTTTTAAATATATATATTTTTTATATTTTGATGCATATATGTCAACAAAAGCATGTAGAATGATGAATTAGACATAAAACACATAAAAACATAGATTGAACCATATAACATCGATCATCTAAAAGTTATAATCTTCATCAACCACGCCCACAAGTTAGAAACATACAACATATTGACTCTTGAGTCTTATGATTCATCAATCTTAAAGTTTCGAGCTTTCAAAATTCAATATATAACATTTATCATCATTGATATATATCATTTATCATCATTGATTCATTGATTTCAAAATTCAATATATAACATTTGTCATCATTGATATATAACATTTATCATCATTGATTCATTGATCACCATAGTTGTACTTGTAAGCTAAGTGTAACCATTAACCATTACAACAAAGAATATTTAACATGAAATGAAATGTTATAAAATGAAATGAAATGAAACAACTTTCAACTTTCATGAAGCATCATATTCATAATTCATAATGACTTTTAAACTTATAAATGCCAACTTCAAAGTTTCACCTTTCAAATTCAAACTTAAATCTCCCTCTGATGCAACTACCACAAAATGCCTTCCTCCACTCACTGCGCAGAGATGGAGGTGATTACGCAGTTCCTGTAGGCGCTGGCTGAGAACTGCGTAAGGGATGCTCCTCTATGGTTGTTGCTGCTCCCACACTTCAGAATTTCGACCTCAATCACCTCTGTAGCTCCTCCGGTCAGTCCTCCAACAATTGCTCCACAACAACAAGATCTCTCTCCCCTCTGCGTAGTATTGGCTCTAGACTGCGTCCCAGACTCTCCAGAAATGCGTAGCACCTGTAGGCACTGCCTCCTCCGGTCTCAAGGCAAGGAAATGCCTTCCCTGGGTGGCACTCAAAGTCCACCAAAGAAAGGTTGAGCATCACTCCTTAGGAAGCTCTTGTGCTGAACACCACAATTTTGGCTCAGCTAAACAACTAAGGCAATTTGATTTCTCAAATAGACAAAAGTTGCAAATGACTCCTTCATTCCTTCCTTTTATAATTGCTGGCCATGCATTCCTTATGGGTCCCTCCACAAATTCGATTTTCCTAAAGGAATTCAAATTTCTTTGTCCCCTAGTGTGTATATCCTGTGGGTCCCATATTCCACTAGCAAGCAAATAGATTATTTCTCCTATGTTTTCCAGCAAAAACTGCCTTGGGTTAACTTTAATCAGAATTGTCAAAATTGATTTCCTAAGAGATTAGGAAAATCTAGGAAGGGACATTACATATCAATTGAAGGATGTACCTGTTGTCGCACAAATTGTCCAGGCACCGTGACAACGGCTCAGATTGGGGGCTGTCACCTTTATCCCCAATCTCTCTATTTAAGCTGTCTCCTTGCAGGCTAAGGGAGGTAGACCCTTCTAGAAATGAGGATGACAAATCCAGGAGACACAGCTAAAACATCAAATACTTATAAAATGAACGAGATTCCACAGATCTAGATTAGATATTACGTTTAAGACCAGTGCCTTATGGAGTCAAACAGAATCTCGTTATGCAATTATAAACAAGTAAGTAACGCTTAACTGCTGCTTATTAAACCACGATTGATCACAATGATATTTTCTTGAGAATGCCACAACCATGAATAACAATATTATGAGAATGCCAGATACTTGAAAGATTTCCGAAAATAAAAATATTCCAATTATAACGCAGCTCGAAAATCAAAATGATCCATAGTCAAATTTAGATAAAAATTTTAAGGCTCAGTTGACCATAGAAAATTCGAAATTTTTTTATATTTTTGTATTTTCTAAATTGTTTTTAGAAATTTTTTTTTTTAAAAACAAATCAAAATTTTAAATCTAAACAAAGTTCTAATCTAAAATCTAAATTAAATCTGAAACTAAAAGCTAAGATTAAAATCTAACTCAAAAGCTAACTAAATAAAAATTAAAACTAAGTTAAAAAATTAAAATCTAAAAATAAAAAATAAAATCTAAAACTAAACGTATAAAAACTAAACTAAATGAAACAAAATAAAATGAAACCTATTTAATTAAAACTTACGCTAACCCTAAAACTAAACAAAATAAAATACAAACGAAAATCTAAAACCTAGGCTAACTTACGCTATGAAATAAAACAAGAAAAATGAAAATTCAAATCTACGTCTAAGACTAAAGCCTGCATAAACAAATAAAATCGACTACAGTCATAGCCCTACATTACCACTACGCATCAAAACCTAAGACAAAATCGTTTAAAAATAGAAATGCCGGCGCAGTTTTGTGTGTGTGTGTGTGTGTGTTTTTTTTTTGTGTCGTTTTGCTTGCAGGTTAGTGGAGCAAACGGACAGCGTGAAAATGGAACGACGGTACAGAGGATGCAGGTGGTATGGGACGAGAATGAAGCCGGCAGATGGACGGGAAGAGATCGAGGGTTTTGAATGAAGGAGGAATCGAACGGAATGGACAGCGTTTGCAGAAGAATGCGGTTAGGGTCGATGAAGAGCAGCAAGGAAGGTAAACGCAATGTGAGGGTAGACGTCAGGCAGAAATGGCTAACGCAGAGGAATGAGGGCGGATTAATGAAGTTGAAGGCAGCTAATAAACCCAGTATGCGTCCAGCAATTTAAATTTTTCCTGCAAAAATGAGATTTTGATGTTCTTTAAACTGAATATCATGCAGATCCGCCACCAGTGGAGATGAATTAGTGATTGAAACCCAATACACAGAATTTTCTCAGTAGATTTTAAATTTTCTTCATTTAAGCTCAAAGCTCCTGCTCCCTTAAAATCGAAATAATGTCCGGATTTGTCCACAGTAGGAAATTGAGGCCAGATTTGGCCTTTGGAGGCTAGATCTGCTTTAGATCTAAAATTTTTTTCCGATTTGAACCTGTAACCTGCAATAAACCAACCTGATCTGAAGATACACACCAAGAAACGATTAAAACCCTCACAGTCCTAAAAAATTTACAAATTTACAACTAATTTACAAATTTAAAACCCTCATGGTCAGATCCGAATCCATTTTAGCACAATTTTCAGAGATTTAAAATTTTAGTGAGAGGCACAAGCCTTCGAAACCCTGCAAAATCACAAATATCGTAAGATAGACCCGGAATTTAACAAATAAAGAGCTTATCAGATTTATGTTTATTGGGAGTCGGCTGGTCCAACCGAAGACTTCCCCAGACGCCCAATCTTAAAAGAAAATTTCCCTACACACTTAGATCGATAGAGATTTAAGAAAACAACATGAGACCTTTGCAAAAAAAATCATAATGTTATTTTATAAACCCAGAAAACTGCATAAGATACCTATATGCAGATTAATCCATGAAGGCCATCAACCATAAAATGCAAGAAACCAAGTAGCAGAGTTTAAAGACAATTCACCACATAGATCTGAGAAGGAACATCCAGATTTGTAACCCCAAAGTCTTTATGCTTTATTCCTCAAAAAAAGTTTACAAGAGCTTCTAAGAGCAAGTGCATGATCCTGAGATCGGATGACTCAAGAATGACAAAGACCTCTAAATTTATAGGACAAAATCTCTAACGGCTAGTTTGGATGATCCTTGTCAAAATAATCTCAACCGTCCAAAAGATTTAATTATCTTTTAATCCGGAGCGTTGAAATTAAAATTTTGGGGAAAAAACGAATTTATCATTTAATTCAATTTTAATTAACTCAAAAATATTATTTTTAAGTTAATTACCCCAAAATTTTGACTTTGACTTAACCACCAAGGCCCAAGGGTCCAAAATTTCTTAAAATTCTCAATATTCCCTTGGCCTGGGGCTTTCAAAATCATTTTCCAAGGACCTACAAATTTTGCCTTTAAAGATTTAATCCTAACTTAGGACCCTAAATTAATTAAATTTCTGGTTTAAGATTTTATTAATTAATTGACCAGAAAATTTAATTAATTGACTAAGAGGGGATTATAATTATTTTTCCAACCCTCTTTTACATGAGATAATACATTTACATCCATGAAGGGGAACCTATTTGAGACCCCCAAGGAAATACCTGCCTGCGACTCAAAATATGATCTAGTAGACCAAGTAGCTCAAACTACTTTTACAAGGACTCGATAGAAACACTAGGACCCACTTAGTATGCTGATGACAAAATCCACCCTAGCTTTGGGGTGAGGCTGGAGGGAAAAACTCTGCCGATCACTTTCGTGAATCAGTGAGACAAAAAACCTCCTAGAATGGAAGTCATCAACAACATACTAGGCTTACCTAGGTTGTTACACACATGGACGGTCTTACTTAGATCATTTACATCATTACATGCAGAATGGGTTTACATCATTATAAAACTGTCGATCGACGATGAAATATGGATGACACGAGCCTCGAACATGATAAGTCCCATTTGAAAAAATGGGGGTGTACTGCTATGGGGTCGTTGACAAAGTGTGGTCAACAGTACCTTGGACCTATCTTTGCCCTTAGGGGTTGGGAACACCTAATAGGGTTGTTTATTAACCACTCTTACCTAGGAAGTAACACTACTTCGACCTCAAAGCCCAAAATTTGGAAGGGAAAACTCCATATGAAGTCTCACTGTGCCCTTGATAAACAAGCTTGTTTCACTTAGATGCAGTAATAAATTATTGTACCTGAAGGTGAGGAGGCGCATGGAACATTGTATGTGATTGGCAGGTGGTTTCATGATGGGTTGGGAAACTTAATCGGGGCCCAAGTCCACCACAAGTTCATATTGACACCACAGGGGATGCTTTGAGAGCCATGTGACTTCCATCATGTGCAGAGCATTATTTCACACCGTGGGCACCTTCAACACCTTCAACGATTTGTTTATTGCCCAACATTATTCGCGCGATGATGCACTTGGATCAATGTGCCCAACTGACATACCATTATGGAGTGGCAGCTGATTCGAGGGCCAAAGGGGGTTTGTCTCACCCTTGAGACATGAGAGGGAAGACACCATCATCAAAGCCCTCATTTGGAGCATTATATAGGCTATTTTATCATCAAGAGACCCATGAGACCAACATTTATGCCCTAAACCCACTATGGGGCCCCACATGATGACTTGCATGGAGAATTAGGGGCTATCCCCCAATTGGTGATTTATGAAGCCCTCTCTCTTATCTGGGCACCTAGAGGACTCAACGTGGCCCTCCAACGACCCTACATCAACATGATGTCATCAACTCTACTAGGATTTGGATGGCCAATTTATAGTTGAGAAAGCTACTTGGTCGGCTTGTGACCAAGGCATGTTTCTTGCCTATTATTTGAATATTTTGGGGGCTAATAGGCTAATTCTACTTAGGGAGACTCATATAAATAGAACTTAGGTTCATTTGCAAGAGATCATCATCACACTTGGACTCTTTCTCTTGTAACGAACTCACACTTGTTCCTTTGGCTATTGGAGACTCTTTGGATGCATTTCGATGTATGGAGTTGATTCACACTTCTTCTTTGGAGCTACTTCTTGTATTTTTGGATGGATATATTAAATGCCATTTTGTAAGTACCTCATGTTGATGGAATTTCTCTATTGAATTTGTTTAATGTATGGAATTGTTGCTTTAGAATATGCTAAAATTGTGCCCTAATAGTTGAAAATTAAATTTGAAAAGGTTTCTAGCAGAGTATTACATATATTATCCAAGGTATGACATGTAATGAATGTTCCTAGTGAGTGAATATCTTTGAATTCTCCATGAAACTCCATTATCTCTTGAAGTAGGTAAATGTTTGAAATTGGTACTTGGGGCATCAATTTTGAGCCTCCTTAGTGACGATTTATCTCATCTTAAACATCCTAAGACTCTATATGCCCAAAGGACAAGGTACTAGTCCAAGTACTTGGTAGTCAAACTTCCTCTTTCTCCATAATTTTTCCTCTTAAAATTTGGCCCTTTAGGGCTACGGCGAAAATCTAGGGCTTGCAGTGAAATTTTAGGGAGGAGATTTTATTGGAATTCGAGAGCCTAAACATCAAACTTAGGGTCTAAGCTACTAATGCTCCAAGTTTGGTGGGCATCAACTCAAGTTTCATCCATAAAATCTCTTTCCCTAAGTGTTGCTCCAAGAGGGGAACCTTAGGTTTTTCTCCGTCAACTTGAGGACTTACTTGAAGGCCGTATGAGCTTGGTACTTATTGAAGTAAATCATAAGAATCCTTTTCTCCTGAGCCTTGACCACCGAAAAAAAACCTAAAAACCGTAGGTCTTGTGCCTTCTTTTCTAGCTCTTTTCTTAAAGAGCGAGTTGCTTCTTTAAATCCTTGTACCTTTATTGAGCCTCTCTTTCAAATGTGCTTTAGCTTGATCACTTCGTGCCTTATACCTAGCATATCTATTCTAAGTGATCTCCTTCCTACCAAGACTCTTCCCATCGGTGAAAGTTCGTAAAGAGCAAGGGACCTTGACTGTGGTGACAGTGGGCCTTCGTCTCATTGTTATCACTTGCTTTCACTCTTGGTCCTTTACGGTTTCCCTCTTTAGGCCTTGCTAGATTGTGTGGTAACAGGCCCAAAATCCTGTAATGTGTATTGTTGAATTGGTTTATAACTTTATATATGTGCGTTGAATTGGTTTATATATGTATCATATGTTAAACCATTGTTATATGCATTGAACGCCGTGTGATTTACGCTGTTGATTACGTTGACTGCATTGTATTGGAGTCTCCATATTTATATAACAAAGCTGCCATTGCTTATATATTGCAGCAGTTGGTGTTGGTCGAAAGTCTGGCATCAAACCAAATACCAACGTTATATGTGTGTGTGTGTGTGTGTTGAGATCGAGAGCCAACTTTGTTATTGAGTTATTTTGAAGACATTTGTAGACAAATTTGTATGATGGGTCTCTATTGTTTGTAGAGATATAGTAAAATTGTTCATCAAGATTATGTTGCGGCATTTTGACTGTTCAAGGCCCAACTTAGAAGTTTTGCAGAGATGCATTCACTCATCTCGATAGTCTGACTGGAAAAGAGAACTACCATGAATGGTCCAGAAAGATAAAGCATACTCTCATTTTCAATGAATTATGGAAAGGTGTTTGTGAAGGAGAAGGTGGCAATCCTCCACAAAAGCCTACCTCAAACAAAGAGCTCGCCATATGGGAGAATAAGAACAACAAGGCCTATTCCTTCAACTTTGCATCAGTTAATGAAGAGATGATTCATCACATTGCACCATTTACAGATGCCTTTAGTGCTTTAAAAAAGTTGAAAGACTTATATGACTCACACTCGAAGCTAGAAGTAGTCCAACTAATGATCAAGCTCTTCAACACTGAATTGAAAGATGATGATCCCCTTGCCCTAGCCTCTGAAATCGGAGCTATTATGCATTATGTAGAAGCCACGATGTTTAAATGGATGTTCCTCTCACAACTTTTGTCAACGCACTATATCCCACATATTCTCATTATCTTGAATCATTACAAGCTAGATGAGATTACTTCTGATTCTCTTGTGGAGAAGTTTGCAGAAAGAGAGAAAGCTTTTGGGAAGAGAAAGACAACTGCTCATTCTTCTGAAGAAGTTGTTTGCCTTGCATAGAAAGAGAAAAATCAGGCACAAGATTCTTCTAGAGGAAGAGGTGATAGAAGAGGATGTGGAAAGAAGAAAAATAGAGGCAAAGGGGCAAACATTACCAAGGAGGATGACCTGATCTTCATTGTATACACTGCAACAAAAATGGACATGATGCTTCCACATGCAAGCTCTCTTGGGACAAAATCAGACAAGAAAGAAACGAAGAGAAAAGTAAATCACCAGATCCAAGGAAAGATAAATCACCTGAATCCGCTCATTATATTGTGGCACATTGCAATATTGGAGTAATTGAAGACTTGTTTAACACATCACTTGCTTCGTGGAAAGATGCATGGTTACTTGATACAGGAGCCACTTTCCACATGACCTTTCAGAAAGATTTCTTTGAATACTTCAGTGACAATGTTGATGGCATAGTCTACTTTGCAAACAAATCAAAACTCAAGCCATCTGGACTTGTTACCATTAGGCTCAAATTGCTTGTCTCCTTGACTTTCTTCTACATGATGTTTTGTACCTTCCAGAATTGCAAAGAAATTTGCTGCCCTTGGTTCACATCCGTCAGCAAGGACACTCCATTCACATGTTTGATGGTAAAGTTGAGGTTTAAAATCATCAGACAACTCACTTGTCATGACAAGAATATAAGAAGAAAGACTCTCGAAGTTGTGAGGAACCTCTACTCGCGCACAAAACTATGCATACAATACTCAGTATGATGAAGGTAGATTGCCATCTAGGCTCTTATGGCATGCTAGATTTGGATATCTGAACTATGAGAATCTTTTTTTATTGAAGAGAACCAATGCTACTGGTTTGCCAACCATTCCTAGGAAAGTAAGCAATGTGCTGCTTGTATCTTAGGAAAACACAACAAGCAGTCATTTCATGATTCCCTTTCCAAAGCACGTAGAAAAAATGAACTGATTCATTTTGACTTGTGTGGCTGTATGCTTGTTCCTTTTGCAAATGGAAATAAATACATGATGACTTTTATTGATGACTACACCAGAATGTGTTGAGTATATCTGTTGAAGAAAAATTTTGAAGCTTTTGAAACTTTGAAAAACTTTCATGCATGGATTTAAAACAATACACAATCTCATATTGGGTCTATTTGTACTAATAATAGAAAAGAATATGCTTCAAATGAATTTGAAAACTATCTTCGCCAACATGGGATTCAACATCAAACAACCGTGCCTTATAATCCTCAACGGAATGGTGTAGCGGAAAGAATGAGCAAGACAATCTTAAATACGGTACCTTCAATGACGTTTTTCAAAAATGTTACGCTGATGTTGGGTTGATGTAGTTCTATGTGCAGTTTACATTAAACTTACAAATGTCCATCACATGCTCTAAAAAACAAGATTCCCTATGAAATGTGATGTGCCCATATTCCTCCGGGGTTTTGGTTCCACCTGTTATGCCTTGATACCTAAGGAACAAAGAAACAAACTTGGTGCAAGGAGTCGAAAGTGTATCTTCTTGGGGTACTCGGATACATCCAAAGCATATTGTCTCAACTATGAAGTAAATCAGATGTTTATACTGTCTATGTAATTTTTCTTGAATCTTCCAAGGCTGACAATGTTGTTGAGCGACAACTTGATCGTTTGGACAGATTTAGACATGCAATATATTTTCAGGAATTTGATAATGAGATTCCAAATTTTAAAGGGCGTATCAATACCTTAGATCAATCTGTGGAGTCTCCTTCTGAAGTAGTCTCCCTCCGTCGTTAAGCTCCAACCATTGATCAAGAAGACACTTTGAGTGATGTGATTGAGAGAATTGGAAGGCTAAATCTTGATTCAACCCCATCTTAGTCAACTTAACAGCCTAGGCCATCTCATAAAAGGTCCTCGAAAATGGCTCACTAAGACACTTGAAAGTGTTCATCCTGATGAGGTTGGAAAGATAGGAACGAGAAGTTCTACTAGAGAGAATGGAGGTGATGTCGATGATCCTGATTCAACTATCGATATGGATGTTTATTATGATTGTAAATTAAATTTGTCTACTAATTTCGAACCAACTTCCTTTAAAGAAGCTGTTTCTCATGATGAATGGAAAGAAGCAATGCAGAAAGAGGATGATGCTTTGATAAAGAATGGAACCTGGAGGCTAGTGGACCCTAACCAAACCGATTGGCTGCAAGTGGGTCTTTGAGAACAAGCATAAATTAGATGGCTCACTTGACAATCACAAAGCAAGGCTCATGGAAAAAGGTTTTGCAAAAAAAGAAAGGGTCGATTATTTGGAGATTTGTGGCTCCACAACGAAATGGGCTACCATTCAGACTCTCTTTGCCTTGGCAGCTCAGAATGGATGGAAAGTACATCAAATGGATGTAAAAATTGCTTTTTATTGAATGGAGATCTGAAAGTGAATGTTTTTATATCTCAACTAGAAGGATTTGTTGGGAAGGGACAAGAGCACAAAGTATGTAAGCTTATCAAATCTTTGTATGGCCTCAAACAAGCTCTGCGAGCCTGGTATGAGAAATCGTCTGCGCATCTTCTGAATCTAAATTTCAAATACTATGATCTTGATAATGCAATTTTATTTGTCAAGAAAGTTGGCAAAAAGATTGTCTATCTTGTGGTGTATGTAGATGATCTACAAATGACAGGGAACAATGAAAAATATATTGCATCCATAAAGAAACAATTGATGAAAGGTTTTGAGATGACAATAATTGGAATATGTTCATTGTTATCTGGGTGTTGAATTAACCCAACATTAGAAGTTTATATTCCTCTCACAAATGATGTGCATTGGAGATTTTTTGAACACATTTGGCATGGCTGAGTGCAATCCTTTGACCACTCAAATGGAACAAAATTTAAATCTCACGACCAAAGAAGGAAATGGATTTGAGTATGCAACTAAGTACAGATAGCTCGTAGGAAGTCTTAAGTACCTCACTGTAGAAATTTTTGAATCTTATATCTTATGCAAAAATTATTATTGTTAATCCGATTAAGCTCCTCCTACTTAGATAAGTTATTAACTGAATAAATTCAAGTTAAAATCAAAGCAAAACACATAACATATCTCTACCAACCCAGATCTAGAATAAGCACATGCACACATTGACAAAGTGACACAGTTATTTCTGGACAAATAGTCCCCGGAAAAACCCATTGTGGGAAAACCGGTCTCTGGCTGCTAGAGGGTTCTATTATTAGGAATATTTCTGAATACACAAATCTGGGTTCCAGATCTAGACAACCCGACAGAGAAAATACTGGATCTACAACTCACTGGCTCATCTAGGGCCAAAATAATGACTGATCCACACCCTCAAACGGGATTTACAGAACTCAGCCAAGATTAGGGCCTAGAAACCCCAGCGCTGCCCCTGAAAGGCCCTGCGTCAGCCTCTGAAGCCCTTGAAAGCCTCTGCGTCTGCCTTGTAAGTCCTCCAAACCCTCAGCGCTGCTCTGGAAGGGACTGCATTACCCCAGACTGGGTGACGCAGTCACTACGCTGCCCCTGAAGGTTCTTTGCGTAACCCCTGGGGGTTTCCTGAAAATTACGCTGTTCTTGCTGCTGCCTGCCTCTGATTTGTCCTTGAGCTGATCTCTGCCTTTTGTGTATTCTAGAACCCAGGATCAGATCATCCCCTTGGCCTAAATTCCCCTCTGCAGCTGAAACACTTCTGAGAATTCTTAGCAAACCCTGCCCTAGAACCTCAGCTTAGCTTCAGTGCTCTGCCTCCGTGTGTCTTTACAAATGACCCCAAGCCTTTCCTTTATACTTTTCTCGTTGACAAGTCAATGACCATGATCAGATCTTGAATCAATGGCTGAGATTAAAAGAAAGCTTGATCTGTGTGACTTAAGACAATTTCATCACATGTTTAATTAAATTCACTTTAATTATTTAAGTTCCCTAAGTTTTAACTTAGGAAATACACTTAAAATAATTAATTAATTTAATATCTCCTAAACCAGATGAAATTTCCCAAATCCATTTTTGGGTCTTGTAGATTAGGTGAACTCTAGTCCTTCCCTCAAAATTTGGGACCTAGAGCACAATTGATGCTACCCCAAATACACAAAATCTCAACACTCCCTCTTAGCGTCAAGGGTGTGCTCTAGCAATACATCACACTTATGCATTACATGATTTTGGGCACTGGTTTTGTGCTACTGATGCTTGGCCTGCTGCCACTCAACTCTGCACTGCTGCTGCCATTTTGTACTGCTGCCCATGACTCTGCCACTGCCACTGCAACTTCTGTACTGCAGCTCCCTCTCAATATGCTGCATCTGTGCTGCTCATAGCACTGCCACTGCTGATCTGCTGCACTGTAACTTCAGTTGTTGAGAGAAACAACTGAATCTCCTGCCCAATCTTTTACAGACAAGTCAGATGGGTTGCATCCTCATCACTAAAGCTCCATAGGCTACAAATCTGTGCTGGCATCTAAAGAACGATGCATTGCTACAACTCTGCCTGCGTAATTAGACTCCCTTTGCACTACTGAAGTCACATCAGCCCCTTGTGCTGAAATCTATCACACTGCTATTGCACTGCGCTGTCCCTCTGAAGCCATCTGTGCTACTGCAGCTCTGCTTTATGTAAGAAGCACTGCTCTGCGCTGTTGAAGTCACATCAACCTCTGCGTTGCTACTGCTTTGCTCTGCGCTGCTCCTCTCGCCTCTGCTTCTCCCTCATCTGTGATCTATGCACCCATTGCTCCACTTGTCTCGCTACTGTCTTAAGGTTGCTGTAGCTCGCATGTGATCCAAGAGATGCGCTGCTCAAGGATCCTGCCATACTTCCATGTAGCTCCTCTACATGTCCATGTCACCCCACATCCGTGGTTCATGAGCACTCATGGCTGCATCATCTCCTGACCCATCATTTGCCACAGCTGCCTTGGAAGAAGATGCTCCCTTGTCCCTTTTCTTTTCCGGACAATGGCTGGCAAAATGTCCCATTTCACCACTGGAAGCACTTGATGATCTTTGAAAGATCCTTCTTCTTCTTCGACTGCTTCTTTGATGCCAAGGCTGCATCTTCCGCATCTTCCTTCTTCACTTTGCTCAATCCTGGGCTGTGCTGCCTCTTGTTCAATCTGCGGAGTTCTTCTTGACGCAGAATTGATCACAAGCTGTCCCAATCTGGGAGGTCCACTCTGCCCAAGATACTTTGGACAAAGGTTTCCCACTCCTTCGTGACTGCATTGCGGGCAGTCCTGATTATCACAGCATCATCCACCGTTGCACCCATTGCAGTTAGCTGATCTTTGATTGACTGCAGTCCGAGGAGCCATCAACCATCTAGCCTATCTTGATCACGCAGTCCATGAGGAGCCATCTGCTCAGAATGTGTTGGAACTTCCTTTTCTCTTTGCTAGAGAAATGGATCTAAGGCCCTTGGTGAAACAAGTGCCTTGTACTCCCTCTGACACTTGATTTCCCTCCTTGGAAATCTACGAAATCAACTATGATTCAACTTCTTCTTTGATCCTCTGATCAAATTCTAAGTTTCCTTTGGCAATAAACTTCCTGAGAAGCTGATCTCCTCCCAATATTTGTCACTTGTGCTAAGGCTAAAAATCTGAAAACTTCAGAATTTTAACCCCAGCAGCGCTTCTGAATTTCTGCAGTCTTTTTTGGATCTGACAGATTCAGATCTAAATCACACTGGCTGGCTTCAGACCAAACCAGCACTGTTTCTGAGCTGCCTCTGCGTAGTAATTGCATGGGCTTGCTAGGACACAACGTTGGACAACGTCACCCTTCCTTCTGCGTGAATCTCTCCTGAAAACTGCGTTGTCCCTTCATATCTGCGTTTCTGCTGCTTTTCCAGCTGCTTTCTGCAGCTAGAACCTTCAGTCTCTCCTGCTGGTGACCCTCCTAGATCTGCAACTTGCCTCTGATACCATATAGAAATTTCTGAATCTTATATCTTATGCAGAAATTATTACTGTTAATCCGGTTAAACTCCTCCTACTTAGATAAGTTATTAACTGAATAAATTCAAGTTAAAATCGAAGCAAAACACATAACAGATCTCTACCAACTTAGATCTAGAATAAGCACATGCACACATTGACAAAGTGACAGTTATTTTTGGACAAATAGTCCCCGGAAAAACCCAATGTGGGAAAATCGATCTCTGGCTGCTAGAGGGTTCTATTATTAAGAATATTTCTGAATACACAAATCTGGTTTCCAGATCTGGACAACTCGACAGAGAAAATACTAGATCTACAGCTCATTGGTTGATCTAGGGCCAAAATAATGACTGATCCACACCCTCAAATGGGATTTACAAAACTCAGCCAAGATTAGGGCCTAGAAACCCCAACGCTGCCCCTGAAAGGCCCCGCGTCACCCTCTGAAGCCCCTGAAAGCCTCTGCGTCAGCCGTGGAAGTCCTCCAAACCCTCAGCGCTGCTCCGGAAGGGACTGCGTTACCCCAGACTGGGTGACGCAGTCACTATGCTGCCCCTGAAGGGTCTCTGCGTAACCCCTAGGGGTTTCTTGAAAATTACGTTGTCCTTGCTGCTGCTTCCTTCCTCTGATCTGTCCTTGAGTTGATCTCTGCCTCTTGTGTATTCTAGAGCTCGGGATCAGATCATCCCCTTGGTCTAAATTCCCCTCTTTGCAGCTGAAACACTTCTGAGAATTCTTAGCAAACCCTGCCCTAGAACCTCATCTTAGCTTCAGTGCTCTGCTTCTGTGTGTCTTTACAAATGACCCCAAGCCTTTCCTTTATACTTTTCTCGTTGACAAATCAACGACCATGATAAGATCTTGAATCAATGGCTAAGATTAAAAGAAAGCTCGATCTGTGTGACTTAAGACAATTTCATCATATGTTTAATTAAATTCACTTTAATTATTTAGGTTCCCTAAGTTTTAACTTAGGAAATATGCTTAAAATAATTAATTAATTTAATATCTCCTAAACCAGATGAAATTTCCCAATTCCATTTCTGGGTCTTGTAGATCAGGTGAACTCTAGTCCTTCCTCAAAATTTGGGAGCTAGAGCACAACTGATGCTACCCCAAATACACAAAATTTCAACACTCACTTCTACCAGACTAGGCATTTCATTTGCTGTTGGAATCCTTTCTAAGTTTATGCAAAAACCTTGTGAGCGTCATTGGTTCGCTGCAAAAAGAGTTCTAGGGAACTTGAAGGGAACTCAAGTCTTTGGGCCCAAGTATACACAGGTGAATGACTTTAGCTTGATTGGATAATCTGATTCACAAATTAGCTCTTCATGTCTTGAACCAAAGAAAGCTTCTACTTCAAGGGTTGCTCTTTAACAATAACTCTGATACCATGTTTATTTTTAGGGTGCCTTCTATACAGATAATCACTTCTAATGACTTGATTTTTCCACACATTTATTTATTCATTATTCCATCATCAAGCACTTATGCAAAAGACATAAAAAATATGACATTAGGATCATGAAGAGACAACCACACAAAGAACACGAGATTACCTTGGGAAAACCCACATGGGGGAAAAACCTAGCAATAGAGAATCAATTCAACAAGAAATATCAAAGTCAAAGCTATGGACAAACTAACTAACATTTGAATCAAACATGTGTCCAAGTCAACCCTCTCAATCTGATTGCAACCATAGAGATAATATATAATTTGGTTCCCTCTTATGTAGAAATATATCACAGACTTTCGACCAATCTGCAACAGAAACCAACCACTGAACTTCAGCCTTGTGACCCACCACCAATGGGTGACACCCATAGGAGACATTTTCTCCTACGTTTGTCTTTAGCTGGTAGCCAGCGGCCCCTTGCTGCCACCAGATAGCTCAATGTGCCATTATTCTCCGCCTCCTGAGCTAGCCATTATGTGCCCTTGCCCATTTGTATGATCATATGTTTGAAGATGGGCATTCCAACCTCGAAGGTATGGGTTTTCATTATGTAAAACTTACGATGGACTCATCTGGACATGGATTAGTGGGGGAATTCGGCAGAAAGAATGGGCTTGGTCTGTACTCTTTTTCGCTTTCCCAACTTGGTGGTTAGTCTTGTCTTGTATCCTAGTCCCGTGGGATCTCCTCTATTGGCTACTAGCTTTAGGAGTGGCACTACATGGGAAACACCGATTTTGGTTACGTGGTTCCGCTTCTCGACACCACATACATCACTCCCCTTCTCTCATTATAACCCCTTTTCACATAGTTCCCATCTAGGTCCACAAGGAGTTAGCCTCCCCTCTCCCCTTGTCCACACTTTGGGTCGGGCATGGAACAATGCCCCGGAGGTTGATGCAGCTAAAAAGAAAGTAAAAAGCATAATTTGGCCACTCGCAACAGGAAATGTACTATAAAATGAAAAAGATGGCGGAGACATAAAAATTTAGCGCGTGGGTAAAAACCAAACGTGAGCTCTACCCCTTATCATTCATGGCCATCACCCTGGTTCCTAGGGCCCCTATATGAGCCCCTTGCATCATTAAGGAACCCATGATTGTCCTAACCCCTAGTGGGCGATGAATTGCCCTACCTTAAGGGAGTAATCACTGCGATATCATTCACATCATGCTCATTTCCTGGAGCCCCGAGCAATTAAAAGAAGGAAAAATCAATCATAGGAAAAAGGCATATGAAGAAGGGTGGAAAAACACAGGTCGGGAAACTCATGTACCATGATTGCCCCCTCCTACATCTATACACTTATGTGTGGGCTTCCCTCATTATAACTACCCTTGTACCATGGCATATGGCTTGGAGCCTTCCCCGTTGCCCCATTCCGTTCCATCATTATTTTACATGACACCTGCCATTTGACGGATGTACCATGGACCTGTCATTCCCTTAGAGGTTGAAACCACCTAATAGGGTTCTTGATTAACCTCCCTATTGAGCCTGGGGACGACTGCATATTCTAATGCCCGTCATGGAAGGGCATGCCACTATGAAGTATCTAATTGTACCCTTGATTTGTGATCTCATTTACTTAATTACACTAATGAATTGTTGTACTGGAAGGTGAGGAGACAGATTGGATTTATACAATTTGCAAGTGGGTCTTAATATTGGGGTTTGGCCTCCCTATACGAGATCCAAGCCCTCTAGAGGGTCATGATGGCACTTGTAGGGTGAGTGTTGAGAGCCATTGGCCTCCCTATACGAGATCCAAGCCCTCTAGAGGGTCATGATGGCACTTGTAGGGTGAGTGTTGAGAGCCATTGGCCTCCTCCACAACAAAGAGCAAATAGCCACACCATGGGATCCTTCAGCACCACCTATTGCTTACTCATGTCCCAGTTATTCGATGATGATGATGATGCACTTGGACCACATTGCCCAACCGACTACACATGTGGTAGTTGATCCAGGGCCCAAAAAGGGTTTTGTCCTAGGGAGATAAGGGAGGGCTTGTATCATCTTTCTAGCCCTTATTGATGGAGCACAAACTTGTTCGATTTAGTTGGAGATCCATGAGGCCATTCTTTGTGCCCCCATAGCCACTTGGGAGCACCATAGGTTATTTGCTTGGAGGTTGAGGGGCCACCTCCTTTATCATTGTTGTTGGAGCCCTCCTTTTCATTATGGCACATGAGGGACTCGATTTGGCCTTGCAATGATCCTATTGGCTATTGTTTTATCATTTCGACCCTCTTGAGAGGCTTGTCATTCACTTTAGGAGCTATTTGGTGGGCTTGTCACCAAAGTATAGTGTTATTTTGCACATTATTTTATTCTAGGGGCATCATTAGGCTAATTAGATATAATTCGAGCTCCTAAGGATCATATAAATACAATAGAGCCTCGTTGTATCATTCATCATCACTTAGATTGGATTTCTTCTCTTGTAAAAGTTCAAACCTGCTATTGATGGACAAATTGGAATTTTCTTTATGCATTTTGATGTTTGGATTATTTCTATCTTATCTTAGGGCTTCACTTTTGCAAATGTGATGGATGGATATACTCTTTATGTCATGTAAGTGCTCTTTCATGCAAATTTTCGTATTGATACATGTCTAATGTATGGAATGCTATGTCATGATTTTACTTGTGCCCTAAATTAATGTGAATTCATGAGACACTTGGAATCTTGATACATTGCAAATGTTATTCATTTGACAAGAAGAACGAATGTTCCTAGGGGTTGGTTTGTGCACCTCTACCTTGAAACTCCAAAGTTTGTAGAACGAAGTGTAAATTCCATTTGTGACCTAACTAGTACCTCTCTTGGATAGCAAAGTTGCAAAGAGGGCTCCTTGGTATAGCGAGAATTTCAAAATGAAATCCATCTTGACTCCATTCATCCCAATTAGCTCAGGCACTGATCCTTGTCCGTGGTGATCACCTAAAAACTTCATCCCTTCATCTTTTCCTATTTTTCTGCTCTAACCCTAATAGCCTCCTAGGGTTTAGTGTGGAATGCATTAGGCTGGCACAAATCAAGAGCGAGTTGGTCTATAACTGCACCGAGGTGTCCTCTAGCTGTCCACAAAGTTTGAAGCATTTTCCACGGTTAAATTTGGAGAAAACCTATGTCCTAGCTTCAACATCCTTTACGCTTGTAGGTTGCTTTGGGTAGTGGCTCTCAAAGGGTCATTTACACTTACAACTCAAAGAAGGGTCATTTACACTTACAACTCAAAGAAAGTTCCTCTTTCATTGACCCTTATTTTCATCCTTGCTTGACCTAGTCATGTTGTTGATGATCATCCTGAAACCTAGGCCTTGCTTGGATCCCCTAGGTCTCTCTTGTGGTCCCAAACTTTTGCATGTTTATTATCTCACAAACCTTAGGAGAGGTTCTTTCCCTTTTCTAGGAATCCTTGATCTAGGTACATTCCTTGTGTTGAATACCCTTTCACCTAGGTCTAGGCCTCTTATCAATAAGCCTTTCTTGGAGAGCCCTTCTCTTGCCTTTAAAGCAAGCAAGCCATTATTTTAGCCTCTCCATTGAATGGGCTTTGGAAATAACATTGTATATTGTTATTGACCCTATCATTCTACTGATTTCCTTAATACCGAGACTCCTCCCATCAGTGAAGGTCTGTAAAGAACAGGGCATATTGATTGAGGTGACAGTGGGTCCTTGTCTTGTTGTTGTCACTTGGTCATGTAGTAGTCCCTTTGGAATCCTTCCTAGGACCCCTGTGAGAGTGTGTGGTAACAGGCTTCTTTCCACAGTAATAAACCTCAGAATCTCGGTCCTTTTGCACAAAAATATACGACAGGAATTTCGGCCTCCTTGCACAGAGATGGTCACAGAAGTTCGGTCTCCTGGATCCACAGAAATTTGGCCTACTAGCACAGAGAGATACTCGGCCTTTCCAAGAGATATATCACAGAGAAAGTTCGACCCTTCCAAGAGATTCGGCTTAGCTTCAAAATCTTTGATCTGTTCCTTGTCTTGATTTGTATGGCTAGTGATTAGTAGTGCTTGATGATCAGAGCGAGTGATGGTTGGGGGGGAGGACAAATGCTATTGATATATAGTGAAATCCATGGATCAAATGGGTGCCAAGAGTAGCTGAGCTGAGTTGAAGGGTAAAGGGCTGACTTGGACTACTTGTGATGCTAAAACAGAAATTTAATTGTCTTTTTATAAATACAAAAATAATATAATTTTTCTTTTGATCACAAAGAACATACTTTACATAAATATCAAAGTTTCATTCTGAAGACTGACCATAGCTACGAACTTCAACACCTTCCTTGTCATCTCGAGACTTCAGTATTTTAAAATCACCATATAAGTACATATGTGAACCAGAAAGAAATCATGCTTTTTCTGCACTTTAAAGTTTACATTCAAGAATTAAAATGCTTTTCTGTGATGGATGTATACTTTTCTTAAAAGATTACATATTCCATATTACAGATTTGAGGGCTATTTTCTAGTAGTGTGAAGAATCATGCTGGCCTGGGAAGAAAACTCATTTTGTGTTGTGCATGCAGTTGCAAAGTCAGCAGAATTTAATTTTTGGGGCTTTATCTTTGTGATGCTTGCCGCTATCATGTCTGGCTTTCGATGGACTGTCACTCAAATTCTTTTGCAGGTAATTATTTGCATCCATTTTCCCAAATTGGAGGACTGATTTCTACGTTGTTCCCTATCTTGCATGCTCTTGAGAGCTTTTCTTGGTGTTTAGTTTACTATGATATGATCATACTCAGAATTATCTAGGAAGAGCCACTCTGTATGTTTCTTCAGTTTCTGAATAACCATATATTTATCATTTACAGTTTTAGTTTTGAACTACAATTATGTTATGATTTTTTAACATTAATTCCTGACACACAATTGATTGTGCTTGTGGCTATGTTTGACTCCATGCGCTTCCAACTGAAAGAAAGAAGAATATGGTGAGTGCTCACATCCGAAGCAACCCTGTACTGCATGGGCTGCCAGGAGATTAAATTTATGAAATGAGTGCCCATAATAGTTGAACTTTAAAAAGAAAAATGAAAGATTCACCTCCTTTTTGAAGCATCAGTTTTTAATCTGGTTTTCTTTAATCACCAAGAAGAGTGCTTAGAAAAGCTTTATCATCTTTAAATGTCTCATCTTCTGCTAATACCGTCTTTCAATTTCTGTGTTCATCTTTGTCAATGTTTTGGCCAGGTCTCTTTGTGTTTGTTTCTCACTCGCAGATGAGGTCATTCGTGACTCTTGATGTATATTTTAACACTTTGTACTGCAGGCTTGACAAATCCTTTTGCTACAATGCGCTGCCTCACGCCGGTTATGGCATTGATAACTGCTATCTTCTCTCTTATATCTGAACCCTGGTCAAGTCTTATGAAGACTCGCTACTTCGATACTCGTCAACATCTTATAGGGAGCTGTTTGCTCATGCTGCTTGGAGGAACTTTGGCTTTTTTTATGGTATGTGCCGTGAAGTTAAGATGGGTCCTTAAGAAAAATAGAGGAGAAAATAAATATTGTTAGAGGATAGCTTGTATTCTGTAAAAGAATTAAAAGAGGAGAGAGTATGAAGAATTCATATTCTCAGAAAATAGAAACACTAGCAACCATTTAGTCATTCGTTTATGCTCATGTTTTACAGCTTCCTTTAGGATCTGATGCCAATGATGGGGCATTTTAGATTATTTCTGATGTTATGATCCTTTTGTCAGGTAATATCTGAATATCTTCTTATTTCAGCAACCAGTGCAGTTACCCTTACTGTAGCAGGTATAGTCAAGGAAGTTGTGACTATAGTGGTAATTTCTGATGCCTTCACCTCATAACTGTTTATTTTTCAAGCAGTTAAAGAGAGTTGTTTGAGTGCATGCGAAGAATATTATAAATCTTATAAAAAATTTCAGTATTGATCTGTTTCAACATTTTTAGCTTTGTATTCAGGATATGTTCCTCCCTCACCTTCTCTTGAACGCTATGATCAATAAAGCAGTCATAGATGATATTTACTGACAGTGTATCTGGGTTACTTGGACCTCTCCTCCACAACCCCTTAGACTCAAAATTGCTTTCTATGCCAAGCATTTTCTAAAATTGTTGATGTCACCATCATCAGGCCTAACGATCTCTGATGTCATTGGTCACAGGGCCTATGGATTCCCTTGGGTCAATTAAGGGTTTCCTCCCACTAGTTGTAGGGCGAGATAGAGAACCATATTGCTTGTGGTGATATGGTATGTCGGTTTTGTTCTCTACAAGAAGTGGAGACCGTGGAGCAATTCCTTTTCTAGCACTGCCTCTCCTCCGGATACTTTGGATCATTAGTTGATTGATAGTGTAGCCTCAAGGAACTTCACTAGATACAAGAAGGTCCTCTCAAATTTGGTTGAAAGGAAGACTAATTTAAAGATTATACTTGGAGATAGTGCCACCTACCCTGTGAAAGGGATAGGTACTATCACTCTTCACTTGAATCAAGGTCAAACCATTAATCTACAAGATATGTTGTATGTGCCTGATTTGAAGAAGAACCTAGTGTCTATTTCTGCAATGGAAGATAAAGGCTTCAAGGTAGCATTCATTGATGGAAAGGTACGTATTTGGCATAGAAACCCTAAATATGCATTTAATCTTGGATTTAGGGTTGATGGTCGCTATCAAGTTGGTGGAAGTCCTTTGGGAGCTTTGGCGAGTTATACTTCTCTTCAATGTGAATTATGGCACTAGATATTTGGCCACTTACATTACAAAGCCTTACCTGGGGTAAGGAAGATGGTCATAGGGATGCCTGACTTTAATATGAACCATGAAGGGGTTTGTCAGGGTTGTGTAGTTGGGAAACATACAAAGGGACCATTCCCTTCTAGTGAAAGCAAGACAACCGATATTCTTCAATTGGTCCATTTTGATCCGTCTAGTGCCCTGCCCGTAACCTCATTGGGAGGATACATATGCTATGCAATCTTTGTGGATGACTTCTCACGCAAAACATGGATCTATTTCTTGAAGAGGAAGGGTGAAGTGTTCAAATGGTTCCGTTCTTTCAAGGCATTGGTGGAAAATCAAACAGGGAAGAAGATCAAGATATCGAGGATCGACAATGGAACCGAATATGAATCAATTGAATTCAATGACTTTTGCAAAGAGGTTGGCATTAAGAGGCAGACAATTGTTCCATACACTCCTGAGTAGAATCGTGTTGCTGAAAGGAAGAATCGAACATTTATGGAAGCCACCCATGCCATGATCTATGATCAAGGTCTACCAAAATTCTTATGGGGATAAGCTGCAAACATTGCCTTATATGTTCAAAATAGGAGCCAACATCAAGCTTTGGATTTCAAGAAACCCGAGGAAGTCTTCACTGGTAAGAAACCGGATGTTTCTTATTTTAGAATATTTGATTGTTCGGTATACTTTCATGCGTGTAAAGAGAAAAGGAATAAGCTAGAAGCCTCTAGGAAGAAAGGTATATTCGTCGGCTATAGTGAAAATTCAAAGGTGTGTAGAATCTATGCACCTGGTCAAAGAGATGTGGAAGTAAGCCGTGATGTCACCTTTGATGAAGACACTGCCCTTGGGAAAGCCAGAGATCTCCCCATTTCAAGGAAGGACAATGAGGACGCTGCCGAAAAATAGGATGAACCCCCGACGGATGAGCCTATGCCCGATGTTGAAGGCCCAATGGATCCTCTTGATCCACCTCCTAGTGATCCCTTTACCTCAAGGAAACGACCAGTATGGATCAAAGATACTCTCGAAGATACTAAAAGACATATTGCTCCAAGAGGGACATTTCGCAAAAGTTAGAGGCTGAACTGGAATCAATGGTACTTGGCTCTCATGAGTACTATTGTTCAAGTTGAACCTTGCACGTTCGAAGAAGCCATAAAACACCAAGTATAAAAGAATGCAATGAATGAGGAATATGAATCTATCATGAAGAATGATGTCTGGGATGTGGTGCCTAGACCTAAGACAAGTCTATGGTCACCTCAAAATGGCTTTACAAAATTAAACATGGACCTGATGGAAGTGCTAAAAAATACAAGGCTAGATTCGTTGCTCATGAATTCTCTCAAAAATGAGTGGACTATGACGAAATATTTGCACCAGTTGCCCGATATGCCACCATCTAATCTATTATTGCTTTTGCTGCCAGTTAAGGATGGAGCCTACATCAAATGGACATCAAAATTGCTTTCTTGCATGGCTCGCTTAAGGAGGAAGTCTACTTGGAACAACCTCAGGGGTTTGAAGTACAAGATAAAAGGACACATGTCTGCCAGTTGAAGCAAGCTCTCTATGGGTTGAAGCAAGCACCTAGGGCTTCGTACGAAAGGATTGACAATTATCTTATGACGATGGGATTTACAAGGAGCTATGCCGATCCAAACCTATAATTCAAGGTTGAAAAGGACATGCCTCTTATTTTGGTCCTTTATGTTGATGATCTCTTTCTAATAGGTGTAGACCCTCTCATTTATCAATGCAAGAGGGAGTTGACTTCCGAGTTCGAAATGAAGGACCTAGGACTGATGCATTACTTCTTAGGCTTGGAGGTCTGGCAAAATATAGACAGGATTTTCATTTCTCAAGGAAAATATGTTGTGAAGCTACTAGAAATATGTGGGATGGTAGAATGCAAGTCTGTGTCTATGTCTACTCTGACAGAACTCAACTTCAAGAAGTTATGTGGAAGTGTTGCTGGGCCCGAATTGGCAAACCCTTCTGAGTATAGACAACTTGTGGGGCCCCCATTGTTCTTGGTAAACTCTCATCTGGACATATGCTTCGTTGTAAATACTAAGTCAATTTATGGTTGAGCCTTTTCACATACATTGGATTGTTGCTAAAAATCTCTTGAGATATCTCTGTTGCACAAAAAACTATGGGTTGAGATACACTGCCGGGAATTTGAGGCTACATGGATATTCTGGGGCTGACTGAGCTAGCAGTGTGGTGGATAGAAAGAGCACGTCGGGATGTTGCTTCTCATTGGGATCTGCTTCGATTTCTTGGATGAGCAGGAAGCAGAAATCGATTACTCTAAGCACCACCAAGGTCAAATATGTTGGTGCTAGCATGGCATGTTGTGAAGCTGTTTGGTTGAGGACGCTCTTGAGTGAGCTATTTGAGCACGTGCTGGATACCACTGTTATTTATTGCGATAACCAGAGTGTGATTCTCCTTTCAGAGAATCTCGTGTTCCACGACCACTCTGAGCACATTGATATCGAGTACCACTTTATCCGGGATATGGTACAACGGGGAGCAATAAGGCTCCAACACATTAGGATTGATGAGTAGGTTGCTGACAGCCTCACGAAGCCCTTGGGGAAGGTCAAGTTCTTAACCTTCCGAGAGAGACTTGTAGTCGTGGAAGGACCCTCCCATGAGGGTCTCACTTGAGTTGGACATTGAACTATGGGAGCTCCTGGGGGCTTGGGGTACTTCTTGGAGCTATGTGTGACCATAAGGTGAGTGGTTCACCTTCCCTTATAGGTATGCTGTGTACAGGGTGAGTGGTTCACCTTCCCTTGTGATACCCCATGTTGATATATGAGAGCATAGGGTGAGTGGTTCACCTTCCCTTGTGATACCCCATGTTGATATATGAGAGCATAGGGTGAGTGGTTCACCTTCCCCTATAACTGATGATATATACATAGGATGAGTGGTTCACCTTCTCCTGCGGATGCACCAACATACATCCTAACCATGCAGTCTAGGACTCATGGGAAGTACCACTCATCTGGCGAATGAGTTGGGAAAAGAGGATAGGGACCTTAGCACTACAGATGGATGCATCGTGTACTGTCGTACTCCCTATGTCTAGGATGCATGGTGTTCAACAACTTGATCTGGAATCAAGTCCGATTGGGGTTTTATCCCTAGTTATGTGGACTGACTTTTGTCAGTGGAGAGTGACAAGGTCTTGCGACTCACTCTCGATCAATTCTTCTTCATTATCTATATTAGTGTTCAACAGAGTTGAGACGAGATGCAAAGATGGTACATGATGACATGATGGCATGATGATCAATGATGGCAGGTGGAATTATCCCTAGTTGAGAGGGAGTGTTAAAACCGTTAACTAGGGCCAAATTCTACTTTGGACAACTCATTTGATGCAGATATTTATTGCATTGAATTCCTATTTCCGAGAGGAGCAAAATTGACCTAAAGATGACCTAAATCAGACAAGGAGAAATCTGTTTTCGAAGTGAAGCCACTTGTGTAAATTGTCAAGGTTAGCCACATCATCATGTAGGCTCATGAAGCCCAATAAACATGTTTTTTGATCCTCAACGACTTGTATAAATAAGAGAGACTAGTAGAAAATCAGAAAGGCAAAAATATTTTCTTTATCTTGATAATTACTTGTGATGTTCTTATGTTCTTATTAAATTTCTTGTATTCTTCTTTTATCTTAGTTCATTAAGCAATTACCAAAACCATAGCACGAAGATCAAAGACACCTGATGTAAGCGGACAAGCAGGGAAAAACTCCAATCTAGGGGAAAACCCATTCCACAACTCTTCCTTCAATAGTTTCACGAGATAATCCAAGACTCCTTGACCTAGACACAAACTTCCTCCAATCAGCAAGTTAGCCCTTCCTTCTTTTGCAAATGATCATATTTTAGTAACAACTTCAACCTGATAGCAACAACAACAACTTCGACCTAGCAACAACTGGCAGCAACAACTGAACCTCGACCTAGAAGTAACACTTCGATCATGAAGCAACACTTCGACCTTGAAGCAACATTTCGACCTTGAAGCAATACTTCATCTTTGAAGCAACACTTCGATGCAACAACTACTTCGACCTAGCAACAAAAAATTTGACCTTCCAGTAATTCCCTAGTAAATTCACATGTGTGAGAGAGATGACCCAGAAAAATTCGATCTTGTGATCCTCTTCCTACAACTTCACACTTTTCTGCTGCCTCTTCTTGGATATCGAACTTGTGAGTGAGTGACCAAATGAATCGAACAACACTGTATATATAGCCTCTTCTGGAGTTCGAATTCCTTCTTGTAGGCCAACTTGAACAGGGAATGGCCGACTTGGTATGGAGGTGACAAATTACATATTTGACTAAAAAATAATTTTGTTTACATGATTCAAAAGCCCAAGAAGGGTCTTATTAAATGTACAATGACTCTAATGACTCAGTATAAATCCTAGAAGTCGTCAATGGGGAATTTGACCTAAAACATGATGACCCAAGCATGAAACCCATGCTTTAATAAGTGATAATAATAATAATAAAATTTTTCTTTTATTTTGATAAATACATTTCATTATGACTCAAGTAAAATTATGAAGACTGAACCTAGTTACATTTTTCAACACTCCCTCTTAACTAGGGAGGTATTCATAATGACATATACAAGTACAAGGAAGATCTCAAAACATATGAACCATGAAGTGTTTAGGCACCGCAATGCCATGGACTAGATTCCTGACCAGGGCAATCTATCTAGGTTCTCAAATAGTTTAGGCACTTACAGTTCTACAGACTAGATCCTTGACCAGGGCAATCTATTCGGGTGGGACTAAGATGGACTAAAACTTTCAGCTTCTCTAGGTACGATCAGGTTTTCTTTCTAACCATCAACCCAGGGATCCAAGTGTGTAATGCAAGGTCAAAGCTCTATGACCAATGCCACCCTCCCTACTTCGGGAACTAGACATCAACACATAATGCCGACCAGATGTCTTCCCAGGCTCGGACGAAGATCATAACTGTTCTTCGACCGAGCTCTCTAGTACTAATGCAGATCAGTGCAGAAGAGAAAGGTTAGTGTTGAAGGCAAGCAAAGAAGTAATGACGAGGTCTTGGAGGCATTCATAGGTCAAGGGTCTAAGTCTTGGTCATGGTACTTGTCATTTGAAGATCTATAAGAAGAATTTCTTATGGGTTTTCCTCTCCAGGAGGGAGAGGTTTTGCCTTGGCTGTAGGAGCCTAATTTGTGTGTCTCGTTTACTTTGATAATTGACTTTATGAAAGATTAAATAAGCTAAATAAGAGAAGACATAAGTAGCTCAAGTAGGCTCACAAGTAATTATCAAGAATAGAATTTGAATTAATCTCTAGCCCTCCAATTTCTCAACATGGAATCAGAGCTAAGGTGCTAAAGACAAAGGGCTATTTGACAAGAGGACACTCAAGGATCAAAATTCAGTTTTCTAGAAAGCATCAAAGTAAAAGTCAAAGTCTACATTGAAAAGTCAAGTCAACTTCCAAGGAAATCCTCAAGCCATCTCAAGAAGACTTTCAACCTTATTCAAAGAATCCACTCATCAAGGAGGTAATCTTTGGCATCAAAGATTCTTGATATAGAAGACATTGTTGGAAGACACCTCATTAAGCACCACCCAACTCTATTGAAGGCATCTTCATTCTGAAGTAATCCTTGATCATCAAGGATCCAAGATCACCTACTTTGGAATCAATCTAAGAGGGAGTTTTTGCCATCATCTTCATCATTATCAACAAGGACGCTGATAGAAGAAGAAAAGCATCTACTCAAGTACGAATCTTTATGACTTCATATGAATCTATCAAAATGTCTTCTTTGCAAAGAAAGCAACAAACTGGTTAGAGTTTCAAACTTTCCTGCATGGAAGAAAAGGAGAATGAAGTCTTGCCAAATACATGAAGGGAGATCCCAAATAATTCTTACAGAATCCATAAAAGACTCTCTCATATTCGATGTATGAAATCTAGAATCATCAAAAGGAATATATGAGAAAATTGGTGGAGCTATTCTTCGTGAGTATTGCAGGAGAAGCAATCTCTCTGAGATAAAATGCGAGAACTGGGAGAAGTAATGTCTGACACTGAGTTGACTACAATGATGCTGAATGCTCTGCTAGAAGAATGGGGAAACTTCCAAGTTTATACGGGAAGAAAAAAGCCACACCATTCCACGATTTATGGTCTCTATGTAATATAGAGGAAACAAGGAAAGCCAAAGCTAATACAGGATCAAGTGAAGGGAATCTAGCCTTTGCGGCAATATCCAGGAAGAAAGGAAGATTCGAAAAATAAAAATTGGTCCTCAGAATAAAAGAAGAAATATGGACAAAGTATGATGCTTTGGATGTAATTAACTTGGGCATCATAAAAGAGATTGTCCTAAATCTGAAAGGTACAAAAGAAATAGGGAAGAAGCCCATGTCTCAGAAATAAAAGAAGAACCTGATGCAAAGAAATCTAAGAAAGAAGAAGCGAGGGATCTCCACTATGATTGAGATCATCTTCTCGTTTAAGTGATTTCTGTTGGTTGTATGATAGGAAGCTGTATAACATAATGATAGAAGCATGGTAGGAGCTCTTGGTAAAACAACTTCTGGAAAACCTCTCTGATAACAATACAGATGGAAGGCAGTCATCAAGATCAAGAGTCATCATGAAAACAGGTGCTGACATTTTATAATGGAGTTCTTTGTGAATTCACTGATTAGAAAGAGAGCATAATGGTTTCATCAAGAACTCCATGATACAAAATTCTGGGATGTGATGACATATTGATCGAGCAGGCCAAGGGAATGAAGCTCTTCATTCTAGAAAAACTTCTAGAGAATGACTTAGATGAAAAAGGTATGAGGTATGTATATATTTATGCTGACATTGGATTCTGTGAAGTCATGTCATATGGTTGTAGGTAATAGACTTCTATATTTAGAAGTATAATCTATTAAGGAGGATCTCTTGGTGCACTGACAGATGAAATCAACATAATATATCCTCATATGGAATATGAGGTGGTTGTATATAAACGAGGAACTGGAAAATTTGTAAGTTCCTGAGAATGAAGAATGTGCAGAAAGGAAGAGATCATGAAATGCAACCATGTCAAGAGGCAGTTATCATTCAGAAGCGAAGAAGATGTGACTAGGAGATCTCTTGGGAGGATATGTAGACTTTGACAGAAGTCTGGTAAAGAAGAAGACCCTTGACAAAACATATCATTAGGAGATTTGTCAATCTGAATAAAGGATGTCGATGCCTACAGGAAGATGTCATGGTGAAAGATCATCACTAAGGTAACTTTGTTTTAAAAGTTCATATATATATATATATATATACCTGGATGAGTTTGTGCAGGGCCGCTAATCATGAGAAAGGATGTATGATCCTTGGAGATGATTCGAAGGAAAGCAGCATGGCGTAAAGGTGGACCAGGTGAGAAAGATTGATGAATCACTTTCTGATGGTTGACATGACTCATGACTAAAAGTGATGGATGATCTTGCCCTATGGAGCCAAAGGTTGAAGATTCTCAATAGCGAAATCCATGACATCGAGGGGAGGAATTCTTCAAGAGCAGCTGGGTGTCTCACCATTGCTGCTGTAGGATCCTGATTGAGAGGGAGCTTGGTGGTATGTTTCATACTTGGAAGAAATTTGAAATATGTCCTTCCTGAGTTGAGAGGGAGTGACGTATGTGATTCTCTAATACATGTGTCATGCACTAGACCAGGACTAACAACCATAAGTCTTAGTGAAGGCCATGTGGAGAGAATGGATAGACACATCATTCTAGTCTTCACCTGGAAGACAAAATGGCATTTGATACTCTTTGAGAATGAGATAGGGCATTCAAGATAAGAGTAGTCGAGGATCGATATTCTTTGAGGGCTAGCTACCCAAGAGAAGAATAGTCCAAGAAGGTCATACTCTGGGAACATCTGGGTGGAGTATGTACTTTGGAGAGACAATGAATATGGTGTCTATAAGTCATGTGTCTCGCCAACGTTGTAGCCCATTGTCTCGTTGAGAGATGGGGTTGTTAGTCAAGGCCTTGCACTAGGACAATGCTGGTTGATATGATGCTATACAGATGCGATTACCAATCCGATTCTTCTTATGAGATTCTTTAGTTTGAAAGTGACCATGTACCTGTATGAATACCTCCCTAGTTAAGAGGGAGTGTTGAAAAGTGTAACTAGGATCGGTTTTCATATTGACTATGTAATTATGTATTTATGTAAAGAAGAAGACAAAGATAATAAAATGTATTTTGTTGGACTTGCTTCATGGGTTTCATGAGCAAGATTTTATTATAGGTTAATGGACTTCTGCTTGATGTCTATTTAGGGTTTGTCTTCTATTTATAAATGTAAATAGAGTCATGTATATATGAAGAGCATTGTCATCATTAAAAGCTCCAAGACCTTGTCATGAACCTCGTAAAAGAAAGGCTCTAATGACCCTCAAGATAGATCTCCTTCAAACAGTGGAAAAGATGTAATAAAGTTGGCACTATATGCAGTAAGTAGTCGGCCTCATAACAATCATGTCGGCTCCCAAATAGTCACATCGGTTCACAAAGTCAGGTCGTCTTATATACAGGGGCAAACAACTATATATAGTATATACCCTAGTAGACTTCGCAGAAAACACATAACTTAATGCAGATTCCTCTGAGAAAATTGTGGACAAGTTTGAAGAAGATTGCAGACCGTTTTGTGGAAATAAGATGTGGATTTCTTGAGGTTGTTTCAGAGGATGAAATGCAAATGTCTAAGGACTAGAACAGGGTTTAAATGTAGGTATATCACAGCAAGAAATTGCAGACTGTCCTGTAATAGAAATGTGGATTTCAGGGGACTAAAAGTTGCGAATTTCAGAAGGTGTAAGGGGACGGAAATGAGTGCGGATTGCAGAGATCAAATACAGGGTTAAGTTGCGGATTTGTTTGGGATATCACAGTACTTGTTCTCGGATCTCATCTCAGGAAAATCTGCGGTCACATTACAAGAGTATTGCATACCATTGCTATGTCACCAAGTTATGAAAAGAACCTGTATCATATGCAGAGTTAAATTATGGATTTGTTTAAAGAAGGACAAGGTGAAGAAGATTAAGTATCCAATTGTTGACTAAGTGATGAGAAGTAGAGACCGAGCTCTCTAGTACTAGTGCAGATCAGTGCAGAAGAGAAAGGTAAGTTTTGAAGGCAAGCAAAGAAGTAATGACGAGGTCTTGGAGGCATTCATAGGTCAAGGGTCTAAGTCTTGGTCATGGTACTTGTCATTTGAAGATCTATAAGAAGAATTTCTCGTGGGTTTTCCTCTCCAAGAGGGAGAGGTTTTGCCCTGGCTGTAGGAGCCTAATTTGTGTGTCTCGTGTACTTTGATAATTGACTTGATGAAAGATTAAATAAGCTAAAGAAGAGAAGACATAAGTAACTCAAGTAAGCTCACAAGTGATTATCAAGAAGAGAGTTTGAATTAATCTCCAGTCCTCCAATTTCTCAATAGAAGTGAGGCAAGATGGCTCATTCAATGGAAAGGTTCAACAATGTGCGAGCTTTGGGAAAATCTAGTAAGTCTTTCCACGAAAAACCTCTTTGAAAAGATCCTACACGAGGCCTGGTGTTGAAGTTTGATATGATATATATGTTCATCCAAGGTTAGTGCAAGAGAGAAAAGGAAAATAATGATTTACTCCAATGAGTACTAAAATAGATACCTTGAAGAAATCCCCAAGTTGAAGGATTAACTTCTAGGGTTCCCACTTGGTATGAAGGCTAGGGTATCAATTTTATGGATATTCCACTATCAGAAGTCTTTCAAAACTTGAAGATGCTTAGAGGAGACACTAAAGAAAAATCTTATCCAAATGAAATTCAAAATCTCTTCCCTTATTAGATTTCACACCAAGCCCTTCTTATCCTTAAAGGGACGAGGAAAAGAGGCGATAAGAAGATAATTTCAAATTAGGGTGATCACCAAAGACTTATGAGCAGTGCCCTAGAAATTGGGAGAATTGGAGTCAAAGAATGTTTCGATTTTGGCAACTTGCCCTTCAAGGAGACCTGGAAGCAACAACTTTACTATCCCTAGATGGGAGTAGCAACACAACAACTTCTAGATATTTATACTTCGTTGGAAATAGTTAATGGAGTTTCAAGGACGTACATGCAACGAAATCCCCTAGGAATATTCATTCATTCATCATCTATGAGTAGCACATGCAAACTTCTCAATTGTTCAATGTTAGATAAATATAATCAACTAGGGCTCATTAACAACCATGAGTCAACATTCCCATGCATCATACATCAATCGAAATCAGAATTATCACATTAAATAGAACTTGCAAGACTATGAAGAGTATACCCATCCATTACAATGCTGAAAGGAAGCTCCAAGAGATCAAAAATTTCCAAACATCAAAAAGCATTGAAATCATTCAATTTGCTCCAAAATTGCAGGTCTAAATTCTTTTCACTAGTCCGAAAATTCAAATGTGTGATGATTTCAAATGAGAGGGAGCCTCTCTTATTTATACAAGACTCATAAGTTTGAATTCCTAAAGAAGAAGCCCTTAGACATAACAAATGATGTGCAAGACCCTTGGTCACAAGCCAACCAAGATAGCTTAAACATTAATTATTATTTACTTTCTCCTTTAGCTCACGTCATCCATGTGAAGTGCTCTCCAAGGCTAGCGTTGAGGCCTCTTGTGGTAAGGATGAGAGTGAGGGTCTCAAAAATAATGAATAAAAGGGGGATGAGCCCCAAATGTTGCAAAACATCTCCAAACTCCAATTTGGGCTTTGTCGGCTCCAAATGGGTCTCATGATTCTCCAAGTGGCTCATAATCAAGTTGATGCTCCATCAATGAGGGCTATAAGATGACACGTGCCCTCCCATGTCTCCCTAGGAAAGACATAACCTCCTTTGGCCCCTGGATCAACTGCCAAGTGTCGGGTGCAATGTGTAGCTGGTTGGGAAACGTGGTCCAAGTGCATCATCATCTCTGTCTAATTGGGGCACGAACAAGCAATGTGGTGGTGCTGAAGAAGCCTATGGCCTGGCCATCAATGCTCTGCATGGTTGGAGGTCCATGGCTCTCAAACACTCACCCTACAAATGGCAATGTGATCCTCTGGAGGGCTCGAATCCCATATAGGGAGGCCAAGTCCAAGATGAAAACCCACCTACAATTTTGTATAAGATCCAATGTGTCTCCTCACCTTCCAATACAATGATTCATTAGTGTAATTGAATAAATAATCTCACTAATGAGGGGCAAAAGTGGACACTTCATAGTGGCTTTCCCTTCCAAATTTGGGCTTTGAACATGTATCGGTGTTACCTTCATGGGTAGGAGTGGTTAAGGAAGGACCATATTAGGTGGTTTCAACTTCTAAGGGAGTGGCAGGTCCATGATAGATCCATTAAATGGCGGGTGTCATGTGAAATAGTGATGGAACAGAGTGGGGGCAAAAGGGGAGGCTCCAAGTCACATGCCATGGTACAAGGGTGGCTATGACGAGGGAGGCCCACACCTTGGGTGTATGAATGTAGGAGGTAGAAATCGTATTACATGAGTTACCTCAACCGTTTTTTTTCCACCCTTCTTCATATGCTTTTTGCCTTTTATTGGTTTTTCTTTATTTTACTGCTCGAGGGGCAAAGGGATGAGAGCATGTTGTGTAAGATGTAGCGGTGATTACCCCATTAAGATGGGGCAGTTCATATCCCACCAAAGGTTGGGACATTCATGGGTTCCTTAATGATGTAAGGGGCCCTCATAGGAGCCCTAGGAACTAGGGTGATGTCCATAATGATAAGGGGTAGAGCTCATGCTTGACTTTTTCCCACACACTAAATTTTATTGTCCCAACCATCTTTTGCATTTTGCGGTAAATTTTCTATTGTATGTAGCCATATTATGCTTTTATCTTTCTTTTTAACTACATCAACCTCTGAGGCATTGTTCCAGGCCCGACCGAAGGTGTGGACAAGGGGAATGGGAGGCTAACAACTTGTGGACCCAATGGACAAATGCAGACCCAGACAGGGAAAAGTGAAAAAGGCTTGAAATGAGTGGAGGGGAGTGAGATATATGGTATTGGGAAGCAGGACCATGCAACCAAAATCAGGGTTTCCCATGTAGTGCCATTCTTAAAGCTAGTAGCCAATAAAGGAGATCCCACTATACTAAAATACAGTATTAACCCCCCAGTTGAGGAAATGGAACAAGAGTACAGTCAAAGTCCATTCTTTCCTCCAAATCCCCCTAGTAATCCATGCCCAAGTGTGCCCAAGAAAAGAAAGCATAAACATCCAATTACATAATGAAAAATTATACCTTCGGGTTTGGATGACCCACCTTCAAACATACAATCATAATAGATGAGCGAGGGCACACAATCATTGGCTCAAGTGGCGGAGAATTGTAGTCCATCGAGCTATCAGGTGGCTACAAGGTGCTGATCGTTGCCAGTTGAAAAAAATCTAGGAGAAAGTTTCTCTTATAGGGGTCACCCACAGGTGGTGGGTAACAAGTCCCTATGAAAAATAACAATCTATCCAAAGAATAAATGTGGATAATAAGTGAAAAATGGAATGTGGAAAATATGGATTACCTTGGGCATGCTACTTGAATTAGTGCCTCCTTTGAGTGCCCCTGCTAAAGGACCTTAGGGGAGGTCACACTAGACTAGGGGCAAAGGATAACCTTCTAGATGAGGCTTGGGAACAAGTGTACAATCAAGAGTGGTCAATCATCAAACATAGCATATGATCCATATTAATATACCCCAAAACATTAAATGAAGGCACATGATTACAAAAATGATTAGTGTACCTTCCTATAGATGACCTTCCTTTCTTCAAGAAGCATGCTAGATGGGACAAGGGGATAAACATAGCATAGGTGGAGAGCTCTAATGTAAAGCTATCTATGGGCCATCATAGGGTTGTTGGTTGGCTAACCGACAAATGAGGAGAAATTTTTTCTCCTATTAGGTAACCACTTTTGGTGGGTAATAGTGATTATATGCAAATTTATTTCAAGTATCTTCTTCCATTTTGTAATTGTTGTAGAAATAGGGTGTTACTAAAATTTTCACCATAGGTGTTGAATCTTCTATAGCTATAACATTTCTTATTGCAAAATTATCATCTAGATTCAATAGAGAGGGACCTTGGTATAGCGTCGTTGATTTACTATCTCGATTTGATTGGAAGTCACTAGGGTTTTGATGAAGAGAAATCTCTTTGTAGCCTTTTCTCCTACATAACTTATTCCAATCAATCTTCTTCCATAGACCTCACCCTTTGACTCCGTTAGCCCGAGATTGAGAAAACTGTTAATCCATTATTGTGTTAATTATATAAAATTTTAAAACCCTAAATTGATATTTTTATTCTTTCTAGGATAAGTTAGGGTTAGGTTACCGCAAAATATGCTTGTAATAGCATAAAATACCTTGGACCTTCTAGTCATGTTGTTAGCCTTTGCATATACTAAATTGGAAAAGAAAAGAAAATATTTTATTAAATTTTCAACTACTTTTAGGGTTGATGTCTAGATTTTTATAGTAGTTTTATGTGTTTTCAGATATTGAAAAGTTGTTGCAACCTATATCGTCATTCACTCATTAGATAACCTTTTGTTTATTTCTTGTTTATCATCAATTTTAGGCTTTTTTTGTTGTTATAAATTTTGCTTGTTGTAAAATGTATTGTTTAAAATCCCTCATTTATTAGTAGCAATTGATAATTTAAAGATAGTAGGTGTTTGGGATCTATTTGAGGCTTTGAGCCTTGTTACCCACCACCAATGGGTGACCCCTTGGGAGAAATGTTCTCCTAGATTTGTCTTCAGCCAACAACCACCAGTGTAATCAATCATATGTCATATGTCCCCTTGCCCATCTGTCAAGAGCGTATGTCTCTAAGTCAATCATATGTCCCCTCGCCCATATTTTGAGATCATATGTTTGAAGGAGGGCCATCTAAATCCTAAAGGTATGTTTTTCATTGTGCAATCAACTGTTTATGTTTGTTTTTCTTTGGGCACTTTTGGGCATGGATTATTGGGTACTGTTGAGAAATCTAGGGCAGTGAGATGAGATGATTTCTCTGGATTGATAATTGTTTATGATGTATTTTTAATTTTACTTCATTTACTTCTTGCTTATTATTATGTGTTCTCTTCATCAAACAACTACCAAAACAATAAAGAACAATGAGACAAAGGACACAAGATATAGGTGATCAACCAGGGCCAAAAACTCTCCAATCATGAGGGGAAAACCCATAGAATTATTCTTCTTATAGAATCTTCAATTGACAAATTCCAAGACCTAGACCCTTGACAAAAACCCCCTCCATGACCAAGTCAAAGTTTCTCCTTGATGAGCTTCTCTTCCTTGAAGTGAACATTGGTCAAACCAAGGTTGCACGAAACGGGGAAACGGAAACAAGTTTCCGAAACGGGAAGCGAAGCGAAATGCAACCTCCCCAAATTTTGGAAACGGGGAAACGCGGTATATATATATATATAAAAAATTTAAATTTATATTATAATTTAGGACATTTAAGAAATGTTATGTGAAATCATACAAGTTTAAAACATACATGATAAATCTTAAATTCAAAGCATAAACTATTACAAATTTACAAGTTACAACACATTTACTCATGAATGATCATTGATAACAAACACATAATGAAAATAGCTATATCGGAACCTCCAAAACTAGCTTTTATTATATATAAAAATGTCAAAATCAACCTTTATTATATATATGAGGCTGCAAGTACAATAAAGTCAAAAGACTAATACTCATTATCAGAATCCTCATCAAATATAGCAGCAGAAGCATGCCCAACAGTGGATGGTGTAGCTGAAGAAGATGTTTGGCCAATTCCACTTCTATGATCCTGGTCCTCAATATTCAAGGCAGCAAGAGAGAGATCCAAATCAAGATTTTCTGGTTCCACATCCCACTCCTTGGAAGGACCATTTCCATATTCAGGACCCCTACGAGATGCAAGCCGAAGGTTGGAGTGCACATAAACAAGATCCTCTGCCTTCTGTGAGCCCAACCTATTACGCCTCACAAAATGAATAAAACCATAGGTGCTCCAATTCCTTTCTGCTGATGAAGAGCTTGCCACTTGTGAAAGGATGCGAATGGCAAGGTTTTGCAAATGTACACCATTTGCTCCATGACAAATCCACCACCTAACTGGATTCATGGTGCTTCTCTCCAACAAAGATGATATATCAGAATAATCATCTTTTTTTTTTTTTTGACAAAATCGATTGCTAGTTTGTATTCCAAAAAAAGAAGAGAGCAAAAGCTCCAAAATTACATGAAAAACTGCTTGCTGTGCAGTGTAGAGGGCCACTGCATTATGCATTACATGTCCTTTGATTCTAGTATTCGAGAGGAGCGACAATACTGAAAATTTATATATATGGACAAACTGTGAAAGAAGTAATACATATTTAAAAGTCATGCTGAAAAGAGAGGAGTAGATTAGTCAATATTTATATGTCTGATTTGGCGCGCAGTAGAATTCTTCGGATTTTCTTCATTTCCCGCGTTCTTTATTTTGTTGGAACTAGTACTAGGAGCAGCGCGTTTTTCTAACATGTATTTTAGGATTTGAATCGATTCTTCAGCGTGAGAGCATCTGTTAGAAAGATTGTCAAGCTGAGTTTGAAGAGATGACACCCTTGAGAGAAAAAAGTTAACATCAGCATCGAGCCTATCATCAAGGGCTTTAACATCATTTTTTAGCTTTGCGTCGAGAGTCTTCTAATGTGCACGAATTTGCTCAAGCTCTGCCTGCAAATCCGCACAGTGAAGGCAGTCTTCATTTCGTGCCATGCTATTTGATGAAGAGTATAGAGGCCAATGAGACCGATAGCGAGGCAGAAAGACTGCGACAACCTGCATAAAACAACGGGGGCTTTGTGCTCCACAGCAATGCCCAGGAGCAGAAATCGAACTTGGCGCAGGTCGCCACGGAAGAGAGGCTAAGCAGTAGTAGAAAAAGAGAGGATGAGGCAGAAGGCAGGGAACAATGGAATAAATAGAGTCGCACAGAAGAGGAGGCGCCTTGTTGGGTGAGGTCCAAGGCGAAAGAGTCACGGGAATGGAGTGATATGAAGTACAAATGGCACAAGCGAATTCAGAAATGCCAAAGTTGGAGATCGAATAATATCTTGTTGCAGTGAAATTCATGATCAAGGTAGAGGGATTTGATGTATGGATTTGTTGCACAGCAATTGACCCGGAGTTTGAGCGCAGGCTCGATTTGCCAAAAGATCTGCTTCTTCTTCTGTATTCGGAGGATGTGGAAAAAGGAGGCCTCTTTCATTTCGTGTAGGAGGATTTGACATCTGCTAATGACTTGGTCAAGAGCTATATTGGCAACAGGACGATTGTGAACCATAAGATTGATTATGATTGCTGAGTCTCACAGAATCATGGCGTTTTTTATTTTGAGTTTCTTCAATTGATATAAGCCTTGAAAAAGAGCTAGAGCCTCTGCTCTGTTATTGGACAGAGTGCCAAGACTCCATTCAAAGGTTGAAAGAGGATCCCCACTTTCATTTCTTATGATGCCACCAGCCCCAGCTATTCTCGTATTGGATTTAGATGCACCGTCAAAGAAAAGAGTGGGTCTGCCACTGGCCTTGATCCAATCCACGAATTCATTCTCTTTGAGTCGAATTTTCCAGGTAATATCAGATCTATAATGAAGTTTTGGGGAGGGGTTATTCTTATTGCTTCTGGCCAAAAGATCTTGAAGGAAGATCTTTTCCTCTGCACACAGATCATTAGGATCAATCCTATAGTTACTTTTAACAGAAATTGCTTCAAGGGTTAGGCTCCAAGTTTTATTGCATAGCTTCCTGTAGGAAGGCTCTTTGCCTCTGAAAATCTTGTTGTTCCTGGAGAGCCATATATTCCACAAGACCACATATGGAAGGGTGTTCCATACCCTCCTCGAGAGTTTGTTCTTCTTGTTTCTCCAAGGAAAACTGTTTTTCCAAGAAAGAAGCAACTCAGCTACAGAGCTCAGAGGAGTCCTATTGGGCTGAAAAATTTGGTGAGCTCTGTCCAGCAATGAGTGGCAAAAGGACACCAGATGAAGAGATGAGAGATCGTTTCCTCTTCGTTTTGACAGTTTGGACAAATTGAAGGTCCTATAATGCCTCTTTTTTTGAGGTTTTCTGAAGTTAGAACTTTACCTTTCAATAGAAGCCAAGTAAAATTTTTTATCTTAGGAATTGTCCAGATTGGCGATGGATAAAGCTCCTTGCATAGATACTGATATGCTGACTTGATGATGAAGGCATTACCTGAAGGGTCCCATCGAAAGTCATCGATGCTATCTTTTTTAATAGGAGCTGAGCCATGCAGGTGGGTTTGCAAATTTCTGAGCTCATCTTCAAGGTGTGGGGATTTTCGGGAAGTTCCATCCGGTCCACATTTGGGTTTGTGCATCCCATTTTGAAAACTGACTCAGAAAATTGAGGCCCATGTTGCTGTAGAAGTGGAGAATATTCCGAGTGTCAGGTCTATCCATAATGGGAAATTGTCCCATAATTCGATCCATTCCAATATTGATGGTGTTACCTCCTTTGGGTACTTTTGAAAGATTTTGAGCTAGAAGAGGGATGGCTTTTTTGCATGAAGACCAGATTTTGGAGCAGGGTCTATTAGGGATTTCTTGATACAGGAGCTGCTGCCGGGTGAAATTTTAATATATTACTTCCAGAACTTTTTTCCACCAAGTCTGGTTCCCATTGATAAGTCTCCACACAATCTTCCCTCCAAAAGTTTTATTCATGAGTTTGGGAGAGTGAACTCCAATGCCTCCGTGCTCTTGATCTTGTATTACTTGATTCCATTTGATGAGATTATATTTTTTTTTGTCATTCTTTCCTCGCCATAGGAAATGCCTGATGATAGCTTCAATTTTAATATGAACACTGGCGGGGGCTTGAAGAAGAGTGAATTGATATAGAGGGAGGGAAGATAACCCAGACTTACGAAGAATGAGACGACCTGTGGGGTTGAGCCAAGATGAGCCCCATTGATGAACTTTCCTCTTCATTTTATCAATAGTAACATTCCAGACTTCAACCTTCAGAGATTTGATACTTACCGACATACCTAAATAGTTAAAATGGTCCCAATTTTGCTTGCAAGGAACACCAAAGATATTGGTAGTGTTGTGCAAAGTTTGGCTAGAAGCATTCCAGCCAAAGACACAACTTTTGATATGGTTGATCAGGCCTCCAGAGAAAAGCATAAATTTATCCAATACATTTTTAAAGCGCTGAGCAATGATATTGGATGCTCCTCCCATTAACAAAGTGTCATTTGCAAATTGGGAATGATTCATATTTCTAACTTCGTTGCCATATTTTATGCCCGTTATGAGACCCACCTGTCTCATATTATCCAGAGCTCTGCTGAAGGATTCCGCCATAAGAATGAATAGGTAGGGAGAGAGGGGGCAACCCTGCCGAAGTCCTCTTGTGGATTGAAAGTAAGGAGCTGGTCTTTCGTTGATGAGAGGAGATATCTAGGGCCTAGAGATGCAAGATTTGATGAAGTCAAGAAAACTTTGGTCGAATCCCATTTTTTGGAGTACATCAAAGAGAAAGGAGTGCCTGATCCTATCAAATGCGTTGGCGAGATCTAACTTAAGGATGAAGCCTTTTTCATTTCGAGATATGCTGGAATGGATGGCTTCTTGAACAAGGAGGATAGAATCAGAAATTTGTCTTTGAGATATGAATCCTCCTTGGTTCTCCGAGATGAGTCTATTCATGTGAGGCTTGAGGCGAGTGGCCAGGATTTTTGTGATGAGCTTGTATGAGGAATTGCAGAGAGAGATAGGCCTGAATCTAGAAAAGGTAGAGGGGCGATTTTCTTTTGTTTTTGTTTTTTTTTTTTTAATTAATTAATTAATTAATTTATTTCCGATGTGCCCACTGTATCATTTTCATAAGATTTTTTTTATGAGATCCCAATAAGCTCTATAGAAAGAGATCGGAAACCCATCTGCACCCGGGGCTTTATCCGGGTGCAAGGTCCAAATAGCATTTTCGACCTCATCTTCAGCGATTTCTCTGTTGAGGGAGTTGTTTATCTCTTCAGTGATCAAAGGCGGGAAGTACTAAAGCAGATCTGAGTAATATTCAGGCATTCTTGTCTTAGTGAGGAGGTCTTTAAAATGCGAAGTTGCAGCTCGTTTTATTGCTTCTTGATCTGTTTGAATATTCCTTGTTTCATCATTTATGGAAGCAATGTTGTTTTTAGCTTTGCGAACAGTGGTTTGCTTGTGAAAGAAAGCTGTGTTCTTATCACCAGCTTGTAGCCATAAGTTTCTGGATTTAAGGCGCCATTTCTCCTCCTCTTTCCTGTATATACGATAAAGCTGCCAGTAGAGATCCTTTTCTTGATTAAGGATATCTTGACTTGGGCATTGAGAATCTATATTGGTATGAACATCCTTCAATTTTGCTTTAATTTCTATTTTGATCTTATCAGGTTCCTTATAGTGAATTTTCGCCCATTCTTTTAAAGCCTGTTTTGTCTTTTTTAGTTTGGTCTCCCATATAAATATTGGCGATCCTTCAACGTGTTGTATCCACACATTCCACACCAACTGATTTGCAACCTGAATATCATTCCATAGTGGGCTGAACTTGAATGGAATGGGCCCAAGAGGGCGCTGATCGACAAGAGAAAGAGTAATGGGGTAATGATCCGATGCAGTGAAGGTGAGCACATTAGCAGATGCTGAAGAGAATTGAGAGAGGAGTGTGACAGCTACCAAAATTCTGTCAAGCCTTTCCATAATATTGCCTTTTCCTATTCTCCTGTTACTCCATGTATATCTACGATTCTTTGGCGTTATGTCCACCAATTCCTGTTCTTGCATTAAGTTTTCAAGCTGATTTCTGAAGGGATCATCCCCAAAACAACCTCCTCTTTTCTCATTCGCATGAAGGATTAGATTAAAGTCTCCTCCCATTATGATGTTACTATTTTCCTCATTGTTCATGTCTTCCTTTAAGGAATTCCAGCATAACTCTTTGTCTCTATAGTGATTTGGACTGTACACATTATACACAATGATTCTCTGTTGGTCTTTGTTGTTTTCTAAAACAATTTTGAGCCAATTTTGATTTGTTTTAGTGCCTTTATGATGCCATATGTTTGTTGTCCAAAGTGTAGCTAATCCCCCAGAGGCATCCTCTGATTCCGACAGAGTGCCATCATATTGCTTTTCTTTGCTTATTATTTTCTTCATATCTGTCTCTCCTTGTTTTGTTTCTTGAAGGAGGATAATTTCAGGCTTTTCTTGATTTATTAGAACCCGTAGGGCTGTTGTTTTGGAGGGATGCCCTAAACCCTTGCTGTTCCAAGAGAGAACTTTCATCAATTTATGAAGACAGTTTGGAGTGTTGCTTTCCCTCCCTGCTCCTTTTGTCCTACATCTTTACTATTCTGCCCCAATATATAATTTTCAATGGGATTTTGAGTTCCCAATGCTATGTCTTTTTGCGAATTTTCATTCTGTTGTTGTTTTATTGATTTTCTTCCAGGACCTTGCTTCTTATGCGATTCCGGAGATGCTCCATGCTCCTTAGATGAGTTTCTGGTGATACGAATGGAGGCCGTTTCTTGAGAAGATGTAGTGATATTAGGAATGAGAGGTGAGGTGATGGGAGAATCCAGATGGGAGGGAAGAGGGGAAAGAGGGGGATCATCATCAGGGGGAGATATGGCTGAGTAGGGGTTAGACAGCAGGTTTGAAGAGGGAGCTGCAGAGGCAGTGTGAAGATTGCATGGATCTGGGACCTTGTCGGAGGAGGGAGGCAAGGGGTTGGACTTGGCATGGGGAGCAGTTTGAGGATTATTCTTTGTAATAGGATTAGATTTCTTTTTTTTAACAGTCTCCCATGGCTGATCCGATTCCGGACATTTAACATCAATATTTTTTGAACATCGATTAGAAAAGTGACCATATTCATGACATTCCTTGCATTTGAACGGAATCTGCTCATAGTCAATCTGCTGGATGTGCTTCCAATCGTCCACTTTTAGCTTGATGGCTTCTGGGAGACCTTTGCCCAAGTCTAATTCGACACAAATCCTGGTGCAGGCTAGCATGTTCTCCTTAGGTTCACTCCTATCAATGAATTTTCCGATAGCATTTCCAATAGCCCTAACAGAATCATCCCCTCAGCAGTGCAAAGGGAGGTGCGGGAGACGCACCCAAACAGGGATAGCATTCAGCACATCGAGTTCTGGATCAAAGTCAGGAGTCCATTTGTTAAGATACAAGCCCCTAGAGTCCATGAAATAGGGCCTGTTTCTGAAGATTAGGTCTTTATCTTCTTTAGATTCGAAGTGGAAGGTGAAATATCCCTTTCCACAGAATTTGATAGAGATTTTACCAGCGATCTTATCAGACCAGTTTTATTCAATCCATCTCTGAATCGTCTTCGGGGATGGCCAGAGGCTAGTGAACTGTCCTATTAATCCCTTCTCAGCCAAGGAAAGAGCAGCCATACGAGGGAGAGAGGGAGGAAGAACAACTTCTTGTAAGCCATCTAGCTTTTTAACAAATCTTGATACTGCAGGTCGAGGTTTAGGAGGTCCTAGAGAACATATAAGGTCAGCAAAAGCGCGAGCCTGGGTCATAGCGGCGGTCACCTCCGGGTGGGTCTCCGGAGTGCCCATGCTGGAAAAACACAGCGATTAGCAGGGATTGGGCCATAAGGCCATAGGCACAGGGTGCAGAACAGAGGTGCAGGGCTGAGGAACCCAGGTGCAGGGGCGCAGTCAGGCGCAGTCCTAGGTCAACATCGCTCCATCGCTGATTTTGAATAATCATCTATACCTGCAGCAAAACTGGCAAATTCTTCCTTCACCTCCCTGTGTAGATGAGCTGGAAAAATTCTCATAAGGGCTTTTTTCACCCCATTAGCCACCTCTCTGTCCTTATGGGGGTGCCTTCCTCTTCCCATTGCTTTGAGCAATAAGTTCCTCATCATAAAATTTTGGGTTCAAGGCATGTGCTAAAGTATGCAATGGAGTGTTGAAATTGTTCCACCTGTCAACAATGATTCTCTTGATTAATTCGACAAACTAACCATCTACAAACAAAAGCTGTGGTGACTCCTGTGAAATAATTTCCATAGTTTTCTCAACCATGGAATCTATGCCATCATATACCTCTCTTAAGAAAGGTTGGTCGGTGTCAGCATGCCGAAGAAGCTCAAATGCAGGGGTTGTGAACAGTAGCAAGAAATCTATCTTGCTCCACCAATCCTCATCAAGGCACAATCTACGCACCACAGTTCCCTGCTTTGAATCTGCCCGTCTCCACTCGACCCAAAGCTGACTCACCACCATAGACACTAATGCTTGCTTAACCTCAACAAAGCGATGCAACATTATGGAGTTTGAGGCATATCTTGTCTCAGCAACTTTTAACAACTCCAATTTGGAGTACTCTTGAAATATTGATTGAGACTGGTGGTGGTTGGTGATGAATTTCACAATTTCCCTTGCTTCCCCTGTGAGTTCCTTTATCCATGGAACTTTATTGTCGATCTCCTCTAAGATCAAATTCAGATTGTGGACAATGCAGGGTGTCCAAAAGATGTGGTCATACCTCCCCTCAATAATCAAACCTACAACTTTGCATACCGGTGCATTATTCGTGATAACTTGCACCACCCTGTTAGGACCAACCTGTTCAATAGATTTGATAATGACATCAACAATGAATTGTGCATCTTTTACCTCTCCCGAGCAGTCTTCTGCCTTTAGAAACATTGCTCCTTATGGTGAAGTGGTAATGATGTTTATCAATGGTCTACGCCTTGTATTTGTCCATCCATCTGAGACTATGGTAACCCCAGAGCTAGTCCAAGAAGAACGAATTGGTGATAGCACATCCTCCACAAGATCCTTCTCATTTTTTAGAAGTTGAGTTCTAACTTTCTCATAGTTGGGCCCCTTGTACCCTTGAGGAGCTTTGTTAACTGCCCTTATCATATCTTGCCAGTAAGGGGAGCGAACAACATTGAATGGGAGACCACATGCATAGATGCACCGAGCCACTCTGGAATCAGCTTCTTCTCTTCCTTGCACATTCACTAGTTTAGCAATCCTGCTATCTTGAACAGTACCAGATGCCGCTCTGGATGGTGGTTGTTCTGGTTGTTGAGTGCCACTGCCTCTTCTCTTCCTTGCTTCAATTACAATCCTTGTCTCACTGTTTGTTGGATTTTTAGCTGCTTGACTAAAATCATCATGCTTTCTTTTGATTCCATTAGCCTGGTCTTGCTCTCTTTGATATTCCCTCCTTGCTATAGGGTCTGATGTTTCCATGCAACCTGCAATCCCCTGTGCTCCTCCATGCAAAAGATGTGCCTTCACTCTTGGGTAAGAGCCCTTGTAACAATTATTGCAAAGAGTACACTGCCATTCCCATGAGCTAGCACCTCCACATCTTTGCAGCTTCTCAACATGCCTCCAAAGAGGATAATATTCAGCCCTTGGGTTGGCCTTGGGGTTTGCACTTGAACCTTGGATGGAAGAAGCCATTGCTGCAAAAAAATTAAAAAAACAAATATATAAGTAAGAAACGTTTTTAAAAATTTTGATAGCATAAACCCTTGAAAAATAGACAAAACAATGAGAAAAAACAAAGAAATTGAATGCTTCTTACCCAAAATAATTTTCTATAGCTGAAGCTACCCCAAAATGCCAGAAAATACAAGAGAAATATGGCTGCAGCTAAGCCAAAAACCAAGAACGCCGTAGCTGGAAACTTCACATTCCAAATCTGCTTCCCAAATCTCTTTCTCTTGCTGCTGAAATCTCCTTTGCTCAATGGTGAAAACACCCAAGCTAAAGCACTACTCTCTTCCTCCTTCCTCCTCTCCAAAATCGCTCTTCACCAAGTGAATTGACTTGCTCAATTTGTGTGATGAGAGAATGAGGCTAATCCTCTTTTTATAACTTTAGAAACCCTTCTAGATGCATCCAATACCTAATAGAAAATAATTAAATAATATTAAATTGCATAAATCGAAAAAAATTAAAAAAATTGAAAAATTGCGTTGTACGGAAGAGGAAACATTGTTGTACGGCCGGGAAACGCATTTCCGGCCGTACAGATACGTTTCCTGTACGGGAAACATACCAGTACGGCCAGAAACGCGTTTCCCGGCTATGTGGTACGCATTTCCGCATTTCAGTTTCATTTCTTTGGAGAAACGGGCCTAGGGCCAGCATTTCCTGCAACTTAGGGTCAAACTTATCCACTGGTTCAAATTCCGGATTTCGGCTAGCTGTTTCAGATCTGCAAGTATGACTTCTTCTGCAGAAACCCTAGGTTACATAAGAGGCTTGAAGATGGACGAATTTCTCTTCTTCTATTATTGCTCTACTTAGCTTTCCTTCTTTGTCAACTCGGCTTGCAGGAAAGACCTTTCTTAGTCCAAAATATAGCTCTTGAAGATGACTACAATTTCATGCTGACTGTTGCATAAACGATGCCGTAACATTTTGCACGTGTGGAGGATAATGACCCAAAACAGACCTACAATTGCTTCAATCTTCCTTTCTCTTGCTTTTCCTTGTTTAGGCTTCCTTATCTTCCTTGATTGAACTCCTTTTGATGCTTGTGTGAGTGTCTCTTGAGAGAGGCCGAGTTCCTCTTTATATAGTCTTTCTTGAGCGCTCAAATATGCCGACTTCACCTTCTAGAGAGGCTGGCTGCTCCTTTGTAGGCCGACTTGATACTTTGTATTTGTTAAGGTCTTGCAGGGGTATTTGACTTTGACTTTGACTCATAATATTTCTTACAATATGTAACATGCTCAAGAAGGGTTATTCATACATGACAATGACTCTTTTGACTTTTATAGACTCAATGACAAATCCTAGAAGCTCTCAATGGGAGCTTGAATTAAAATAAATTTCCTTTGAGCATTAAACCCATGCCTCAAGAACAATAATAATGAATTTATATTTCTCTTTTCATTGAATACATAAAATCAACATTACATATGTCATTATGAAAACCGAACCTAGTTACATATTTCAACACTCCCTCTTAACTTGGGAGGTATTCATAATCCATACATGATACTTGCACATTCTCAATCTGAAGAATTCTCATAAGAATAGTCAGATTGGTAACCCATTTGTATAACATCATATCATCCATCATTGTCACATAGCAAGGCATTGACTAACAACTCTATCTCTCCACAAGATCAAAGCACAATGTTGGCGAGACGAAGGTTACTTGGTAACGGGAGCGAGAGCGCCATTTTCAGAAGTTCCTAGTTTTGGAGTGTTTCGGGGAGCGTTTTTTTATAATTATATATTTTTATATATTTTTTTTATATTTTGATGCATATATGTCAACAAAAGCATGTAGAATGATGAATTAGACATAAAAACATAGATTGAACCATATAACATCAATCATTTAGAAGTTATAATCTTCTAATCTAGAAGATTATGTTTCTAATCTAGAAGTTAGAAACATACAACATATTGACTCTTGAGTCTCATGATTCATCAATCTTAAAGTTTCAAGCTTTCAAAATTCAATATATAACATTTATCATCATCGATTCATTGATCACCATAGTTGTACTTGTAAGCTAAGTGTAACATTTACAACAAAGAATATTTAACATGAAATGAAATGTTATAAAATGAAACGAAATGTAACAACTTTCAAATTTCATGAAGCATTATATTCATAATTCATAATGAGTTATAAACTTATAACTGCCAACTTCAAACTTAAATTGTCATATATTGTTTACAAAAAATATCATAATAAATATGAAAGAGTCAAGTTTCAACAATTATAAAAAGTTAAAAATTACTAGAAACTAGAAAAGACTTGTAAATCTATTTTATCTATTGCTTGGCCTCTTGCCACGAGAAATGTCTAATTTTTGAAATTTGAGCAGATCGTGGTAATGGTGGTCTTCTAAGGCTTGGCCTTAATGCTTGTTGACATTGTCTTCCCTCAGAAAATATAATTAAAAAAATGTGAATAATTTCTCTAGAAATGTTAAAGGGTATTTGTAAAGATGTAAGAATGAAGAATAATTTCTCTAGAAACATTAAGGGTATTTGTAAAGATGTAAGAATGAAGAGAAGATACTTTATGTCAGACAGTCACTTAAAGATAATGATCCAATAAAATATTCACACAAATTCCCAAGATGTAACCCAGAAGAAAATGAAAAAGCTCTAACCTGTGGTGTGTCTTGGATGAAATAATGTGCAAATTGTCAACCATAGAAATCTATATGGTTGTAAAGATTTAAAAATCTTAAAAACGATGGCGTATTAATAAACACTGAACACATATTGAGAAAATCACATGATACCTATTGTTTTTGGAACACTTCTAACAGAATATCATCGTAAAAGATGCGATAAAATACTGTAATGTTGGGGTTACATTAGGCAGCTTAAACTGGGGCTTTGATTTTGATATCATTGTGCAGGAAGCCACATGCTTTTTTATGTGATGGCCGCTTAAGAAAAAAAAATGGGATCTTGCCTAATAAAATATAATAGAGTTAAAATCTTAGAGCCATAAGTCAGTCCCTTGGGGGAGAATGGGATCTGCACTTTAGCTGATTGCTTAGGTATTCGGCATGTCTGACAAGTGGAGAACACATAGAATGTGTTGCTAAGGAAAAAATTAATTTCTTTTAAGGAAATGGGTTATTGAACCTAGAAGGCATATCATTAATTATCCAAAGTTTAAGCAATTGCATTTTCATCAACTTGTTACCCACTTTTCCATTAAGGTCGTAAAATCTCTAAGAAACAGTAGATGGGAAATTACACAAGCCCCCATCTCATGCAAGCAATATGACCATGACCTAAAAGGGTAGAGGCATTGATGAAACATCAACAAATATTTCTGTCATCCATCGTTGTCTCCAATAAGATGGCATATCTTGATTGCAAAGGACTGTCAACTTGGTTTCAATGTGAGAAAGGAGTAGGTGTAAGGCATTAACAATAGTACAAAGAATGATTTCATAATATTTAGGCCCTTTTTACAGTGGAGAGAAATTGTTGTTGAATTAAATACTAAGTTTCAAAGGGTCATATATTCTGCTTATAATAACTACAACACAATGAATCTTAAAGCTAAGCTTTTGTTTTTATTCCTTAATGAAAATTAGCCTTTACTCATATCTTGACAGTTGATCCTTGCATAAAACAAACAGTTGATCCTTGCATAAAACGAATATGATGTATGCTTTTCAACTGGTTTGAACAAAATCCATTCCACTTTATGGTAGGAAATTTTATCTCAAGATTGTTAAAGGATATACCTTTCCCGGGTTTACAATAAAATAATGGCCATTACCAAATGGAATTGTATCATAATATGTTAAAAAATAGTTGATACACCAATTCTATTGATATTATAGTTAGGTTGGCAAATGGATGATTTAAGCAAATGGAGAGCAAGTAATTTCATTTAGGACCAAGTCTTTAAGCAAAAAACCGCTGCTGAAAATGCTCCCTCCCTAAAAAAAACACTCCAGAAAATGCTCCCTCCCTAAAAGAACGCTCCCTCCCTAAAAAAAATGTTCCCTAAAACGCTCACTCCCTAAAAAAACGCTCCCTGAAAACCAGGGAGCTTTTTTCTTGTTTAGGGAGCGCACTCCCGATGCGCTCCCACTCAGAGCGCGAATTGGGAGCGGGTTCTTTTTGGGGGGGGGGGGGGCTACCCCGCAACCCTGTGCGAGACCAATGATTTATAGACACCATCATCATTGTCTCTCTCGGAACATACCCCACTCGGGTTCTCTCAGAGTATGTTCCAGCAGGACTATTCTTATCTTGGATTCCCAGTCCTCAAAGAATATCAGTCCTCCACAACTACTCTTATCTTGGATGCCCTACCACATCCTCGAAGAATGTCAGATGTTAGATGCTTACCCGATCCTTCATTCTTTCTTCCCAAGTGAAGATAAGAATGATGCGTCTATCTCTCCTCATGGCCTTCACTAAGACTTATGGTTGTTAGTCCTGGTCTAGTGCATGACACATGAAGTAGAGAACCATATCTATCACTCCCTCTTAACCATGGACGACCAACCTTTTCGATAAAAGGAATGTACCCAAGCTCCCTCTTAACTAGGGACTTGCTTCCAACAACTCTCTAGGTGGAGATCATGGGACATTCAACTACATGTAGGGCTCCCTCTTTCGATGTCATCAATTTCATTCTCTTTGATATGGAGTCTTCATCTATTGGGACCTCTTTGTAGGGCACAAATGGTCCATCACTTTCATTTATGAATTATGTCAGTCATGCCATTCTTCCTTTTCATCGGAAAGTGATCCTTTTGTCCATATCTAGCCTTCTTTCATACCTTGCGACATTCTTCACGTCATGTTTCCTGCATGATCTTTCATCCTACCATGTGTACCACTTGTAGATGACATCAACATATATTTACTTGGTAGCCCTGCATTAACTCATCCAGATTTTGTTCAAAGATAAAATTGAACATTTAAATCAAACTTACCTTTGTGATGGTCTTTCATCATGAAATCTCCTTGTTTGCATTAACATCATGCATACATATTGACACATCTCGAAACATATATTAAATGTCAAGGGTCTCTTTCTTTTTCAAACTGCATTAGAGTCTACATACCTTTTTCCTGAAGATGTCACGGTCAATTCTTCTAGTCAACAGATGTTGATGACCATAGTTGCACCTTTCACGGTCTCTCCTTACTTTCTTCACATATTGCTTCTCAAGAACTTCCGTCCATAGTTCCTTTATTTTTGTCAACCACCTCATATTCCATACGAGGACTTATTATGTTGATTTTATCTTTAGTCAATGTGTGAACCATGCCTTCATGCATTCTTCCAAAGGAGGAGATCCCTTTCTTGGTCATGCTCATTAGGTGGAGCATTTATCTATGCTATCTACAACTACATGACATGAGTCAATTAAATTCGTGCATAGATACCTCATCTCTTCCTTTAGGTCATCTAGACTTCCTTTAACAACTTCCTCGATTGAAAGATCTTCAATCATCTTGACATGCTACACTTCTTATGACATGATACCATCATTCCATGAATCCCACACAATGTGAGACACTTACTTCTTCCAATAGGTGGGCCTTCCAATGACGATTCCAACTGAGGATCTTGATCATCCTTATCCGGCAAATGCTCCTCTTGAATGATGTATGATGAACTTTATACTAGATGCCTTTCTTCTTCCCATAAGTACTACTTATGCTTTTAATGAGTTTACCAAGAGCTACATCCTTTTATAGGCGACTTGCATAGACTTCTATTTCTATATTTCATGCTCTTTATGATGATGACATGAGCTCTTGCTCCAATTGTATGCTATCATGATGTCACTTTTAATGTGATGCATCCCATTATACTCTATTGACTGTAGTACAGAACCATGGCAGAGATTCTACTCCTCGCTATCCATAGAATAGAGTCTGAGGATCTTAAGAGTCTGTATAGTTCCCTCTTTTCCATCATGGTTCTCAAAAGATCAACCCATCCATCGTTACTTCTTGTACCTGCGATACAACTTAACAAGTACCCCAAGCAAAGAATACAATAACAAAACATGATGCCAAGATTTCTAGGGTTTTCATGCAATCAAGAGGCCATCTTAGAGCTTCTAAAGTTTAGACCCTAGATTTGATTTTATTCCCTCTTAATGTCATGCCTAGAATACTGAAAAACCCTAGAATCATATTTTCAACCCAAAATATCTTAAAATATACCATACATACCTTATGGTTATGTACCTTTCTTGAGATGACTTGCAATTCCAGATGCCATCTTCATTGATCTGATTTTGGGTGTGATATATTCTTGCGTATATTCTTGCTGCTTTTTCCAAGTATATGATCACCATAGAGACTTTGTTCACTGATCTTGGATCTATTATAGCTTCATACTCACAGATCTTCATACAAGTGATATTTGTAAGCATATCACTGTTTACAGTTTCGTCATCTGTTGGATGACTATATTGCTTCAGGTCTTCTTCCTCGAATCTTTCAAACTTCATTACAACGATAAGATATGTATGAGATAGGTGACTGCCACATGACCTTGGTCACCACAGGATTTGAACTTGTAAGTATGGTAGAGAAGTGATGTCACAAGGACATATCTTTGAAGATGAGATCTATGCTATTACAGAGATAGAGAGATATATATTTTAAACTTTTTGTAATTTTGAATCCTTGATAGAGATCCACCATATGTATGACTTGTAAGGTTGATATGATGTCAGAATCTGTAGATGATGAAGGTTTGATTTCATGTAACAATAGTTCAGAGTCTCATTCCTTCTTGTAATGAACTTTGGACTTCAAAAATCTTAGCAATTTCTTCTTTGTTTTCAACTCCTTAACTGCAACTTCCACCCCTTCTCTCTGCAACTTTGGCCTCTCCGAAGCTTCTGCAATTTTCGGCACTTGTCACAGAAATCCTAGACCGCACAAGTATGATGAAAATGTCGAGATTAACCTTCTTACTCCCTCACTTGAATTTCTTCTCTTTCCTTGTAAACTCGGTCCTTGAAAACAGTCCTTATTGACATCAATATCGCAACTTGGTTTTCTAACAACAGATTGTAGCTCTGAATTTTTTTGCACATGTGAGGAGTAGGAGGCCCAAAACAGTCCCAAACTTTTCGGTTCTTCTTCTTTGCTATCAAATAGGTTTCTTTTCTTCCTTTGTCGCTCTTCTAGCTTGTGCTTGGATGCTTGATTGATTCCTTCTTGATGAAGATGTCTTCCTTCAAGATGATGATGTAGTCCTTGTCTTGGAGATGAGACGATCTTCTTGATACTTTGAAGTTTGTTGCCTTCGATAATCTTCTAGAACTTCGGTCCTTTGATGAGATGCCCTTACTTGACTTGTCACCTTAGCTCTGATACCATGTTGAGAAATTTAGGGCAGTGAAATGAGATGATTTCTCTAGCTTGATAACTGTTTGTAATGCATTTTTAATTTTACTTGATTTACTTCTTGCTTATTATTATGTGTTCTCTTCATCAAACAACTACCAAAACAATAAAGAACAATGAGACAATGGACACAAGATATAGGTGACCAGCCAGGGCCAACAGTTAAAACCTCCCCAATCATGAGAGGAAAACCCATAGAATTTTTCCTCTTAGAGAATCTTTAATTGACGAATTCCAAGACATAGACCCTCTACACAAACCCCCGCCAAGACCAAGTCAAAGTTTCTCCTTGATGAGCTTCTCTTCCTTGAAGTCAATGTTGGTCAAACTTATCCACTGGTTTAGATTCAGGATTTTGGCTAGCAGTTTCAGATCTGCAATTACGACTTCTTCTGCAGAAACCCTTGGTTACATAAGAGGTTTGAAGATGGATGGATTTCACTTTTTCTCTTCTTCACTCTATTTGGCTTCCCTTTTTTGTCAACTCGGCTTGCAGGAGAGACCTTTCCTAGTCCAAAATATAGCGCTTGAAGATGACTGCAATTTCGTGCTTACTGTTGCAGAAACGATGCCCTAACATTTTGCATGTGTGCAAGAGAATGACCCAAAACAGAGCTATAATTGCTTTGATCTTCCTTTCTCTTGCTTCTCCTTGTTTAGGCTCTCTTATATTCCTTGATCGAACTACTTTTGATGCTTATGTGAGTGTGTCTTGAGAGAGGCCGAGTTCCTCTTTATATAGTTTTTCTTGAGCCCTCAAATAGGCTGACTTCACCTTTTAGAGAGGCTGACTGCTCCTTTGTAGGCCGACTTGATACTTTGCATTTGACAAGGTATTGGAGGGGTATTTGACTTTGACTCAAATAATTTTTCTTACAATATGTAACATGCCCGAGAAGGGTTATTCATACATGACAATGACTCTTTTGACTTTTATAAACTCATTGACAAATCCTAGAATCTCTCAATGGGAGCTTGATCTAAAATAAATTCCCCCGAGCATGAAACCCATGCCTCAAGAACAATAATAATAAATTTATTTTTCTCTTTTCATTGAATACATAAAATCAACATTACATATGTCATTATGAAGACCAAACCTAGTTACATATTTCAACAGGTACCTTAAAGAAGGAAGTGATTTGACTGTAGTCTTGTTCCCTCACCTTAAATGGGGGTTTAATCTTCAATCCTAGTCCTGTGGGATCTCCCCTATTTGCCCATAGCTCTAGGAAGGGCACTACTTAGGAAACCTTGATTTTTGTAGCGCGGTCCTGTTTCCCATTTCACTTTTTTTCACTGCCCTGCACACCTTACAACCCCTATTTCATCATCTTCCCTCATTGGGTCCACGTGACCACTGGGTCTATAAGGCTCTAGTATACCCCCTCCCCTTGTCCACATGTTTGGGTCAGGCTTGGAAATGTTGCCCCAGATGTTGATGCAGCTAAAAATAAAATAAAATTTAAAGCATATCATGGCCACAAGCAAGAAACAAAAGAAAAGAATATTATAAAATGCAAAATATGGATGAAACATTATATTAGCGCATGGGAAAAAGCCAAACATGAGATCTACCCCTTCATTATGGCCATCACCCTGGTTCCTAGGGCCCCATGAGGGCCCCCCATATCATTAAGGAACCCATGCATGTTGGAACCCCTGGTGGGCGATGAATTGCCCCACCTTAAGGGGGTAATCACTACTTATATCATACACAACATGGTCTCATCTCCTGGAGCCCCAAGTAGTATAGTAAAGAAAAAAAAGGAAAATGAAGAAGGGTGTAAAAACAAAGGTCGAGTTAACTCATGTACCATGATTGCTCCCTCCTACATCTATACACCCAAGTATGTGGACATCCTTTAGGATTACCACCCTTGAACCCATGGCATTTGGCCTTGAGACCCCTGTGTCTGTATCCACCTTATCATTATTACATGGCCCCTATCACGTTAAGGATGTACCTTGGACCTGTCTTTCCCCTTAGGTGTTGGGAACACCTAATAGGGTTGTTTATTAGCCACTCCTACTTATGGAGGTAACACTATTACATGCTCAAAGCCCCCAATTTGGAAGGGAAGCCCATTATGTAGGCTTATTTGTACCCTTGATTAACAAGCTTTGTTCACTTAGATGTGCTAATGAATTATTGTACCTGAAGGTGAGGAAGTGCATTGGATCTTATATATAATTGGTAGGTGGTTTCATTATGCGTTGGGCAACTTAACTGGGGCCCAAGCCCACTAGAGGATCATATTGACACTTGTAGGGGATGCATTGAGAGACTTGGGACTCAATCATGTGTATTAGCATTTTTTCATGTCATGGGAAACATTAGCACCTTCAACAATTCACTCACTGCCCCACATTATTCGTGGGATGATGCACTTGGACCAACGTGACCCAGTTGGCTTAGCATGATTAAGGCAACTAATCCAAGGCCCAGAGGAGTTTTATCTCATCCTTGAGACATGGGAGGGCAAGCACCATCATCAGAGCCCTAATTTGGAGCATTGTACAGGCCTATCTTTCATTTGGAGACCCATGAGACCAACAGATGTGCCTCAAGCCCACTTGGGGACCTGTTGTTGCACAAACCTGCAGACCTTGTAGATAAGGAAAAGCTAGAAGGCACAACAACACCTTGGGACAAAGGCACACTGTCACAACAACCTAAGTCCCCTACTCTTCTTAAATTTTCACTAACGGGATTAGTCCCAGTCTGACTCACTTATGATAGAGATGTATCTATGGTAGGTTTGAAGTGAGGGAAGTTGGCTCATTCAATGGACATGTACCACATAAGTTCAAGCTTTGGGAGAAGCTAATAAGACTTTCCATGAAAAAACCCTTGGAAAGAAGGCTACACGAGACCTAGGGTTGAGATATTTAGCGAGATATGAGTTCATCCAAGGTCAAGGTAAACAAGAGAAAAGAAAATTAATAATTTACTCCAACGAGTACTAAAGCAAATGCCTTAAGAGAAATCCCCCCTGTTGAAGGATTAACTTCTAGGGTTCCCTCTTGGTGTGATAGCTAGGACGTTGCATTTCCAGAGATTCCACTATAGGAAATCCACCAAAACTTTAGGATCACTAGAGGAGACACTAAGGAAGAGTTCTATCCAAACGAAATTCAAAACACCTTCTTCTAATGGTTTTCGCACCAAGCCCTAGAGTGGCCTTCTTTTTCTTAAAGGGATGAGGAAAAGAAGGTGAAAGAGAGAGAAATATTTGAGTTTAGGGTGATCACCAAGGATTTAAGACTAGTGATTAACAATTGGGAGAATTGGAGTCAAATATAATGTTGATAAGGCAACTTGCTCTTCAAGGAGAGTTGGAAGAAATTTCGCTACCCTTAATGGAAGCAGTGACAAAATACTTCTAGATATTTATACTTCAATGACACTTGTTAATGGAGTTTCAAGGATACATATGCAGTGAATCGTCTAGGAATATTCATTCATTCATTATCAATGAGTAACACATGCAAATTTTCTCAATAGTTTCAATGCTTAAGCAATATTTCATCAATTAGGGCACATTAAAAACCACTAGACAATATTCCATGCATTGGACATTAATCAAAATCAGAAATATAACATTAAATAGCACTTATAAGACAATGAAGAACATAATCATCCATCATAATGCCAAAAAGAAGCTCCAAGAGAGTTCGCGAATTTAGCCAAACATCAAAATTCATCCAAATCCATCATCAAATTGCAGATTCGAAATTCTTAAGAGAGAGGTCGAAAATCCAAGTGATCGTGAGAGGGAGAGATTAGCTCTCTCCCATTTATACAAGAGTTAAAAGTGCAAATTACAAAATATGAAGCCCTTTAAATGCCTAAGATGCCAAATAACCCACCCATGGTTACAAGCCAACCATGGTAGCTTGAAAATTAAATTGAATTTCCCTTTTAAGCCCACACAAGGCTGACGTGGAGGCCTAGAGGGGCAGTGTTGAGGCCTCATGTGCTAAGAATGAGAGAGAGATCCTAAAAAATGGTAATGAAGAGGGGGATTCCCTCCATATGTTGCAAAACATCTCCAAACTCCTATTTGGGCTTTGTGGGCTCCAAATGGGTTTCATGAGTCTCGAAGTGGCTCAAGATCAAGTCGATGCTCCATCAATGCATGCCCTCCTATGTCTCCCTACGAAAGACATAACCTCCTCTAGGCCTTGGAACAACTGCAAAGTGTCAGGTGCAATGTGTAGCCAGTTGGGGCAATCAATGCTCTACATGGATGGGGGCCCATGGCTCTCAACGCATATGCCATTGTGATCCTCCGGAGGGATTGGATCCTTTATAGGGAGGCCAAGTCCAAGATGAAAACTCACCTGCAATCCTGTATAAGATCCAATGTGTCTCCTCACCTTCCAATACAATGATTTATTAGTGCAATTGAGTAAGTAAACTTGCTAATCAAGGGCATAAGTGGACACTTCAAAGTGGGTTTCCCTTCCAAATTTAGGGCTTTGAACATGTATTAGTGTTACCTTCTTGGGTAGGAGAAGTTAAAGAAGGAGCCTTTTAGGTGGTTTCAATCTCTAAGGGAATGACAAGTCCAAGGTACACCCATCAAGTGGCGGGTGTCATGTGAAATAATGATGGAATGGAATGTGGGCAAAGGGAAGGCTCCAAGCCACATGCCATGCTACAAGGGTAGTTATGATGACGGAGGTCCACACCTTGGGTGTATGAATGTAAGGAGGGAGCAATCATGGTACATGAGTTACCCTGACTTTTGTTTTTCCATCCTTCTTCATTTGCCTTTTGCCTTTTATTGATTTTTCTTCATTTTATTGTTAGGGGCATAAGGGGATGAGAACATGATGTGTAAGATATAACAATGATTACCCCCTTAAAGTTGGCAGTTCATCGCCCACCAGGGATTGGGACATTCATGGGTTCCTTAATGATGAAAGGTGCGCTCATAGGGGCCCTAGGAACCAGGGTGATGGCTATAATTTAGGGGTCGAGCTTATGTTTGGCTTTTTCCCACGTGCTAAATTTTATTGTCCTAGCCTTCTTTTGCATTTTGTGGTACATTTCCTGTTGTATATGGCCATATTATGTTTTTTATCTTTTTTTTAGCTGCATCAACTTTGGGGCATCGTTCAAAGCTCAACCCGAGATGTGGACAAGGGGAAAGGGAGACTAACACCTTGTGGACCCAATGGATAAATGTGAACCCAGATGGGGAAAATGTGAAAAGGGCTTGTAATGAGTAGAGGGGAGTGAGATTATGGTATCAGGAAGCAAGACCACCCAAAATCAAGGTTTCCTAGGTAGTGCCACTCCTAAAGCTAATGGCCAATAGAGGAGATCCCACGGGACTAGGATACAAGATTTAACCTCCCCAGTGGAGGTAAGGGAATAAGAGTATAGTTGAAGCCCTTCCTTCTTCTAAGTCTCCTATTAATCCATGCTCAACTGTGCCCAAGAAAAACAAGCATAAACACCCAATTACATATTGAAAAATCATATCTTCAGGTTTGGATGGCCCAACTTCAAACATACGGTCATGATAGATATGCGAGGGTACACAATAACTAGCTCAGGTGGCGGAGAATGGTATCGCATCAGAGCTATCAGGTGGCTGGAAAGGGATGCTGGCTATCGACTGAAGACAAATCTTAGGAGAACATTTCTCCTATGGGGTCACTCACTGGTGGTGGGTAACAAGACCCACTTGATGAATTACATAGAGATTAAGGGGTTTTCCCCTTGTCCATGATTCATGGAGCCCTCTTTGTCATCTTGGCACTTAGAGGACTCAATGTGGCCATCCTTCATCATGATGTCATCATTTCAGCTCACTTATGGATGGTTTTTCATGACTTGTATTAGTTACTTGGTGGGCTTGTCACTAGGACTTGTATCTAGAACATTATTTTATAATTTTTGGGGCTAATTATGCTAAATCGAATTAGGAGAGACTCATATAAATAGAGATGAATCTCATTTGAGATCTCATCATCATCACTTGGATCTTTCTTTTGTAAAAGGATCACACTTTTTCTTGGACGCTAGTGGAGATTCTATCGATGCATTTTGATATCTTTGGAAGCTAGAATTTCGTTCTTCTTTGGAGCTACATCTTGGTTTATGGTTGAATATATCTCATTGTCATCTTGTAAGTGCTATTTTGTTGCAGATTTCTTTGAAATATGTCTAATGTGTGGAATTGTTGCAACTAGTTAATGCTCTTGTTCCCTATTTTGTTGAATATCATTACAAAACATTTTTTGGTTAACAATTCCACATGTTACTTATTGCATGACAATAGATGAATGTTCCTAGTGGATGGGATTTTGTTTTTCGTCCGTGAAAGTCCATAAACCTTGAGTAGGTAAATGTTAAAGATTGGTTGTTAGGACATCATTCTTTAGCCTCCTTGAAGATGGTTTTGGCAAACTTTGAATCATCCTAGACTCCATAGCCCAAGGATTAGGCACTGGTTTGAGAAAATTGGTGATCAACTTTTCCTTTATCTCTCTTTTCTCCTCTCCAAAAATTTTGGTCCCCTTTCCCTAGATGGCTAGTTAGGGCATCCAACGAAATCCATTGGAAAAGGAATTTTGAGATTATGCTTGGATAGAACTCTTCCTTAGTGTTTCCTCTTGGTGACCTCAAAGTTTGGTGGAATTTTCATGGTTTATTCTCTGGAAATCCTTGTGCCCTAGGTGTGCCGTAGAAGGAAACCTAGTTTGTTTCCTTTGGAAAGGTGGCTTCATTGAGGGTCATATGAACCTTGTATTCGATAGAATAAATCATAGGAGACCCTTTCTTCTCTCTTACCTTGACCTAGAGCATACCTTGGAGGAATTTCTGCCCATGAATATCTTAAAAGCCTTAGGTCTAGCGTAAGCTCTTACTAGTTCTCTCTAAAGGAGCAAAGAACCTATTTGAAGTGTCAAACAATTTTGCAGGCTTCTTTAGAGGTCCTTTCTCACATTTGGAGTCTCGACTCTAGGCATATCGATGCTCATTGCAAATTTCAACCCCTAGGTTTTGATCTCCATTGTAGGTCTTTCTTGGAGAGTCTTTAGCCTTCTACACACCATCGTTGTGCCTCTCCTTGAATGGGCCTAGTGGAATCACTTCACATCTAATTCATTAACCTATTCATTTCAAGTGGTTCCTTTCGTATTGGGACAACTCCCATCGGTGAAAGTCCGTAAAGAGTAGGGGACATTGATTGAGGTGACAGTGGGTCTTTGTCCCGTTGTTGTCACTTGGTCTAGTAGTTGTCCCATAGGTTCTCCTCCTAGGGCCCTGCTAGATTGTGTGGTAACAAGCCTCTCTAGGACTATCCAAGCCCTCTTGATTTAGCCATAGCTCATTTGAACTTGTTACCTTGAATTAATTCTCATCTCACCATAAGTCCTACTTTGAATATCATGTTCGGGTGTTTTATTTAGTAGAACATTTGGAGGGTTTTTAGCCTGCTAAGTCTTGGGTTATCTAACCTTTACGATCTGTTGGGGATGCCTTCCATGTGTGGATAATATGCATCAGAGAACACAAGGGAACAATTATTAAGGTGACAGTAGTGGCTGATTCCATTGTTACCTTTAATCTAGAGTCCTTAGTGAGGCTTTGCACCAAGGTGCTAGATTTTGTGGTAACAGGTCTCACACTTGAGCTTTTGGACTTTATCTAGAGAAGTGTGGTATTTTTCTGTAACAGTGCTGAAGTACAAGCAAAAGAGGTTAAGAGGAATACAATCCACACAAAAGAAGCCTAACCGAACTCAAGAAGAATCATTTTCTTAGAGATTCAGTTGAAGATTAAATTCACAAATCAATTAAGATATTTTTGTACACAAGGAAGCCAAGTATAGTTGTGTCTATCAAAGATTGGTTATTTTGCTTACAAACTTGAGCAAGCCGATAAGAGTTACATGTCTGCTCTATCCATAGTACATGCTTGTCCCTACAAACTGGCGTTAACCTATATCACTGACATGATTTTCCAGTTATAACCAGACATTAGTTGTGCTTACCCCTTCAAACATGCTTAAATCATACATGACATTCTCATATAAGCTAATTTCATGGAAATCCATTTTTATTTTATGCAAGTTGTATTTGGAATCTCATTTCATTTCATTTCTAATGGTTTGTCATCTTCACATCGATAATGCTCGAACAAACAAGTATTATCAAATTTTCAGACACTTTCTTTTTATGAAATTAAATCCAATAGATATATAATGTTTCAAGCTACGCCATTATATGTATGTATTGGCATATGTTTCTATTGCGATCTTTAGTTTATAACTAGCCAACTAGTTTGTCTTTTTATCATCTTCTGTTTTATTGAATTTGGTCACTATGGCTAGAAGTGGTATGGTTTAAATCCAATTAGCCGTTACATAATGATGCTAATATCATGTTTGAATATACGAGTGTCACATTTTATTATTTCATTATGTTTTACATGTGTGTTCCCCTTGGATGGATTGGTATGCAATATGTTTTATGTAATTTGCTTGTAGTCATGATAAACTTTGCTGCTTCTGAATATTTTCACTCGATCTTACTACTGTCTAGTAGTTATAATGGATGCATGTGTAATTCGTTTTTCATATTTCAGGTTGCAATTCTCTTCTTTCATGACCAATTCACTGTCTTAAAGGGAATTGGGCTTGGTGTGATTATTTTTGGAGTAAGCTTGTTCAATTGGTACAAGTAAGTTTGTACATTTGATAGTTTATAAGTCCATACTATCTGTAATCATAAATTCAGCGCCTCACATGTATTTCCTACAGAGTGGAATGCAAAATTTGGTCTATAGCTCACAATAGTCACCAAACTCATAGAAATGTTAAACATACTTTATTAGGCAAAACTATAAAATCAAAAATATCATTGGCATTTATTTCGTGTATAAACATTGTTTGGTCTATATGGCAATTCCTAGCCTGTTAATATTTGATTGGACACTTCGTCAACACACAAAGATTGCCATATTGGCGGTAGGATGCGCATAGCTATTTTTATCATTGATTCTTTATATGAATAGCAGAGTGAATTTAACTGTTATAGTTTCCATAATAATTCTTTGGTAGAGGAAATGAATGCTTCATTTTAAGTCAATATGTCTTAGTCAGCTGTTTGACTACTCATGCCTGTAATGACTTTGTTGGTTTCTTCCTTAGATGCAAGTATAAAGGATTTTCTTCATCATGGCAATACTGCTTATAAGTCCACACCTTGAACATTTCTTTGATTTGCTCACAGACTTCTCTGTCGACTTGTTAGGTCTAGCTAGCTTCTATAATGTGTAGATTGATTTTTGTAGTTGAATTATTTGTAATTTGGTGTCCCTGCTTCAGTATGCAAGTTGTTTTGTCTCTTTCTTTCCCCAAAAAATAAATTATAATTTTTACTCAAGTTTGAATGAAAATTACATACTTCAGATTTCCAAAATTGAGACACACAGCTTGCATAATCAGTTCTGCCTATGGCCTGTTACCGCTCAATCTAGCAGGTTCCTAGGAGGAGTTCCAAAAGGGAAACTACTAGACCAAGTGACAACAATGGGACAAGGACCCACTATCTTGATGCCCCCTACTCTTTACGGATTTTCACCATTGGGACGAGTCCCGGTATAAGGAAATCACTAGGAGGGATAAGTCAATGATAGGATATAGAGTGATTCCTAAGGCCCATTCACAAGAGAGACTCAAATAATAGGCTTGCTTGCTTTAGAAGCAAGGTAAGGGGCTCAAGAGAGGCTAGATATAGGGCTTAGAGGTATTTCTAAACAAAGGATGTACTAGACCTAAGGCTCTTTGGGGAATAGAAGGATCTTTCTTAAGGTCTTGTGAGGTAACAACCATATAAATTGTTGGGACCACAAGAGAGTCCTAGAAGGCCCAAGCAAGGCCTAGGGTTTATGATGATCATCAACAATAGGACTAGGTCAAGCAAGTATGAGAGGAAAGGGTCATGAGAGATTAATTTCCTTTGAGTTTTCAAGCACAATAAACCCATTGGAATGTCGCTAACCTAACGAGACCTAGACCAAAATGGTTTCAAGACTAGGGCTTGATGTTTCTCTAAAACTAACCGTGGGATTGACTTCAAATTTGGGGGGCATGTGGAGGACACCCCAGCGCAACTCCTCACTAACTCACTAAGCAAACCAATGGCTAGATTCAAAATCGTTGGATGCCCTAGGTAGGCCATCTAGGGTTGTGGCATGAAAATTTGAGAAAGGAGAAGAATTTATGGTGATCACCAAGGACTTGTAGACCAGTGCCTTGCCAATTGAGGAGAATGGATTCAAAGTGATTTTGATTTAGGATTTTTTCTCTTCCAAGGAGGCTTATTGCAACTTCGCATGCCCTAAAGAAGTAGCTACAAGGTGACAAGAAGGATTTATAGTTCGTTGTGCAAATTCAATGGAGTTTCAAGGTCGAAGTCTTACAACCCACCCCTAGGAATATTTGATCTTCTTACCAAGATGAATAACATATACAACGAGCCAAGATTATATGTGTTCAAGATTTTCGCATCATCAATTAGGGAACAAAATAATCCAAGCATAGTGTTCCATACATTAGACAAATTACATGAAAATTTTCACATAAGAAAAGCACTTACATGATAAGAAGATTATATCCATCCATTAGACTTGCAAAAATGAAGCTCCAAGACAAATAATAAATATCCAAACATCAAAATGCATCAATTGATCTCCAATTCGTCTTTCAAATTGCAGGTTCGAGTTCTTTTCTCCAAAGAGATACAAATGATGAGGAATGAAATGAACCTAAAATCAATTTATATGATCCTCTAAGGGATTCAAATTTCCTAATTAGGCCTAACGATGCCCCTAATAATAAAATAATGTACAAATAACAACACTTTGGTGACAAGCCCACCAAATAGCTTCATAATAAGAATAATAAGTCTCTCAAGAGGGCTGAAATGATAGATACAATAGCTAGGAGGGCCATTGAAAGGCCTAGCGAAGTTCTTCATGTGCCAAAATGAGTGGAAGGGCTCCAAAAATAGTAATGAAGGGGATGGCCCCTTGATTCGCAAGAAAATGACTTGTGGTGCTCCTAAGTGGCTATCGGGGCACAAAAACATCCTCATGGGTCCCCAACTGAACTGAACAAGCATATATCCCATCTGCAAGGGATGGAACAATGATGCAAGTTCTCCCTTTGCTTCCCATGGTGAGACGAAACCCCATTTGGGCCTTGGATCAACTCCCAAGTGTGTGGCCGGTTGGGCAAGGTAGTCTTGGTGCATCATCATCATCGAACAAGTGGAACACAGCGAGCAATGAATGGTGTTGAAGGATCCCATGGCATGACAATCTGCTCTTTGCTATAGTGGCGGCCCATGGATCCTAGCGCACACCCTACAAATGCCAATATGATCATCAGGAGGGCTTGGACCTCGTATAGGGAGACCAAACCCCAAGATGAAGACCCATTTCAATCTTGTATAAGATCCAATGTGTCTCCTAACCTTCCAACACAATAGTTCATTAGTGCAATTGAGTAAATGAGCTTAAAAATCCTATAACCAAGTGGACGCTTCATAGTGGCATGCCCTTCCATAATGGGCTTTGTTACCACTCAATTTAGCAGGGGTTCCTATGGACTACTACTAGATCAAGTGGCAACAACAGGACAAGGACCTACTGTCACCTCAGTCGATGTCCCCTGCTCTCTACAGACTTTCACCAATGGGAGGAGTCTTGGTACGAGGGAAATCATTATGAAAGGTAAGTTAATGATTGGATAGGTAGTGATTTCTAGAGCCCATTCGTAGGAGAGACTCAAATGATGGGGCTTACTTGCTTTAGAAGCAAGCTGTGGGGTTCTTCAAGAAAGGTTTAAAGGAGGCTTAGACCTAGGGATTAGAGATATTTCTCGATAAGGGATGTCCTAGACCTAAGATTCCTGAGGGAAGAAGCTTTCTAGGTGGCCTTGTGAAATAATGAACGATGAAGGTATGGGACAAAAAAGAAGCCCAAGAGGAACCAAGTAATGTCTAGGGTTTCATTAGAAAATTCAAACAAAGACCTAGACCAAGCAAGGGAGAAGAAAAGGGTCAACTAAATGTGGATTTCACTTGAGTTTTAGTACAATGACCCTTGAGGAAGCCAATAACTGAGGAGGCCTAGGAACAAGAACGATTTTGGAGCTAGGGCTTGGGATATCTCCAAATCTAGCTGTGGAAAATGCTTCAAGATTTGTGAGGACCAAGAGAAAACCCCAATGCAGGTGGAGCCCAACTTGCTCTCAAAATTGTTAAATTTAGAAAACCATGGTATGTTTTATGCTTAAAGCAGTTTTACTTCAATATTTCTTATAGGTACAATTCAATTTAGCAATCACATAAACATGAAAAGTAAAATGCTGATAGAACATAATAATAGATCAATAGAAGACAAGCCAAATAATATATCATAATTTGTAATTCTTATTGTCCAACAAATATAGAGAGAAATGTTTGTTACAACAGTCAACAGGATGCCCTAGCCAGCAAGGCTCCAAACCAACTTCTCCAACATACCAAATCAACCTTTCTCCAAGTGTCACACACACCCCTCAAAGACAACTCCAAAATGTCAACGCAAGTCAACAAAAAATGGTCAACGCATAAGTTGATGCTGTGATCAATGGTCAGCAGTCAAAGTCAATGTCCAACCTCGATTTTTGTACCCTCCAATGCGGCCTCAAGAAATCGAAATTTCTGTGCTGAAATTGAGGTCAAGGCTCAAGGGTTGACCCAAAGTCAATGCTGGTCAACGCTGTTCAGAAAGCCCTAAAACAATCCGCAATTTCTCCAGCTTCAGATTTACACGTGTGAGGGATGGAAGCCTCTCCTAGGCTGTACAAACCAATCAAATCACAAGAAGAATGTGTGATGAGATAATGATGAAATGAACATCATCTCTCTCCTATTTATATCCATTAATGAGGGTGTGTGACACATCTGTTGGGGCTTGTGAGCCTACATTACAAATCTGGCCGACCTTCTCAATTTGTACATGTGTGGAAAATAAAATCAAAATATAAGTTCTGCTCTTCCAAACAAGATGATCTTTAGAACAATCTTGCACCTCTCCAAAAGAGGAATCCAACAAAAATATAATCATCATCATATGAGCAGTGCAACATGGAGTTTGGACCTAGTTGCCCAAAATTTCACTTGATGCCCTAGGAGACCTCTAGGGTTAGGGATTAAAGAGTCTAGAAAGGGGTGAAAAAAATTTCTTTGTGGTGATCACCAAGACAAGGATCGGTGCCTAGCCTATGCTTCATCAAGGAGTCCAATATGCAACTTCGCTAGTCTAGGAGGTGCTAGTTAGGTTACACAAGGAATTTATACTTCATTTTGCAAAGCTAGATAAAGATTCAAGGTTGAGCCACCTAAGTTAACCCCTTGGAATAGTCACTCTTATGGCCAAATGAATAACACATTCAATAGATCAAGATTATCAAAGTGATTCAAGATTTTCACTCAAATTTAGAGCATAATTAGCACCGTGATGCAACATTCCATACATTAGACATATAATCAAAATTTCACCTAAAAGAGAAATGTACATGGAAAAAAGAGTATATCCATCCATCATATTTGCAAGAGAGCAACTCGAAGATAGAATAGCAATAATCCAAACATCAAAATGCATTAAAGATCCTCCAATTCGTTCATCAATAGGCAGTGTGAAGTTCTCAAGAAGAGAAAGATACAAATCCAAGTGATGATGACGAATGAAATGAACCTTTCATCAATATATATGATCCTCTAAGGAATACGAATTGCCTAATTAGTCCTAATGATGCCCCTAAATAATAAAATAATGTACAAATAACAACCTTTTGGTGACAAGCCCACCAAATATCTCCATAATATGAAAACTAAGCCTGTCAAGGGAGCCGAAATGATAATACAATAGCTAGGAGGGTCGTTGGAAGGCCTACTGAAGTCCAATATGCACCAAAATGAATGGAAGGGCTCCAAAAATAGTGATGAATGGGTTGGTCCCTTGATCTCCAAGAAAATGACTTGTGGTGCTCCCAAGTCGTGGGGACACAAAAACATCCTCATGGGTCTCCAACTGAATCGAACATGCAAGTATCCCATCTGCAAGAGCTGGAGCAATGATACAAGCCCTCCCTTTGTCTTCCATGGTGAGACAAAACCCCGTTTGGGCCCTGGATCAACTGCCTAGTGTGTGGTGCAAGTGTGTAGCAAACTGTGCAAAGTGGTCCAGGTGCATCATCATCATCAAACAAGTGGAGCACGAGAAAGCAATGAATGGTATTGAAGGACCCCATGGCATGGATATCTACTCTCTACTATAGTGGAGGCTCATGGCTCTCAACACACACCCTGCAAATGCTAATATGACCCTATGGAGGGCTTGGACCCTGTATAGGGAAACCAAACCCCGAGATGAAGACCCACCTGCAATCCTGTATTAGATCCAATGTGTCTCCTCACCTTCCAGTGCAACAAATCATTAGTGCAATTGAGCAAATGAGCTTAAAAATCATGGAACCAAGTGGGCACTTCATAGTGGCATGCACTTCCATAATGGGCTTTTGAGTGTACAGGTGTCTCCAAGTTCAAGAAGGAGGTTAATCAAGGACCCTATTAGGTAGTTTCAACCTCTAACGAAGTGATAGGCCCATGGTACATCCCATGTGGCAGGTGTCATGTGATATAATGATAGAACAAAATGGGGCATCTGGGGAATGCTCCAAGCCACATGCCATGGTACAAGGGTAGTTGTGATGAGGGAAGCCCACACTTGAGTGTATAGATGTAGGAGGGAGCAATTGTGGTACATGAGTTACTCCAGCCTTCGTTTTTCCACCCTTCTTCATATGCCTTTTGCCTTTTATTAATTTTTCTTTTTATAACTGCTTGGGGCTCCTGGGAATGAGAGCATGAAGTGTACGATATAGCTGTGATTACCTCCTTAGGGTTGGGCAGTTCGTCGACCACCAGGGGTTGGGACAATCATGGGTTCCTTAATGATGCAGGGGGCTCATATAAGGGTCCTAGGAACCAAGGTGATGACCATGACTATAGGGGGGTAGAGCTCATGATGGCTTTTGCCCACGTGCTAAATTTGTATGTCCAACCATCTTTTGTATTTTATGGTACATTTCATGTTGAGAGTAGCCCCAAATTATGTTTTTTACTTTCTTTTTAGATGCATCAACCTCTGGGGCATCTTTCTAGACTCGACCCAAAGTGTGGACAAGGGGACGGGGGGCTAACTCCTCGTGGACTTGTTGTCACTCAATTTGTACATGCACGATGCGATAATGACTCAGGTCGGGGGTTGTCACTTCGATCCCCGACCTTTCTGTTCTAGCTATCTCTTAACAACAGGCTATGGGGGGTAATCCCTATGGAAGATAGAAATGCAAGACTCGTTGGCAACCAACAAGTCCGGGAGACACGATTGAATGGCGTAGCCACTTTGTTAATTTTAGCAAGTTACAAGATTAGATTGAATTATTAATGAGACCAGTGCCTTATGGAGTCAATTACTAGCTTTATATCAATTATGGACCAAATGGCCAGATGAACAACCGTTGCTTGATGAATGCTTAACTATCCTAAATGAGATGTAATTCCTCCGAACTAGGTGAGATGCAAGATCTTGGTTTATTTTAATTGAATGCCTAACTAAGTATATCCGTTGATCTTTATCTATATTGAGCCTAGTATCTGAAGTAAGTGGCAGAGAGAAGGGCTTGGTTAACGATTTGTCTCCTTGAAATCTAACATACCCGGTGCCTCCGGTGCTGCAGAGACTGTGGCTCTGATAACTGCAATGTCATAGTTTTAAATACTAGAGAGACTAGACTTTTCAAGCAAAGATGAAAGGGTGTTCCTATCTCTCTATCAACTAAGCTTATGCTTGGAGGTAAGTTATTAATGCAAGACTAACTCTAGGATGAGATGCAAGATGAATTGAGTGCTTCTTAAGGTGATATTGTTTTAATGTTCATTTTAAGTACTTAGTTATGATTGATCTTAAATTATGACAATAAGTACTTAACAATTGTAAAAAAGAGATGATCTCAACCACAAGAATATGTGCCAATTTTATAAGTGCCAACAAGATACAAGAGATAACCAAGAAGTAATTGCCCAAGTATTAATCAACAAGATAGATGCTCTTTCACCTTGATTCACCAATATTGATATCCACTTTGAACATGAACCATAAATCTAATGACAATTAGAGAACTTGTCTACTTAGAAAAATTAGCAAATGATTCAATACAAGATACCAATGATAATTACTCAAAGGAGGCAATGAGATTGTTAATGCTCTTAATTAGAAGCCTTCCAAGATAAGACAATGCCAATATTGTAATTAGATTCCTTAATGCCAATTATTCAAGAGGTGTTCAATTAAATTATCAAGCACTTAGATATTTAATGCCAATGTATATATCAGACTTTGTTAAGCTTATAATAGTCAGCAATGAACCATGAAATGAGACAAACAATAAATGCCCACTAGATGCAATTAATTCCTTGGTGTGTTGAGCAACTCATAAATGATTTTTAGGCAGTGTTCCACGGGGACGCGTCCCCCAGGGTGGGGGACGCGCCCCGACGCTTCCCCACTTCCCGGGGACGGGGAAACCCCTGGGGAAACGTTTCCCCCACGTCCCCCTTTTGGGGAAACTTGGGGAAACTCCGGGGGGACGTTTTTCGGGCAGCGAAACGCGTCTCCCCTGAAGGGGGACGGGGGGACGCAAGGGGGACGCTGGGGGGACGCAAGGGGGGACGTCGAGGGGACGCATATTTTTTTTGCCTAATAATTTTTATAAAACATTAAAAAAAAAAATTTAAATACAAATTTAAATATATGAGAAATTAAAAAACAACAAAAAAAAATAAAAAAACTTAAACTATATTAAAACATGAAAATTTATCTTAAAATTTAAATAAAAATTCAAAAAATGAAATTATATTATAATTAAACCTATATAGTATAACTTTATAAGTTTATAAATTATAACTATAGTCTATAAGTTATAACTTGGTAAAACTTTAAAAAAAAATTAATTAATTAAATTTTATTAAAATTTAAAACTTAAACACAAAATTAAAAACAATAACAATAAATTAAAAAATATATATTCAAATTAAAAAAAATGAAATTATATTAAAGTTGAATAAACCTATATAGTATGTAAGTTATAAGTATAACTTTAAAAAAAAAATTAAAAAAAATTAATTAATTAAATTCTATGGCTATTTCAATTTTAGACTTCAACATAATGTCGTTGTCATTGTCATATGATGAGTTTAAAGTTTAAACTTTACTTTTTATCGTTTTTAAAAATTTGATGTGCATTGCATAATTTGAATTTCAGTTGTCAAATGATGAATTTATTAATTTAATTTAGAATCTAGATGTACCTTGCATCATGCCAAATGATGATTCATGAATTTAGATGGAACATTGCATAATGCCAAATGATGGATTCAATTTAGTAGTTTACCTTTAGTCTTTAGAATCTAGATTTATAAATTTAAATTATAATGCAGAAATGTCAAATGATAATTCAGTGATTCATAAATGATTCAATGAATCAATGATAATAGTTTAATATGCAATGATGATCATATTTAAATTTTATTCTTTAGATGTACAATGAGTAATTACTAATTATTAAGATTTTCTATTTAGTTATTTAAATTTTTAAATAAATTTATAATAATTTATAATTTTATAATTTTTATGACTTTGACGTCCCCCCGTTTCCCCGAAAATTCCCCAAATTTTGGGGTTGCTTATATACGTCCCCCTTGTGCGTATCCCCACTCCCGCGTTTCCCCGTCCCGGAAACTCCGTGGAACATTGTTTTTAGGGTACTTTTATGAATGTTTTATAACCATTATGCAAAAAATCAATGGTTGCTAATGAAACAGTTGTTGAAAAGTGTAACTAGGTTCGGTCTTCATAATGACATGTAATTATGATTTTATGTAAGAAGATGTAAAGAAGAAAAATAAAATAAATTTATTGTATTACTTGCATCATGGGTTTCATGAGCAAGGGATTTTATTTTTGAGTCAAGACTCTCATTAAGAGTCTCTAGGATTTTTTTCATTTTCATTGTCATGTAAATGAAATCATGTTACACTTTGTAAAAGGTCACACTTGTCTATGTAAAGTAGTCCTCCAAGACCTTGTCACAAGGCCTCTCCAAGTCGGCCTAAATCTAATGAAGAACCTCAAAGATGAAGTCGCCTCTCCGCCAGTGATCATGTTGGCCTAAAGGACATAAGACAATTAGTATAAGTAACCCTACTTGGCCTCATTTAGTGGCATCCAATTCGGTTAAGATTACAGTCATAAGTGCGAAGTGCAAGACTACAAGAAGTGCGAAAGAAGGCTAATCAATGAGGAAGAAAGGTCACTGTGGTTCGGTCTTGGGTCGCTATCTCTCTCATGCATAATTCAGAAAGGCTAAGGTTTGAATTAGGGCCTATTGCAACTTCAATAGAATTCGTCTTGGGTATAAGGTGACTCATAAAGGGCCGAGAAAAGGTAGCCGAAGAGAAGACTAAAGGAAACCGAGAAGGAGAACTTGTCTAGGGTTGCTGAAGTATAGAGACCGAGATTCTCTAGGTCAAGCTGAAAAGTGCAGTGCAATGCAGTGGAGATAAGGAAGCAACGAAGAGAAGCCGAGAAGAGAAGTAAAGGCTAGTGACAAGGTTCCTGGGAGGATACTTGTGTCAAGGGTCTTTGTCATGGTCTTGGTATTCGTCAATTGAAAATCTATAAGAAGACTTTTTGATCGAGTTTTTCTCTCAAAGAGAGAGAGGTTTTGGCCCTAGCTTACAAGCATATACTCTGTGTCTCTTGTCTTCTATTGTCTATTTGATAATTGACTTGATAAAAAGAACACAATATAAACTATTGAAGAAAAGATCATAATCATGAAGCATAAAGTATATCACAAGCAATTATCAAGAAGAGAAATCTCCTAACTAATGATGCCCTAGATTTCTCAACATGGTATCAGAGCTTAGGTGGTAAAGTCAAGAAGGGGCATTCAAGAAAGAAGAAACTCAAGTATAAATCTTCAAAGGAAGATCAAAGCAAGTCAAGAACACTAATCAAGAGATCAAGATTCTCATTACAACCCTAGACCGAAGAAATCTACAATAGTAAGAACCTTGGAACTGTCATCAAGAGGAATCAAGAAGAAGAACCAAAATCCTGGAAACATTTCCAAGAAAGACAAAGGATCGTAAAGCAAGCTCTCTCTCTCATCTCTTAAGAAGCAATCTTCTATCCATATCAAGGTAGCAAGCAACATCTACTCAAGTAAGTTTATGACTTCATCTGATACTATCAAAATGTCTTTTTGCAAGGAAAGCAACAAATTGGTTGGGGCTTCAAATTTCCTTGCATGGAAGAAAAGGACATACCTAAATCTCATTGAAAATGAGGTCATGGATCATATTAAAGGGTCGGCAACCCAACCTCCAAAAGAATATACTCAAGCACATGCTAAATACATGAAGGGAGAAGTGAGAGCCCAGAGGATTCTTATAGAATCCATAGAAGACTCTCTCATCCCATATGTATCAAAATTAGACACTACAAAAGATATATATGACAAATTGGTAGAGTTGTTTTCTGTGAGCACTGTAGGAGAAGTAATCTCATTAAGGCAAGAACTTTACAAGCTAAAGTTGTCAAGGGAAGATGGAATAACTTCATATTTCATGAAGATCTCTGAAATTCGAGATCAACTGCAAGAACTAAGAGAAGTTATGTCTGATAAGGAAATGACCACAGTGGTACTGAATGCTCTACCGGAAGAAAGGGGTAACTTCACTTCAAGTATCTGTGGGAAGAAAGAAGCCACACCATTCCAAGAACTATGGTCTCTATGTAAGATAGAGGAAACCAGGTTAAAAGAAAACTTTGATATAGGATCAAATGAGCAAAATCAAGCCTATGCTTCTATGTCAAGAAGAAAAGGAAGATTTCGTAAATTTGATCCTCAGAAGAAAAGGAAGAACATGGCTAAAGTAAGATGTTATGGATGTCAAGAATATGGGCATTATAAAAGAGATTGTCCTAAATCTAAAAGAACAAGAGAAATATGGAAGAAGCTCATAACGCTGGAGAAATGGAAGAGCCTGAGACACAGAAGCCTAAGAAGGAAGAAATGAAAGATATATACTATGATTGAGCTAATCTTCTTCACTGTAAAGTATTTGCCTGTTGTAAAATTATAGATAGGAAGCATTGTAAATTAGATAGGATGCATCATATTAGAGAATGGCATCATGATAGAAGCATGAAAAGTAAGAGCTCGTGTCAGAGAAGGATGTCTAGAACAAAATGTATGACAATTAAACTATGAATAATATAGCTCTTGGAAACCTCACTAAAAGCTCAAATGACACTTATGGAAAGAGGAAGAAGTCATCTAGGATAAGGCTCATCATACATTGGTTAATAAGGAAACATCCGTTGATAAGTGTATGAAAGATCCTCTAGTTTCTTTGATGGAATCCTCATCAAAGGAATCACTGATGAAGAAAGGAAGCAAATGTTTCATCAGGAATTCTAACTTGTGGAATTCAAGGGATGATGGTATGATGACAAATCAATGGAGTAGGACAAGGGAATGAAGTTCCTTCATTCAAAGGAAGCTGCTACAAGAAGTCTAGATGATCCAAAGAAAAGATGAGGTATATATATATATATGCTTACATAAGATATTATGGAAGTCATGTGGTATGGTTGCAAGTAACATGGATCACTACTTCTATCTTGAGAACCATGATCAAAGGAAAGGTATCTCCTCCTATGAAAAGTTGTCGGTAGGCATGGTTCACACTAGATGAAATTAACATAATATGTTCTCATATGGAGTATGAGGTAATTGACTACAATTAAGGAACTTTGATTGGAAGCTCTTGGGAATGAAATGTGTGAAGAGAAGAAAGGAAGAGATCGTGAGATATGCAACCATGGTAAAGGCAACCATCATCCAAAAGACCAAGAAGATTTGACTAGAAAAATCTCTTGGAAAGATATGAAGACTCTGATGGAAGTCTGAAAAAGATGAAGAGCCTTGGCAATGGATATCTTTAGGAGATGTGTCAACATGTATGCAGGATGCCGATACCTACAGGAAGATGTCATGATGAAAGACCATCACAAAGGTTATTTTGATTTAAGTATTTAGTTTGAACAAATATCTGGATGGGCTTATACAAGACTGCCAAAGGGAAGCTCCGTGGATGACTTCCAATAGGATCATATAGAAGAATGTAAGATCCCTCCGAAAAATATGGCATGAAGAAAGAAGCATTGCATGAGCAAGGCCAGATGAAGACTGATGGATCACTTTCCGATGAAAGGAATGATGACATGACTGACTCATGGATGAAAGTGATGGATGGTTTGTGCCCTATGAAGAAGTTCCAAAATATGATGACTCCATAACGAAGAAGAAATTCATGATATCAAAGGAAGGAGTTCTTCAAAGCAACTAGTTGTCCCATTATCTCCACTAGGAGCTGATGTAGGTCCCTGATTAAGAGGGAGCTTGAAAAACAAGTTTCTTACTTGGAAGAAACTTGGAAATTCCTAAGCCAAGAGGGAGCTTAGGTACATTCTTGGTATAGGAATGAGTACACTCCTTTATTGGAATATGTCCTCCTTAATTGAGAGGGAGAGATAGACACATCATTCTTGTCTTCACTTGGGAAGACAAAATGGAGGATTAGGTAATCATCTAGCATCCGATACTCTTTGAGGATGAGATAGGCCATCCAAGATAAGATTAGTCGTAGAGGATCGATATTCTTTGAGAACTGAGAATCCAAGATAAGAATTGTCCTGATGGAACACACCCTGAGAACTCGGGTAGGGTATGTTCCAGGAGAGACAATAATTAAGGTGTCTATAAATCATTGGTCTCGCGAACATTGAGCTCAGATCTCGTGGAGAGATGGAGCTGTTAGTCAAGGCCTTGCTATGTGACAATGTTGTTGATATGATGCTATACAGATGGGTTACCAATTCGATTCTTCTTATGAGAAATTCTTCAGATTAAGAATGACCAAGCACGATTATGAATACCTCCCTAGTTAAGAGGGAGTGTTGAAAAGTGTAACTAGGTTCGGTCTTCATAATGGCATGTAATTATGATTTTATGTAAGAAGATGCAAAGAAGAAAAATAAAATAAATTTATTGTATCACTTGCATCATGGGTTTCATGAGCAAGGGATTTTATTTTTGAGTCAAGACTCTCATTAAGAGTCTCTAGGAGTTTTGTCATCTTGACATAGAGTCATTGTCATGTAAATGAAATCATGTTACACTTTGTAAAAGGTCACACTTGGCTATTTAAAGTAGTCCTCCAAGACCTTGTCACTAGGCCTCTCCAAGTCGACCTAAATCTAATGAAGAACCACAAAGATGAAGTCAGCTCTCCTCCAGTGATCATGTCAACCTAAAGAACATAAGACAACCAGTATAAGTAACCCTACTTGGCCTCATTTAGTGGCATCCAATTCTATGAAGATTACAGTCATAAGTGCGAAGTGCAGGACTATAAGAAGTGCGAAAGAAGAAGGCTAATCAGAGAGGAAGAAAGGTCACTGTTGTTTGGTCTTGGTTCACTATTTCTCTCATGCATAATTCAGAAAGGCCGAGGTCTGAATTAGGGCCTATTGCAGCTTCAAGAGAATTGGTCTTGGTTATAAGGTGACTCATAAAGGGCCGAGAAAAGGTAGCCGAAGAGAAGACTAAAGGAAGCCGAGAAGGAGAACTTGTCTAGGGTTGTTAAAGTATAGAGACTGGGATTCTCTAGGTCAAGCCGAAAAGTGCAATGCAGTGCAGTGGAGAAAAGGAAGGAACGAAGAGAAGCCAAGAAGAGAAGTAAATGCTATTGACAAGGTTCTTGGGAGGGTACTTGTGTCAAGGGTCTTTTTCATGGTCTTGGTATTCGTCAATTGAAGATTTATAAGAAGAATTTCTGATCGAGTTTTCCTCTCAAAGAGTGGGAGGTTTTGGCCCTAGCTTATTGTAAATTTTTGAAGATGTTCTATGCTTGATGCAGCTTTACTTTTATCCCCAATGTCAGTCAGCAATCACATAAGCAAGAAAGTAAAGTGTTGATAGAACATACTAGTAGATCGACAGAAGACAAGCCAGAAAAATATAAGTGTGTTGGTGCGTTACGGCGGTCAACAGGATGCTTCAACCAACAAAGTCTCAATACGGTCAGCCAACCAGAAGTGTCACACACACAGCTCGTAAAGACAACTTATCAAAAATCAACATAATTCAACAAAAGAATCCCACATCCAGATTTTCGGCATCATCCAGATTTACGACATCATCCATATTTACGGCATCCATTTCCGACATCATCCAGATTTACGACATCATCCATATTTACGGCATCCATTTCCGGCATCATCCATATTTACGGCATCTAGATTTACGACATCCATTTTCGGATCATGAGGATGTGTGTGATGAGATGATTGAAATGTCCTCCAACGTTGACTCTATTTATATCAATCACTGAGGGTGTGTGACACATTTGCTGGGGGTGTAAAACCTTAAGGCCGATTTGCACATATTTTGAAAGTATTAAAAATAAATTCAAAATAAATGTTCTGCTCATCGGATCAAGATGATCTTTAGATCGATCTTGCACCTCTTCGAAAGAGGAACCCAATAAAAATATTGGTGTCTTCATCTAAGCATCACAACATGGAGTTTGGACCTAGTTGTCCAATTTTAACACTCCCTCTCAACTAGGGAGAACTCCATCCACCTGTGCAATCAAACATAATATGATCTGTATACTTTTTGTAACACTTTGTTGGCCTCTTTATTTTAAAACCTTAAATGGGTGGAGTCACAAAAGACATCATTACAAACTTCTGATTAAATGAAGGTCTTAAAACACTCTATGGACTACAAAGGTCTCAGCTACCCAACAGTCGGTTTATCGACCGAAGTGAGTAGGAGGTCCGAAACCTCCGCCACGGGCTGAGAAATCATATATACTAACCAGTTAGTCTCCTTGACACAATCGGTTGGGTTCGAAGCCTCATGGAATCAAAAAGTCACATAACACCAACTTGGGGTTAGTTTCCTCCGGCCAGTCGGTGGGAGGTCACAACCTCACTGAGCAGTCCGAGATCAAGTGGTTGGACACGTGTCATCCTAGATGTACAGAAATCTCTGATGCGTCCATCAGTCTTTGCTACTAGTCTCTAGCTTTTCCCACCTCATTGGCCAAATGAGAGGTACTTCCCATGAGTCTGGAACTCAAATGGGTAGGATGCATACGGGGCATAGATCATGAGAGGCGAACCAACTCAATCATCATAACGGTGGGGCCCAAGCACACCAACAAGGTTCGACAAGCCTAGCCTTGTGGTTGCTTATAACTAAGAAACCTACCAAGCCTAGTGGCTCCCGACTCATTGTCCATGAGGACCTCGGTGAGACCGTTCAAAATTTCAGTTCTAACAGAAGGTTAGGAACGACCTTCCCGAGGGGCTTGAGAATATTCGACCTGCTCAGCTTCTAGAACTATGGAAGCCTGACTCATTGCTATCTGGGACAAAGTGGTACCAACCATCAACGCTGTGGGTCGTTAGTAGGTGTGAGGTTCTTGTGATCTCTCGTTGTAAGGGTCCATGGTGGCATCACCATCTCCGGCTGTCACTGCATTTGTCCATGATGACTTCTGAAAATACATGAAGCCTAGTATTGACCTCGAAGTGATGTGCCTCCAAAACTCTAACGACTTCGATTTCTGGCAAAGTAGATACGTGTGAAGCAGCATCCTGATGTGCTCTTGCGATCCACCACACTGCCAGCCCAATCGACATCAGTATATCCATGGAGTGTCATACTCCTAGCAGTGTATCTCAGCCCATGGTCTATCGTGCCTCAGAGATATCTCAAGGGTTTCTTGGCACCAACCCAGTGAATGTTATGATCAACCATGTGTTGACTCAAAGTGTTCACTGCACAACATACGTCCGGACGGGTGTTCACTAAGAACATCAGGGCCCCTATGAGTTGAAGATACTCAGTAGGATTTGCTAGCACGGGCCCAGTAGCGCTGCCACTCAAATTCTTCAAGTTGAGCTCCATTGGTGTCGACACGGACTTACAGTCCACCATCCCAAATCTTTCCAGAAGCTTCACAATGTATTTTCCTTGAGAAAGGAAAATCTCTCCAGGTCTCTGCCAGACCTCCAGGCCTAGGAAGTAGTGCATCAGTCCTGGGTCCTTCATCTCGAACTCAGGAACGAGCTCCCTCTTACATTGATGAATGAGAGGGTCAGCACCTGTCAGGAAGAGGTCGTCCACATACAGCACTAGAATGAGAGGCTTCCCCTGCACAACCTTGAAGTAAAGGTTAGGATCAGCATTACCTACAGGTGAAGCTTGGCTTCTGTATCTGGGTAATATCTATCCTCTTGGCCACCAAGCTTGCAGGTGTGCCCCCACGCCATGGGCTGCTAACTGCAAACCTTCGTTCATCCGATCCTGGACTTCAACCCCAGGTTGCTCCCAGACCTCTGCTGTCTCGCACATCAGAAATGGGTCTTCCACCATCATGGGTAGAGACTCCTCCTTACATAGCAGCAGAGACAGTGAATCAGGATGGTGGTATATCGGGCCACAGGTGCAAATATGTCATCATAATCTATGCCTTCCTTTTGAGAAAAGCCACGGGCAACGAATCTTGCCTTGAACTTTTCAGCACTTCCATCAGATCCATGCTTGATCTTGTAGAGCCATTTCGAGGTGACAACTGCTTTGTCCTCCGGTCTTGGAACCACATCCCAGACATCATTCTTCATTATGGACTCATACTCTGCATGCATAGCATCCTTCCAGATTTGATGCTTTACGGCTTCCTCAAAGTCCAGAACAAGTTGTACCATGGTACTGTGGCTACTGAATACCCAAATTTGTCTACTTGGCTTCTTAACTGCAAATAGCCTCTTTGGGGCCATATACCTGTGCATCTAAGTGTGCGAGCTATGTTGGTCTCTTCCCTATTGAAGGAGGTGGATCAATCGGGTCCATTGGTCCTTCAGCATCGGGCATTGTCTCATCCTTCGGTTCTTCTTGATTTCCAGGCCTTGCTTCATGATCTTCCTCAGATCTCGGAAGATTGACTACTTTTCTCAGGGAAGCATCTTTGTCAAAGGTAACATCGTGGCATATCTCCACTTCCCTTTGACCAGGCACATATACTTTATAGGCCTTCGAAGTTTCGTTGTAGCCCATAGACATTGTGGTCTCCCTCTTGATGCTAGCTCCTCCGCAAAAGTTCTTGAACTCGTTCGTCTCATATAATAAGAACATCCTCACGGGCAACATACCAAACAGATCAAAATGTACTAATTGCAAGTCATCAGATGTCTTTGTGACACTTAGGGGAAAGGTCCCCTTGTATGCTTTCCTTTGGCACAACCCTGACATACACCTTCATGATTATTTGAGAACTCAGGCATCCCTGTCACCACCTTCCTTGCTTCGAGAAGGGCCTTGTAGTGAAGTTGTTCAAACCTCTGGTGCCATAGTTCAGTCTGTCGGATAGTATCACATGTCATCGCTCCCAGTGGACTTCCTCCAACCTGGTAGAGTGTACCAACTCTAAACCCAATCGTGATAGCTTCCTTGAAACTCTTCTTCCACATGAGCACCTTCCATCAATGAATGCCACATTGAAACCTTTGTCTTCCATCGCCGAAACAGACACAAGGTTCTTCTTCAAATTAGGTACATATAGTACATCTTGCAAGCGGAGGACTTGACCTTGAGACATGTGGAGTGTCATAGTCCCTGTTTCTTTCACGGGATATGTGGCATTATCTCCAAGGATAATTTGTAGATTAGTATCATTCTCAACCATATCAGTAAGTGCTTCTTTGAACCCAATGATGTGCCTTGAGGCACCACTATCTATCAACTAGACATCCATAGTGTCAGGTGGAGATGCAGCAGAGAGGGCAGATACAAGAATGAATTCATTTCTTTTATCATCAAAAACATTTGATTCCTCATACCTGGAATTTCTTGACCTTTTGAAAGGTTGCCCATTTTCGCCGGAGGGAGCCTTCCTTTTCTTGACCTTCTTGAAAGGGCATTCTCTAGCATAGTGACCTAGCTTAGAGATGTAGGCGACTAGACTCTTATGAATTGAGTCCCTGATCATCAACTTTGCTGTGATTTCCCCCTTCTTGTACTTTGATTTGGCAGCAGTAGTTGCAGTGGATGGAGGCTCTTGGATTTTACCCTACACATAGTCCATGACATCTTGGTCTTCCAAATTAAGATCCAATGTCATCTTCCAAGCATGGAAGTCATCCTTCCCAGTCAATTTTTCATCAGCCTTAAAGCCATTGTAGTTTGAGGAACCCATCCTCTTCTTCGGTGATTGCTACAAAGTAGGGCTTTGTCTTCACCTCAGCTCCGATACCATGTAAATTTTTGAAGATGTTCTATGCTTGATGCAACTTTACTTTTATCCCCAATGTCAGTCAGCAATCACATAAGCAAGAAAGTAAAGTGTTGATAGAACATACCAGTAGATCGACAGAAGACAAGCCAGAAAAATATAAGTGTGTTGGTGCGTTACGGCAGTCAACTGGATGCTTCAACCAGCAAAGTCTCAATATGGTCAGCCAACCAGAAGTGTCACAGACACAACCCTTAAAGACAGCTCATCAAAAATCAACATAATTCAACAAAAGAATCCCACATCCAGATTTCCGGCATCATCCATATTTACGACGTCCATTTCCAACATCATCTAGATTTACGACATCATCCATATTTACGACATTCAGATTTACGACATCCATTTCCGGCATCATCCAGATTTACGGCATCTAGATTCACGACATCATCCATATTTACGGCATCCATTTCCGGATCATGAGGGTGCGTGTGATGAGATGATTGAAATGTCCTCCAACGTTGACTCTATTTATATCAATCACTAAGGGTGTGTGACACATTTGTTGGGGGTGTAAAACCTTAAGGCTGACCTGCACATATTTTGAAAGTATTAAAAATAAATTAAAAATAAATGTTTTGCTCATCGGATCAATATGATCTTTAGATCGATTTTGCACCTCTTTGAAAGAGGAACCCAATAAAAATATTGATGTCTTCATCTGAGCATCACAACATGGAGTTTGGACCTAGTTGTCCAATTTTAACACTTACAAGCCTACATATTGTGTCTCTTGTCTTCTACTGCCTATTTGATAATTGACTTGATGAAAAGAACACAATAATAACCTATCGAAGAAAAGATCATAATCAAGAAGTAAAGTAAAGTATATCACAAGCAATTATCAAGAAGAGAAATCTCCTAACTAATGATGCCCTAGATTTCTCAACAACAGTGAGGAGAAAAGGGTTTGGAGATCAAACGGCTTAGGCCTTTAGGCATTGGAAATGCCTCACTTGCTTGCCAAAACTTTTCCCAATGAGATGGCTACCTGCAAGCACAACAATTTATCCAAATTCGCACAAAAAACCTCCTTGAAAGGTTGACAGTGTCTCCTTGGGCCTGAGCGTTGACCTTGGAGGAGAAATGGAGGATGGATCTTGTCTTCCTAAGCCTAGATCTACCTCTAGAAACCCCCACGAAAATATTCCAAGGCTAGAAACCCTTGAAAACCCTTCCAAATCTTCAGATCTAGCTTGAAAGCTCACCTTCACAAATGAAATTACAAATACCCAAAACCCCAATATATACAAAATTCAAAAAATAAACCCCAAACCCCAGTAGCTGCAAAACAAGGGTTATAAAATTTTATTTACAAAATTATTCTACCAAAAATAATTTACAAGATATATACAAATATACAATGCTTGTGAAAATAAAATATATTTTGAGAAATATTTTTTTGAATGATGAAAAATGATAATAGATCAAATGTGTTTCGAAAGTTATGGTATTGCCCACAACCTTAGTGAAGTAAGAAAACCATAGAAAAATATCTAGATCCCAAACAAGGTTGACTCTCCTCCAAAGTCGGTGAACTTGGAGCCCAAGGGCCGGTGTACCTGCAAACTCTATATATTTCTTCAAGTAGACTTGTTAGACATATGGTGAATCTACCAATACAATGTTCTTATCACCATCTAATGAATAAACAAGCTTATAAAATTATAAGCATAATATAGGAAAGCACATACCACAGATCATCGGACAAAGAACACCATGAACTGAGCCCCAAAGTATTTTATTATGATATTTCAAACGTTCCCAGCAGATCAATGGAATGACACCAGTGTTACAAAATTACATATACCAGAGTCAAAAATTTCATCATGACTTGAGAAGCAAAATGGCTTCTAATTTATAGATGAATCCTCCAAATGGAAAATAACGGCTAGTTGGCTTGATCCCTGTTAAAGTGATCTCGACTGTTGATAAATATTTGATCATCTTTGGATCTTTGTCGTCGAATTTTTTTTTTTTTTTTGTAAGTTAGGCTAAGCTATATTAGATCAAAAATAAAACTTTACATAGGCATTGGGTTGAGATGGTAAGTGCTGCTTAACCAATTCCAACCTTAAAAGATTTCAAAATAACGCAGGTTTGGGGCTACCTCCTAAGAGGAAACCAACCCCTTAATAACATCAGGCAATCATTATTTACAAAGTGTGTCGTGACACATATAAAAGCAAAAGATTTGTAGTATGTGCTGAAATAACAGAAAACAGAAAAGAATCGAGCAACCGCGCAGTCGTGATGTTCCTTCATCATCCTATGTAGTAGGGTCCTCTTCCTCGATGTGGCATCCATATTCCTGCGCAATGGCCTCCTCCTCAGCAGAAGGCACGCGCCAGGGCTTAGGAGCGACTGCGCGGATGATAGGAGCGACTGGGTACTCAGCATCTGGAACTCTCGTCCAAACTCCTTCCGAATCCATGATCCACACATCTGTATCCTCCTCCGTGGGTTCTTAAACCGAGAGAGGCTCGGTTTTTAGAGGAGTGAGCGGCTCAGAGTGCGCAATGGTGGACTTCCTAGGGCCTCTTCTGCCCCTCTGATTCTCCAGAGCTAGTGATGTCTCATCGTGGGTGCGCTCAGACTGTTGAGGAACTTCCCTATCATGGCTGCCAGAAGAGGAGCCGTCAATGGATTCCAAACGGTGGTCTTGACCGCGATGATAGCGACCCGAGAACGCACCTCTTTAGCTACCCCTGATAGTCTTTTGATGTTGTCGCGGAGCCATGGGGGGGTCAACAAGCAGATGGAGGGAGACTTGGCTTAATGCAGTGAAGTGCGCAATAGGAGAACGCGCAACAGAGAAGCACGAGGGGGTGCGCAATAGAGGGTTACGCAGCGGGGGACCGCACAGAGGGGGGGCGTGCAACAAAGGTGTCTGCCTCAGAAAGCGCGCAACGAGATGGAGCAAAAGAAAAGGGGAATTCCAGAGGGAGGCACATGGCCAGGGGGGATGCCAAGGGGGGCACGCAACCACGAGGGAATCATCGGGAGAAGCACACTGCAGGCTAGCACAAGTATGGGGGCGTGCAGCAGGGAGAGCGCACAACAGGTGGAATGTGCAGGGAAATTGAAGCAGTAGTGGGATGGTTAGGGAAGAGGCGGAGAAGGCTGGAGGCCTACTTGAGCAGCGAAGGGATGACAGAATGAGGAGTAACAACGCCTTTTGAAGACTTGTGGCACGAGCGCAGATGCTGTGCAATTGTGGCACGCTCGCATATGCGAGTTTGGACATTGCACTTGAGATTGCATGTGATTCAGTGTATGGTAGAAGTTCAGGTGCAGCAGGTTAATGATTGCTGAGATGAGGTTTCACATCAGGTTAAGGCTGGCTGTGCAGGTCGTCGTTAGCCGGAGCATGGGACAAACTGGCTTCGCACGATCGAGGCATGTCACCTACATCCGGGGTTGTCGTCGAAAATATTGATCTTTGAGGAATTCTCGAATTTCTCATAAAATTTATTTTTTATTATTCCAAAAATAAATATTTTGGATTAATTACCTCAAAAATTTGACTTTGACTTAACCACCAAGGTCCAAGGGCTCAATATTTCTTAAAATATCCATTTTTGCTTTGGTGGGGGACCTCCAAAAATTAACTTCTTTTTGACCCACAATTTTTTTTGGTCATTTTCCACTTGGAGAAATTAATTTATCTAGAATTTATTTTTTTGACTCTAAATTAATTGATTTTCTGGCTTAGAATTTAATTTTTATTTTTTGCTAGAAAAATTAATTAATTGACACAAGAGGGGATTAATTATTTTTCCACCCTCAAATACTTTAGCCATGGTGTCTGATTGCGAGTGACCATGCACTAAAATATTTTTACATCAAATAATTACAAATTCAACCCTCAAAGGGGGAATACCCATTCGTTATAGACCCTCATAATATTTACCCAATTCTGCGACACAATATGATCTAGTCGACCAAGTGATCTGTAATAAAATAACTTAGTTAAATAGCCAAATTTATTCCCAAATCACTTCTACAATAGACTCGACTAAAAACACTAGGACTCACCTAAGACTTCGTCAATAAATTCCATCCTAGCTTTGAGGTTTAAGTTGGAAGAAAAACTTTGTCAATTATCCGTGTTTAGATACACACATAATGCATTGAGATTAAAAAACCTCCTAGGATGAAATTTGTCGCCGATATCATAGACTACCTAGGTTGTTACATAACTAAATGGTCGTGCTAGCATCATTTACATTACAACTTGCAAAATTTGGGTTTACAATGATACAATATGTTGTTGGCCATGATTCTGAGATCCTTCAAAAAATTTGTAGAACTGCCTCCTTGGACTTGTGACAAAATAAGTGCAACAAGACCTAATGGACAAATGTGGACCCAAATGGGAAATATGTGAAAAAGTATGTGGTGTCATGAAGCAGGATCATGCAACCAAAATCGAGATTTCCCATGTAGTGCCACTCCTAAAGCTAGTAGTCAATAAAGTCCACGAGACTATGATACAAGGTTAACCACCAATTTGGACAAGGGGACAAGAGTACAAACCAAGCCTATTTTTTCCTCTGAATCCCCCCATTAATCAATGCCCATAAGCGTCCATAATAAGTAAGAAAAAATACCCAATTACGTAATGAAAGCCATACCTTCGGGGTTGGAAGTCCCACCTTCAAACATTCGATAATCACAGATGGGCGAGGGTGCATAATGGTCATCTCAGGTGGCAGGGATGGTGGCACATTAAGCTACCTAGGGACTGCAAGGGGCTGTCGGCTAAAGACAATCTAGGAGAAAAATTATTCCTATGGGTGTCACCCACAGGTGGTGGGTAACAGGCTTTAGAATGTACATGTGTCCCTAGGTACAATTAAGGGGTTAGTCAAGGACCTTATTAGGTGGTTTCAACGTCTAAGGGAGTGACAGGTCCATGGTACATCTCTCAAATGACATGTGTCATGTGACATAATGATGGAATGGATTAGGGGCATTAGGGGAGGCTCCAAGCCAGATGCCATGGTACAAGGGTAGCAACGATGAGGGAAGCCCACACATGGTTGCATAGATGGAGGGAGCAATCATGGTACATGAGCTACCCTGAATTTTGTTTTTCCACCTTTCTGCATATGCCTTTTGCCTTTTATTGATTTTTATTTTATAACTGCTTTGGGCTCCAGGGGATGAGAACATGATGTGAATAATATAGTAGTGAATACCCCCTTAAGGTTGGGAAGTTCATCGCCCACCAGGGGTTGGGACAATCATGGGTTCCTTAATGGTGTAGGGGGCCAATATAGGGGCCCTAGGAACCAGGGTGATGGTCTTAATGATAGGGGTTGAGATCATGATGGCTTTTTCCCACGTGCTAAGTTTGTATGTCCTGACAATCTTTTGCATTTTATGGTACATTTCCATTTTGAGAGTGGCCAATTTATGCTTTTTGCCCGACCCAAAGTGTGGACAAGGGGATAGGGAGGCTAACTCCTTGTGGACCCAATGGACAAGTCTGGACCCAGATGGGAAATATGTGGAAAGTGGTTATAATGAGCGGAGGGGAGTGATGTATGTGGTGTTGGTAAGCGGGGCGACTCAACCAAAATTGGGATTTTCCATGTTGTGACACCCCTAAAGCCGGTAGCCAATAAAGGAGATCCCACGGAACTAGGATACAAGGTCAAACACCAAGTTGGACATGGAGACAAGAGTACAAACCAAACCCATTCTTTCCACCGAATCCCCCCACTAATCCATGCCCAAAAGTGTCCATGATAAGCAAGCAAAGATACCCAACTACATAATGGAAGCCATACCTTTGAGATTTGAAGGCCCACCTTCAAAGTTCAAACATACAATCATGACAGAGGGGCGTGGGTGCATAACGGTTGGTTCAGGTGGCAGAGATGATGACACATCGAGCTATCCGGCTGCTGCAAGGGGTTGTTGGCTACTAGCTGAGGACCATCTAGGAGAAAATTTTCTCTTATGGGTGTCACCCACAGGTGGTGGGTAACATGGCCTATACCAGTGGAAACGTATCACATTTTCCCATCCATAAACACAAACTAAACCACTGTAAAAATGTATGTCAGTTCAAACAGAGAGATCATCTCCATCCTAGATGATGCAGGAGTATCACATGAGATGAATTTCACCGACCTGTGTGGTCAAATTATCTTTTAGTAGAGAGGGTTGGATCTCTCGAATTTACTTTTATTTATTTATTGTAATAATTTGCTTTTATTTCATTTATTGTAATAGTTAGAGCAATTCTAAATTAGGGGGAAAAAGATAAGACTGTTAGAATGAAATACATCGAACCTTGGAATAAGGATTTATTTGTTAGTTGTTAAAAATAGTGAGTGCATCTAGTATAAAGAAATGATAGAGGAAAGGAAGGAGAGAGCGAGAGATAGAGAGGACAGAGAGAGAGCGAGAATTGATGTAATCAAGCCAAAAAAGGAAAATACCTTGTGTTTTCTAGAGTAATTGATTGAAGCGTAGATGTGTAAGTAATTGTTCCTTTGTGTGTGCGTTCATCCAAAACCTGCTAAAGATCACTTACGGCAGGAGTTAAAATCCGGGTATTAATTCTTTTATGTTTTTATGATTTAATGTCTTTGCTTCAGAAATCTGAATTAAACCTATTTTAGTGCCTTGTCGTGTAATAAATCAAGTTTCAGGACTTAATAGAAATCAGGCAAAATTCTGAGTTTTTTTCGCAAACTTGTGTGTTGTTGCATTTCGGCCGAAACCCAAGTTTCTTTTGATCGCATCGCAAATCCCCAAACTTAATTCATATATCGCATCGTAAATGTTAGAAGTTGTGAAATATCGCATCGCATCGATATAATATTTCGCCACATCGCAATCGGTGAGTTATATGTTTATTGTTAAAGTTATATGTTATTTGTTGTGAGTTGCGATAAGTTATTTGTTGTGATTTGCGAAATCACAAAATCGCTGATTTACCATATATGTAAAACTGTCGATCTACAAATTCTTAAATCCGCGAAGTGCAATTTAAGTTGGGTATCGCGATAAAGTGGAAAGTTTGTATTTGGGTTAAATTGGGGTTTACACGAGAACAATGCGCCTGTACATCATTTTTGGTATTAGAGCAGAAACTGAGTTCTGTTGGCATAGGTCAGGGAAGACCTCTAGCCAATGCAGTTTTGCTATAAGAGATTTGACACCTTCGTACAAGGATGGAAACAATGGAGACTACTCAGAGGAGAGCACCTAATGAAGGAGATGTCAGTGCTGCAGAGGAATCTTCTGAGGAAGAAGAAGAAGAAGAAAGCGAGGTAGCTAAAGTTTTCAAGATATTAGCAAAGTGTTGTCGCACAGATTGTCCAGGCACCGCGACAATGGCTCAGATTGGGGGCTGTCACTTTTATCCCCAATCTCTCTATTTAAGCTGTCTCCTTGCAAGCTTAAGGGAGGTAGACCCTATTAGAAATGAGGATGAAGAATCCAGGAGACATAGCTAAGGCATCAAATACTTGATAAAGTGAATGAGATTCCACAAATCTAAATTAGATTTCACGTTTAAGACCAGTGCCTTATGGAGTCAAACAAAATCCCGTTATGCAACTTGTAAACAAGTAGGTGACGATTAACTGCTGCTTATTAAAACACGATTGATCACAATGATATTTAATTGAAAATGCCACAACCATGAATAACAATGACATGAGAATGCCAGATGCTTGAAAGATTTCCGAAAAATAAGATATTCCAATTATAACCCAGTTCGAAAATCAAAATATTCCAAAGTCAAACTTTAGAATAAAAAATTTAGCACATTTGACTATAGAAAATTTATAATTTTGTATTTTTTGTATTTTCCAGATTTTTAAAATTTTTAAAATTTTTAAAAAAAATTTATTATTATTTTTTATTTATTTTTTATTTGAATCTAAAATTCAAAATCAAAATCTAAGACTAACTAAATGTAAAAAGGCTCTAATTTTAAGAAAATTTAAACTCTAAAGTTAATCTTAAAAAAAAAATTTAAAATTAAAACTAAAGCTAATATTAAAATTTAAAACCTAAAAGCTAACCAAATCTAAAACTAAATTAAATTTAAACTAAGATTAAATCTAGCTAAATTAAAGCTAAGTTAGAATTAGGCTAAAACTAAATATAAATTAAAATAAATCTAAAACTCGAATTAAACCAAACTAAAAAAATCTAAAATAACAAAAATAAACCTACGTTAAAAAATTCAACTAAACAAAATTAAAAATCGAATCCTATCTAACACTATACTACAATCTAAAAACAAAGTTTAAAATTTTAATCTAAAACTAACACTACTCACATTAAATCAAAAAAACTAAACCCTCCCACAAACTTAAAGTCGATGTATATATGTAAGTTTTTTGTTTGTGCGTTTTCGTTTGTATTATGTCTGCAGGTCGACGGATAGAGAAAAGACGGCGCGAGGAGGCTCAGTCGACGGCTAAGAGAGCGAGATGTGTGCAGGTCGACAGGAGATTTGGAACGCTGAGAGAGATAGGCTTGACGCGTAAGGAATGGGTTCGATTGACAGAGAGATGGGACGAGCTACTTGGACACGGACATGAGGTGGCGGGCTTCGTTTGCAAGCAGCGGTGTGGATTGAAAGTCGATGGATAGTGTTCAAACGTGAAGGCAGTGAGTGATTTGGACGAGCGAGAAAACATAGAAGAAGGACGGGCGAAATGGAGCCGACAGGATGGAATAGAAAAGACAGAATCGTTTGAAAAATGGCAAGGAATGAGAAAGAAGTCGACAACAGCGTAGGAGAAAATTGGACGGTGGCAGAGAAAGAGAGCGTCGAACAGAAAACAATGGATGGACAGAGCCTGAGGAAAGGGAGAAGTTTTAGCCAACGCACAAAACCAGCAATGAAACCCAGTACATCTAAAAATTTTTCCCTCCAATTAAACTATTTCCCCTGCAAACTTAGATTTATATGCTCCTCAAATCGAATAATGTCCAGATTTGTCCACAGCAGTAATTTGAGGCCAGATCTGGCCTTTGGAGGCTAGATCTGCTTTAGATCTAAAAAAAAAATTTCGATTTGAACCCTGAATCTGCAATAGACCAGCCAGATCTGAAGATACACACCAAGAAACGATTAAACCCTTACAGTCCTAAAAGAAAATTTACAAATTTACAACTAGTGTACAGATTTAAAACCCTCATGGTCAGATTTGAATCCATTTTAGAACAATTTTCAGAGATTTAAAATGTCTGGGAGAGGCACAAGTCTTAGAAAACCCTGCAAAACCACCAATTTTGTAAGATAGACTTGGAATTCAACAAATAATGAGCTTTTCAGACTTATGTTTATTGAGAGTTGGCTAGTCCAACCGAAGACTTCCCTAGACGCTCAATCTTAAAAATATTTCTCTGCACACTTGGATCTGAACCTTAGATCGATAGAGATTTAAGAAAACAACATGAGACCTTTTAAAAAACAATCAGAATGTTCTTTTATAAACCCAGAAAACTGCACAAGATACCTGTATGCAGATTAATCCATGAAGGCCATCAACCATAAAATGCAAGAAACAAAGTAGCAGAGTTTAGAGACAATTCACCACATAAATTTGAGAAGGAACATCAAGATTTGTAACCCCAAAGTCTTTATGCTTTATTCATCAAGAAAAATTCACAAGAGCTTCCAAGACCAGTACACGATTCTGAGATCGGATGACTCAAGAATGAGAAAGACCTCTAAATTTATAGGACAAGATCTCTAACAGCTAGTTTGGATGATCCTCGTCAAAATAATCTCAACCGTCCAAAAGATTTAATTATCTTTTAATCCGGAGCGTTGAAATTAAAATTTTGGGGGAAAAAACGAATTTATCATTTAATTCAATTTTAATTAACTCAAAAATATTATTTTTGAGTTAATTACCCCAAAATTTTGACTTTGACTTAACCACCAAGGCCCAAGGGTCCAAAATTTCTTAAAATTCTCAATATTCGCTTGGCCTGGGGCTTTCAAAAATCATTTTCCAAGGATCCACAAATTTTGCCTTTAAAGATTTAATCCTAACTTAGGACCCTAAATTAATTAAATTTCTGGTTTAATATTTTTAAATTTATTGACCAGAAAATTTAATTAATTGACTAAGAGGGAATTATAATTATTTTTCCAACCCTCTTTACATGAGATAATACATTTACATACATGAAGGGGGAATACCCATTCCTATAGACCCTCAAATAGATACCCAGTTTTTGCGACTCAAAACATGATCTAGTAGACCAAGTAGCTCAAACTACTTTTACAATGACTCGATAGAAAACACTAAGACTCACTTAGCATGCTGATGACAAAATCCACCCTAGCTTTGGGGTGAGGCTGGGGGGAAAAACTCTGCCGATCACTTACGTGAATCAGTGAGACAAAAAACCTCCTAGGATGGAAATCATCAACAACATAATAGGCTTACCTAGGTTGTTACATACATTGGCGGTCTTACTTAGATCATTTACATCATAACATGCAGAATGGGTTTACATCATTTATAACAAAATGTCGTCTATTGACTGATGAAATCTGGATGTCGTGAACCTCGAACATGATAAGCCCCATTTCAAAAAATGGGGGTGTACTGCTATGGGGTAGTTGACAAAGTGTGGTCAACACAAAGGTTAGTGGAAAACCAAGAGTGGAGATTCCTTCATATGAGGGGAACCTTAATGTGGATGAGTTGATGGATTGGATCAGTTCAATGGATAAGTATTTCGACTTGGAAGAGGTCGAAGATAAGAAGAAGGTAAAGTTTGCAGCTACTAGGTTGAAGGGCCATGCGTCTATTTGGTGAGATGAACTGCAAACATCCACGGAGAGAAAGGTAAAGCCTAAGATCAAGCAATGGGATCGAATGCTAAGTAAATTGAAGAATAAGTTTATGCCAAAAGACTATCAGTTGAATCTTTTTAAACAGTTGCAGAATTTGAGGCAAAAAGGAATGACTGTCAAGGAGTATGTAGAGGAGTTTTACAAGCTAAGCATTAGAGCAGGACATGTTGAAGATGATATGGAGAAAGTAGCCAGATACATTAATGGTCTAAGGTATGGCATACAGGATGAAATCAGTTTGTTGAGTCTGAAGACAATTGAGGATGCCTACCAAGCATCTTTGAAGGAAGAGGAGAAAATGTTGAGGAAACAAAGTCAGAAGAATAGAGGTAAAAGTCCAGCAGGAGGAAGAGGAACTTTCAGATTAAGATTTCAGCACTCTCAAAATGAAGTAGGAGGTTCGAGTAGTAAACTGCCGCAGAGAGGAGACTTTTGTAGAGGGAGATTTGCACCCAGAGGTAGAGGCTGAGGAAGAGGAATTTGGTGTTACACATGTGGAGAATGGGGACACAGATCATGGGACTGTCCTCATAACAAACCATCAAATCAGCGGAATGTGAATCTACGGGAAAAGAAGAGCCACATGAGGCAGGAGAGTCTTTATTGCTAAAAAGAGTATTGCTTAAGGCAGAGAAGGAAGCAAATGAGCTAGCGCAAACGAAGAGCTTATTCAGGACTGTGTGCAAATCTAAAGAAAAATCCTGCAAAGTTGTGATTGACAGTGGAACCACTGATAATCTTGTTTCCACAGAGATGGTTGAGAAATTGGGATTGATTAAGATGGTACACCCTACTCCCTACAGAGTGTCATGGCTACAGAAGGGACATCAGATTTTAGTGACAGAACAGTGAAAGTAGAGATACAAATCCGTACATATAAGGATGTCATATTGTGTGATGTGATGCCAATGGACGTGTGCCATGTATTGCTGGGACGACCTTGGAAATTTGACAGAAAAGCCATTCATGATGGCAGAAGGAATACCTATACCATTGAGAAGGATGGAAAGAAGCACGCATTGCTGCCTTTGAAGGATGAAGCAGACAAAGGAGCAGCTGGGAATAATGTTATGTTGATTAGTGGAAAGGAATTGCTGCAAGAAGTCAAGAAGGAGAAAGAAATGCATTTTGCTGTTGTGGGTAAATCCAAGGTAATTCTGACTTAGACTAATTTAGACAATCTGCCTATGGAAATTAAAAATCTGTTAGATGATTATGCTGATATACTTGTTGATGAATTACCGAGTAAATTGCCACCAATCAGAAGTATCAGTCATCACATAGATTTAATACCTAGTGCAAATTTACCAAACAAAGCAGCATATAGAAAAACCAGTTTTGGCCTTACCGAATTTTGAAAAAGTTTTTCAAGTCGAAACTGATGCTAGTGGAGTTGCAATTGGAGCTGTCTTAAGTCAAGAGCAGAGACCGATAGCTTATTTCAGTGAAAAGTTAAATGAGGCCAAGAGGAAGTATTCATCCTATGATAAGGAGTTCTATGCTATTGTGCAAGCTTTGAAGAAATGGAGGCATTATTTGTTACCCAAAGAATTTGTGTTGTATTTTGATAACCATGCACTGCAGTTCATAACTAATCAGTCGAAGTTGAACCAAAAGCATGCTAAGTGGGTGGAGTTTTTGCAGAGTTTTACCTTTGTAATCAAACACACAAGTGGTAAGTCAAACAAAGTTGTTGATGCTTTGAGTAGAGTAAATCTGGTTATGTAGGAATTGAAGATTGGCATTTTGGGGTTTGAAGAGATAATTGATATATATAAGGAAGACACAATTTTTAAAGAAATATATGCAGATGTTAAAAATCCTGTGATTCATAATAGAAGCCAGTGGTTGGACTACCTAATTCAAGGAGGATTGTTGTTCAAGAATAATAAACTGTGTATTCCTAAGTGCTCCATGAAGGAAAATCTGATTAAAGAAAAACATAGTGGAGGACTGTGCTTTTTATTATTGGCCAAAAATGCAAGTTGATATCAAAAAGTTTGTTGAGAAGTGCAAGGTTTGTCAACATGCCAAAGGAAGAAGCCAAAACACTGGGTGATATCAGCCATTGCCAATACCCAATAAACCTTGGGATGCTATCAACATGGATTTTGTTTTGGGTTTGCCAAAGACTCAAAGAGGACATGATTCTATCTATGTTGTCGTAGATAGGTTTTCTAAAATGGCTCATTTTATTTCTTGTAAGAAAACTAGTGATGCAACTCACATTGCTAATTTGTTTTTCTCTAAAGTTATAAGATTACATGGACTGTCCATGAGTATTGTTTCAGACAGGGATACAAAGTTCGTAGGACACTTTTGGAGGACTCTATGGAGGAAGCTAGGTACAAACCTCAGTTTTAGTTCAGCTTATCATCCTCAGATGGATGGGCAAACTGAAGTGGTGAACATAAGCTTGGGAAACATATTAAGGAGTTTGGTTTACAAAAATCCAAAGCAATGGGACTTAGTACTTGCTCAAGCTGAATTTGCCTATAATGATACTCCTAACTGGAGTACCAGGATGAGTCCGTTTCATATTGTTTTTGGGATCTATCCAAGAGGTGTGTATGAACTTAGAGATTTGGGCAAACAAGAGACAAGGAGTGCAAAGGCTGAAGAATTTGCAGAACAGATACAGAAGTTGCAGGAAGATGTCAAAGAAAGATTACAGGAAAGTAGTAGCAAATACAAACAGAGAGCTGTCATGAGGAGGAAAGAAAAAGAATTCCAAGTGGGTGATCTCATCATGGTGTACCTGAGAAAAGAAAGGTTTCCTGTTGGGACTTTTAAAAAATTGAAGATGAAAAAGATAGGGCCATGCAGAATTGTAAGAAAATTTTCAACCAATGCCTATGAAATTGAGTTACCAGAAGGAGTTGGTATATCTCCAATGTCTAATATTGTAGATTTGTACCCATACAAGGAGCCAGAGGCAAAGCTACAGGATGAACCTGCAGAAGACAAAGTTCAGACTTTGAAATGGGAAGAACAAATGCCGAAGACGGTTAAGAAAGAGGTGGAAGTTGTTCTGGAGAGGGGAGTAGCTAAAAGAACCAGAGGACAAATTTATTTTCAGTATCTAGCCAAATGGAAGGGACAACCAGTGGAGGATGCCAGTTGGTTGACAGCAACAGAATTACAGAAGTATGGAGTAAATCCTGAAAGTTTGATGGATGATTCTTTTCTTCCCCGAGAGTCTGATGCAGGAGCATCGCATGAGATGAATTTCACCGACCTGTGTGGTCAAATTATCTTATAGCAGAGAGGATTGGATCTCTCGAATTTACTTTTATTTATTTATTGTAATAATTTGCTTTTATTTCATTTATTGTAATAGTTAGAGCAATTCTAAATTAGGAGGAAAAAGATAAGACTGTTAGAATGAAATGCATCGAACCTTGGAATAAGGATTTATTTGTTAGTTGTTAAAAATAGTGAGTGCATTTGGTATAAAGAAAGGGTAGAGGAGAGGAAGGAGAGAGCGAGAGAGAGAGAGGAAAGAGAGAGAGCGAGAAATGATGTAATCAAGCCGAAAAGGGAAAATAACCTGTGTTTTCTGAGTAATTGATTGAAGCATAGATGTGCAAGTAATTGTTCCTGTGTGTGTGCGTTCATCCAAAACCTGCTAAAGATAACTTAAGGCAGGGGTTAAAAGTCGGGTATTAATTCTTTTATGTTTTTATGATTTATTGTCATCGCTTCAGAAATCCGAATTAAACCTGTTTTAGTGCCTTGCCGTGTAATAAATCAAGTTTTAGGACTTAACAGAAATCAGGCAAAATTCCGAGTTTTTTTTCACAAACTTGTGTGTTGTTGCATTTCGGCCGAAATCCAAGTTTCTTTTGATCGCATCGCAAATCCCCAAACTTAATTCATATATCGCATCGTAAATGTTAAAAGTTGTGAAATATCGCATCACATCGATATAATATTTCGCCACGTCGCAATTGGCGAGTTATATGTTTATTGTTAAAGTTATATGTTATTTGTTGCGAGTTGCGATAAGTTATCTATTGCGATTTGCGAAATTGCAAAATCGTTGATTTACCATATATGTAAAACTGCTGACCTGCAAATTCTTAAATCTGCAAAGTGCGATTTAAGTTGGGTATTGTGATAAAGTGGAAAGTTCGTATTTGGGTTAAATTGGGGTTTATACGGAAACAGTGCGCCTATACATCACTAGATCAATTGAAGCTTGCTGGGTAAGCAGATACACGACATACAGAAAATAGGACACGGATTATGAGAACTGACTAAAACAAGCCAACTCGAGGAGTTGTAAAGAAGCACACTGAATCACCAACGCTAACTTCTTGCCAATAGATGTGGCCTTTAGACAAGTGCTTCCCTTCCTTTGACATTTTATTATCATCCTGATTCAATTCTCTATAAACAAGTGAGAAAGAAATGTGCTTAAAGGAAACAACAACTTCCAACAACAAATCACCCAAAGGCCTGAGATTTACATTATGCAAGTGTTGAAACCTCTTCATCCTGTGTATGATCAACAAGGAGTTTCCATACACCAGTAAATTTGATATGTTCTAATTCTTTGCACATTTTAATATAAGGTTTAAAACTTGTAGATTTGCAAAGTATTTTGAACATAGACTTAAACTTACCTTAAGCAGATGAATTGTGAAATTTGAATAAACAACACCTCAACTGCACTGCTAAAATCAGAAGTACTTTACCAAGAACCATTAAAAATAAATAAACAAATAAAAACTCCAAGGCACAGATTTATTCCCCTGTTGGTCACCCACCTGTGCAACTACTGGAATTTAAACAAACTTACATCAAGAAGCTAAACTCCCAGTCTTGGAAATGATTTGAAGATGAGGATAATCTTTGACTCAAATATGATATTATTCCTTGCCAGCTAGATCACACAACCTAGATGACACAAGGCAAAACTCTTAAATCTTTCAATTCCTTTTTTTCAAAACATTTCTTCAAATATTCATCAATTGAAATGAAACTCCATACATTTTATACACCTATGATGTTGAAAAATTGTAACTAGGTTCGGTCTTCATAATGACCTAATTTAATCATGACATTGTATATTCTTTATAAAGAAAGAAAAAGAAAAAAAACATATATTTGTTTTTGGAGTATGGGTTTCATACTCAAGCTTGAGTCAAAAACATGTTCTTCGTGCTTTTAGGTTTTCTAGGTCTTTCTAGGATAAAGAATATTATTAGTCATGTGTCATAGTCCCATTTGGACTCTTTGTAATAAAGAAAGGATTTTATTCTATCAAGAAAAGGCAATTTTTTATCCCAGGACCAAGTTGGCGCAAGAGCAAGATCAAGTCGCCCCAAAGGAGGGCTACTCAACCCTCAAGAGAGGCTATAAATACAAGGGAGCTCGATCTCATCTGTACACTCACTCAAGTCAAGTTCGATATGCAATAGCGAAGGAGAAGAAGAGCTAAGGAGGACAAAGAAGGGAAGAAAAGAGTGAAGTTTCTTGGGCTAAATCTCTCTCTATCTCTCTCTCTGTCACACGTGCGTAGTTGGGGTTTCTGTGAAACTGCATTTGCAGGAGGCCAAAATTGCAGGGCAGAAATTCTGAAGCAGTTGCAAGGGGTCAAAGTTGCATCATTAAAGTAGCAGTATCGAAATTCTCGAGCTGCCTTAAAGAAGATCTCGCTAAGGGTTGGCTTGGGACTTGGAGGGTTTGTTGGCTTTCGTCTTTGGGTCTTATAAGTTTCTTTGTAAGCAGATTCTATATAAGAAGTGAAACAATTTTCTGGGTTTTCCCCTTGGAGGGGTTTTTCCCTGGTTTGGAGCCTATATCTTGTGTACTTTGTCTCTTTGTGATCTTCATTGTTTTTTTCTTGGTAATTGCTTGTTGAACAAAAATAAAGAAGTAATAAAAGGCCAACTAACTCAGTTGTAATTATCAAGATAAGGAAAATAAGTTATAATCTACAAGTCTCCATATTTTCCAATATGTGAGAGCTTCCTCCTCCTTCCAAATTTGTTGAGCATATGAATGATGAATTAACATATGTGACTGTTTTCCTCGACCACCCTACATAAAAGGAAAATTCCTTGTAGTATACCTAGGGAAGGATAATATGGGGTACATAGGGGGGTACCCGAGGGCATAATGAGATGTAAAAAGGGTACCACAATTAGGTAGTTTAGTAAATAAAAGTTTGTATTCTCCTTAAGGAGTGATTGTATGGCGTTACACTACCTCAAGGGTTTTTTCAGATCATAATAAAAATATATTTCCATTTTAGCAATCTCATGTTTTTTCATGGGCATATTTTGCAAGTTTAATATATTTGCAGGTAAGATCTACCACAAGTGGTATTAGAGCTTAGTTACACAACATAAGGCAATATTTTCCTTGCTGTCTTCGACAATATATAATTTCTTGAGACCCAAAACCCTAACTGCTTGTGGTCCCTTACATATTGTGGGTTAACCACTTTATTTATTAACTATGACTTGTTATAACTAATTGTGGTCCCTTTTTTATAATGCAGGTCAACTACTTACAATGTTATAGGCTTTATTTATTGGACTAATTAATCACAACTCTTACGGGGCCCCTTGGGCTTATTACACTAATAGAGGGGTTAGGGTCAAACCCTAACATGCCCTCCCCCTACAAAAACAGACTTGTCCTCAAGGCTGAAGTTGCAGAAATTTTTGAAGAATAGTTGTTGGTTCCCATGTTGTATCTTTTGGTAAGGTGTCTTTCCACTAGATGAAGCCTTCCTTGATAATGCGACCACAGAGATGTCGTTCCCTTGAATCCAAGTCCTGTTCAGGCTGGAGCCAAATAGAGCATTCCTCGTCCAATTCAGACAGGATGGTGTGAACCTTACAATTGGGCTTCATGACTTTCATCAGGCAGGAGACATGGAAGACTGGGTGGATTTTGGAAGTGATTGACAATGCTAGTTTGTAGGCGACATAGCCAATATGTTGAACCACCTGATAAGGCCCATAAAATTTTGGAGATAGATTTTGGAAGCCCTTGCCTTTGAGAGACGTTTGCTTATAAGGCTGGAGTCGAAGGAACACTTGGTCACCTGCCTGAAAATGCTTTTATGAGCGATATTGGTCAGTTTGTTGCTTCATTCGATTTTGTGCTTGGTTGAGATTATATTTCAGAAGAGCGAGAGTGTCGGCTCGGTTCTGAAGCAACTTATCAATTGCCTGTACTTTGGAAGATCCTGAAAGATAAGAAATTGGCAAAGGTGGGAGTTGGCCATACACTACCTCATACGATATCATCTTGGTTCCTTCATGATAATTAGTATTATACCACCATTCTACTAAAGGTAACCATTGCACCCATTGATGTTGTTTATCCAAAGCAAAGCACTGCATGTAGGTTTCCAAACATTTGTTTACAACTTCAGTTTCAACCTCTGTCTGGGGGTGATAAGTTGTACTCTTTTGGGGTTGTGTTGTGTAGCTTGAAAGCTCCTGCCAGAAATTGCTAGTGAAGGTGGCATCTCGATCAAACACAATAGAGGTAGGCATGCCATGCAATTTGAAAATTTGATCCATGAAGACCTGAGCCACTAAAGCTAGAGAGTCGATCAACTACCACCATGATGACCGACGTGTTCCCTGATTTCAGGAGACCTATAATGAAGTCCATTGAGACAATTGTCCGTATAGAAGCAGGTAGCGGCAATGGTTGTAAGGTTCCTGGTGTCTTCATTGTTTCCCCTTTGTTGCGCTGGAAAATGTCACATTCAGCCACAAATGTAAGAATGTCTTGTTTCATCCCTTTCTCCAAAAGAAAGCGACGTGCACGAGCATAAGTCTTCTACTGCAACTCTGATAGGATGCCTGTTTTGAGAGTGGAGTTAGGGGAGAGAACCACACGATCTTTAAATTGAAGAATATCTGCCTATCGAGTGTAACATGTTGGATGGTTAAGAATCAGGATCCCCTTGTAACCTTTGGATAAGATGGGAAAACCATTCACAGTGGGCCTCCTCAATCCAAAGATGGGATGGACAAAGATAGGGATAAGAGGGTGTTGTCCTCCTCAAATTTTCGAGATAAGGCATATGCCACAGCATTGTCGTGAGCTTTCTTATAAACTATCTCATAGTCATAGCCCAACATTTTGGTAAGCCATTTGTTTTGTTGTGGTGAGGATAAACCTTGCTCCAAGAAATACTTTAGACTATGGTGGTTAGTTTGTATCTTGAAACAACGTCCAAGCAAGTATGGTCACCAAGTGTCTACTGCATGTATTATGCCCATCATTTCTTTCTCATAAGTGGATTGACCCAAATGCTTGCCACTTAATTGTTGGCTTGTGAAGGCGATTGGTCGACCTTCTTGCGTTAAGACTGCTCCAATACCTGTTGCTTAGGCATCACATTCAATCACAAAGGGCTTTGTAAAAGTTGGGAAGCCCAAAACGAGGGTGGAACACATGGCTTGTTTGAGATCCAAGAAGGCCTTTTGAGCTGCGTCTGTCCAGATGAATGCATTTTTCTTGAGAAGACTTGTCAGGGGTTTGGCAATGCATCCATAATTTCTGACAAATTTGCAATAATATCTTGTGAGACCCAAAAATCCCCATAGACTTTTCAAGGTCCGACGTTGTGGCCAATCTTGCATTGCTTGAATATTTTTTAGGTCCACTCGTGCTCCTACGCGGCCAACAATGTTTCCCAAGTACTCCACCTCTTCCATTCCAAATGAACACTTGGACAATTTTTCAAATAGTTTATTATCCTTTAGAAGTTGCAATATCTGGTCAACATGTTGAAGATGTATTTCCCATGTTTTGTTGTAGACGAGTATATTGTCAAAAAATACCAGGACAAACTTTCTGAGATAGGGCTTGAGAAGGTGATTCATGAGACTTTGAAAGGTGGACAGTGCATAAAAAAGACCAAAGGGCATAACCAAAAATTCATATTGCGGGTTAACCAAAACCCTAAACCCTAAGTACTTGTGGTCCCTTACATATTGTGGGTTAACCACTTTTTTTTTATTAACTATGACTTGTTATAACTAATTGTAGTCCCTTTTTTATAATGCGGGTCAACCATTACCAATGCTTATACGCTTTATTAAGTGGACTAACTAGTCATGACTCTTATGGGGCCCCTTGGGCTTATTACACTAATAGAGGGGTTAGGGTCAGACCCTAACATGCTCCCCCCCCCCCCCCCCCCCCTCTCCCTTCAAAAACATACTTGCCCTCGAGGCTGAAGTTGCAGAAATTTTTGAAGAATAGTTGTTGGTTCCCATGTCGTATCTTTTGGTAAGGTGTCTTTCTACCAGATGAAGTCTTCCTTGATAGTGCGACCACGGAGATGTCGTTCCCTTGAATCCAAGTCCTGTTTAGGTTGGAGCCAAATAGATCATTCCTCGTCCAATTCAGGCAGGATGGTCTGAACCTTACAATTGCACTCCATAACTTTGTTGAGACAAGAGACATGGAAGACTGGGTGGATTTTGGAAGTGGCTGACAATGCTAGTTTGTAGGCGACATAGCCAATAAATAAGGCCCATAAAATTCTGGAGATATCTTTTGGAAGCCCTTTTCTTTGAGAGACGTCTGCTTATAAGGCTGGAGTCGAAGGAACACTTGGTCACCCACGTCAAAAAGACTTTTCTAAGCGATATTGATCAGTTTGTTGCTTCATCCGATATTGTGCTTGCTTGAGATTATCTTTCAGAAGAGAGAGAGTGGTGGTTCGGTTCTGGAGCAACTTATCTATTGCCTGTACTTTGGAAGATCTTGAAAGATAAGAAGTTGGCAAAGTTGCAAGTTGGCCATACACTACCTCATACGGTGTCATCTTGGTTGCTTCATGATAATTAGTATTATACCACCATTCTGCCAAAGGTAACCACTGCACCCATTGATGTTGTTTGTCCAAAGAAAATCACTGCATGTAGGTTTCCAAACATTTGTTTATCGCTTCAGTTTGACCATCTTTCTAGGGGTGATAAGTTGTACTCTTTTGGAGTTGTGTCATGTAGCTTGAAAGCTCTTGCTAATAATTGCTAGTCAAAGTGGCATCTCGATCAAACACAATAGAGGTAGGCATGCCATGCAGTTTGAAAATTTGTTCAATGAAGACCTAAGCCACTAAAGTTGGAGTGAACAGGTGTGGTAAGGCACAAAAATGGGCGTATTGGGAGAGTCGATCAACTAACACCATGATGACCGACTTGTTCCCTGATTTCGGGAGACCTATAATGAATTTCATTTAGATATTCATCCATATTGCGACAATGATTGTAAGGATCCTTGTGTTGGACATTGGGTTCAACTCTCCTTGTGTGTTTCGCGACATGGACTAACTGCCTCTCGTGGATCCTAACTCTGGCGATTGTAGTGGAGACTAAGCCTGCGGGTTTTGGTCTAACGACAATCATGATTCCAACAAGTGGAATCAGAGCAATAGGTCTCGAGTTCGAAACTCACTCGGCTCGCGTTGGGGGGGGAGATTGTTGGACATTGGGTTCCATGCTCCCCGTGTGTTTCACGACATGGACTAACCGCCTCTCGTGGATCCTAACTCTGGCTTTTGTAGCGGAGACTAAGCCTGCGGGTTTTGTTCTAACGACAATCATGATCCGAACACCTTGTGCCTTCATTATTTCCCCTTTGTTGCGTTGGAAAATGTCACATTCAGCCACAAATGTAAGAATGTCTCATTTCATTTGTTCCCCAAAGAAAGAGCGACGTGCACGAGCATAAGTCTTTTGAAAGTCCGAATGTCCTAGAATGGGAGAGGACTACAACTCTGCTAGGATGCGTGGGTTGAGAGTGGAGTTAGGGGAGAGAACCACACTATCTTTATATCGAAGAATATCTGCCTACCAAGTGTAACCTGTTGGATGGTTAGGAATCAGGATCCCCTTGTAACCTTTGGATAAGCTAGGAAATATATGGATGGGCAAACCATTCATAGCGAGTCTCCTCAATCCAAGATGGGATGGGCAAACGATAGGGATAAGAGGGTGTCGTCCTTCTCAAATTTTCAAGATAAGGCATCTACCACAGCATTGTCGTGACCTTTCTTATAAACTATCTCATAGTCATAGCCCAACATTTTGGTAAGCCATTTGTTTTGTTGTGGTGAGGATAAACCCTGCTCCAAGAAATACTTTAGACTATGGTGGTCAGTTCGTGTCTTGAAACAATGTCCAAGCAAGTATGGTCGCCATGTGTCTACTGCATATAATATGCCCATCATTTCTTTCTCATAAGTGGATTGACCCAAATGTTTGCCACTTAATTGTTGGCTTGTGAAGGCTATTGGTCGACCTTCTTGCATTAAGGCTGCTCCAATACCTGTTCCTGAGGCATCACATTCGATCAAAAAGGGCTTTGTAAAATCTTGGAGGGCCAAAACCAGGGTGGAACACATGGCCTATTTGAGATCCAAGAAGGCCTGTTGAGCTAATTATGTCCATATGAATGCATTTTTCTTGAGAGGACTCGTAAGGGGTCTGACAATGAGTCCATAATTTCTAACAAATTTGCAATAATATCATGTGAGACCCAAAAATCCCCATAGACTTTTCAAGGTCCGAGGTTGTGGCCAATCTTGCATTTGCCTGAATATTTTTTGGGTCCACTCATGCTCTTGCACGGCCAATAATGTTTCCCAAGTACTACACCTCTTCCATTCCAAATGAACACTTAAACAATTTGACAAATAGTTTATTATCCTTTAGAAGTTGCAATATCCAGTTAACATGTTGAAGATGTATTTCCCATGTTTTGTTGTAGACGAGTATATTGTCAAAAAATACCAGGACAAACTTTCTGAGATAGGCCTTGAGAAGGTGATTCATGAGACTTTGAAAGGTGGATGGTGCATAAAAAATACCAAAGGGCATAACCAAAAATCATAGTGGCCTTCATGGGTTCTGAAAGTTGTCTTGGGGATGTCATGTACTTTCATTTGGATTTGGTGATAGCCTGAACAAAGATCCAACTTGCTAAAGAATTTCGCGCCAGAGAGTTTTTCATGGAGATCATCGACGAGTACAATAGGAAACTTGTCCTTGATAGGAATTTTTGGGGAAGATAGTGAGCATCAAGTTTGCAGATCAGATTTGGAAATTTTGGTGCAGAATTTTCAAAAAAAAAATTGTAGATTTGAATTCTTCTCAAAAAAATACTCCATTTAAAAAAAAACGTCTAAATCGGAGCCCGAACAGAGCAGATATCGATGATTTAAAATTGGTTATTTTAAGAAAATTTTCTGATGGAAAATATTGGGCGATAGATTCCAAGTCACTTTTTGGCAATTTTTTTGCAGAATTTTCAAAAACAAGTTGTGGATCTGAATTCCTCTAAAAGGATAGTCAAATTGAAAAAAAAAAATCATTTAAATTAGAGCCCAGATGGAGGAGATCTTGCTGATTTAAAATCAGTTATTTTTCATAGAGTGCCCAGATCGTGATTCTAGTCTCATGGGAGAATTCAAAATGACCGTTCCATTTCCGAAAACAAGTTATAACAAGGATTTTGAGCTATATTGACCGAGTTGTGCCCATTTTAAAATTTTCATCAAATATAACTGATTTTTTTCAAAACCCTCACTCTATTTTAGGGGTTTGTTGACATTGCGTCAAACACCCTCCAAAATGTTTCCTACACTTGAATTTTGTAACCTACTAGGGATCTTACGATTTGTCTTCCCATGGTCACATCATGGTTGGTTGATGGTTTTAAAAGTGTTTAAGTCTTGTTCTTATGAGGTTCTAAGTTTCAAAGTCACTTGCTCATGCATACTCAATCCATGTTAAACTCATACATGCATTTTCTCTATGCAAACTTAGAAAGACATTGTGCAACTCTTGAAAGTAAGGCCTGCGCAATTAGTATTGACGGTGACTGTGCAGTGCATAAGTATAGTGCATTGCGCAGCCTATGTTGACAGTCAATGCACAACATTGTTTGACAATCTCTCTCTCTCACTTTGTCTAGAAATTACACCAATGGATTTAATCCGATCATGCAATGTACTAAAACAAGATATTGAATCCTTCTACATTATTTGCGGAATATAAATCACGATCGCTCACTCATATGCAAGAGAAAGAAGTAAATCAATCGCACAACACAAGATTTTCCTGGGGAAATCAACTGCTCAAAACCCCTCCATCTTTATTGTATAATCAACCAAGGAATCATGAAACAATATAATGCATGTGTGCTCACAAGAACCTCATACACTACCAATTGTCTCACACTGATCTAGGCAAAATTGGACCAATACATGGCCAATTTCCTGCCTACCTTCAGCCTTTCTTGCTCACGCAATCCCTAGGCAAAATAATTCCTATTAAATAGGAATTCCAACCTTCCTTGACTGCGGAATCCATCACGGGCTTCCTGTGGCTTTATAATTGCACCTGGGCAGTTTGCTAAAAATACAACTAATAGTTTACATTCCTTAAATCTTTGTCTCAATTGGGTCTCCATCAATATTGACATGCATGCAACCATTAATAGTGAATCATCAGTTACTTGGTAGATCACTACTTGTGATTTAAATCTATTTTAATTCACTTGATGTTCCACTAGCTCATCAAACAGTTAGAACTAGTTAAACTGATTTTAACTCAATTAATGTGAGTTAACTAATCACACTCACACCACACTAGTTCTACAATTGCAACTAGACCCGGTTAATAATAGAATCACTCTACATGCCTATCCTTTGACCCTCAACTCGAAATTCTTGAGCTAACTAAGTCTATCACACTTAGTTAACTATTACAAGTTGTTATGAGATAAGATTACATTTTATTTTCTAATTTATTTAAAAATTGGTTGCACACTTTCTCACTAATGTGTCACTAGAATCCCTCACTCATGTGTGACCTGGGATCCCACACTAGTGTGTGTGCATTTTCTTGTTGAATTTCAACACTCCCTCTCAACAAGAAAGAGATTATCTGCTACCCTGATCCTACCCCTGTGGTATTCGAATTTGCTCTTCGCAAGTGCCTTCGTCAAGGTATCTACATCTTGATCTTCCATGGGAATGTATTGCAACAACATAATGCGCTTTTGAACACAATCTCTGAGATGGTGGTACTGGATGTCAATATGCTTGGACCAGTCTCATGGACTACCTGCCCAATCTGCATCAGTGAAGCCTTGAAGCTTCACTCCCTCTGTCCGTCTATACCATAATCCATACTCGACAGTGCCCCTGAGATATCTCAACACATGCTCCCTCGCCTTCCAAAAGAGCTTGGTGGGCTTAACCATAACTTGACTAAGCTGTTAACTGCGTAGCGTATGTCTGGTCGTGTGTTCACCAAACGCATAAGTGAGTACATCCATCTGATGTATCTGCCACCCCATTTGCGTTGAGAGTGCAAGGATAGATCTAATTGATGAGTACCTCGCAACCGGTGCAAAATTTTCCTCATAGTCAATCCCCTCTACCTGTGAGAATCCTCGGGCCACAAATCTAGCCTTGTATTTCTCCACACTCCCATCTGTTGCTTGCTTCACCTTGTAGATCCACCTAGATCCAACCACTGAATTCCCCAATGGTCTTCGGACCACTTCCCATGCATTGTTTCTGATAATGGAGTCATACTCCTCAACCATGGCATCAACCCATGTTGGCTGCTGCACTGCTTCCTCAAAAGAGGATGGTTCTGTCACAGTACATTCGCACATTAGAGCCATGTATCCAGTATACCTGTCTGGGGACATTCTCTGCCTGCACTGTGATGTAGGTGCACCTACATGCTCTGTCGCATCTAGCATCAATCTATCAGCCTCTCTGGTGTGCTTTCTACCATTTCTGGTGGATGGCTCTGTATGAGTGGTTTCTGCCACTCCATGATCCTTTGCTTATGGCTGCTCCACATCCTGAGGTTCATCCTTTTGTTTTCCCACTAATGCACAATCTTCTTCTTTGTTGGTGTTGGAGGTCCCGTCTCTGGTAATCCGACCATAGTCGCTCCCAATCTGGTAACTTCTCCCTCGCGTTCACAGAGTCCTGGTAACTATGCTAGCTCTTGGGAATGCCTAGAAGGGCTAGGCTCACCAAGTCATCATCGGCTACGGTCACACCAACACTTCCAAGCTCATCTCGACATTGAGTGAACTTTGCCAAGTATGTTGGTATCGTCTCACCTTCCTCCTTCTTGATCTTTCTGAGATTGTCCTTCAGCACCAACTTCCTTTGGTTGTTGTTGTTCTGAAACAGATCTGCCAAGGCCTTTCACATAGCATATGGAGTTGCCTTCCCATGGAGACTCGAGACAATATGATCTCGAACTCCCTCCATCAAGATCCTCCTCGCCTTTGCTACCTTCTTTTGCCATGCATCAAGCAGTTCGGAATTTGCTGCTGCGGGCTTGGGAATATCAAAATCTATGAATTCCTTCAACACATTGTCCTCCAATACTGCCTCCATCTTGTCCTTCCATGTAATATAATTCGAACTGCACTCGAGTGCATATTTGAGTCTCAAGCCATTGAAAGACATCTCGTTTCACTTCTAGCTCCAAAGAAAGTATCTGCAAATTTGAATATTGTTCAACACAAACTCAATTTCTTCTCCACTATTGTGATTCGTTGCGCTCTAATACCATGTAGAAATTACACCATTGGATTCAATCCGATCATGCATTATACTAAAATAAGATACTGAATCCTTCTACAATATTTGTGGAATATAAATCATGATCGCTTAATCACATGAAAGTAAGAGAAAGAAGTAAATCAATCGCACAACACAAGATTTTCCTGGGGAAAGCAACTGCTCAAAACCCCTCCATCTTTATTGTATAATCAACCAAGCAATCATGAAACACTGCAATGCATGTGTGCTCACAAGAACTTCATACACTACCAAATCTCTCACACTGATCTAGGCAAAATTTGACCAATACATAGCCAATTTCCTGCCTACCTTGCTCACGCAATCCCTAGGAAAAATAATTCCTATTAAATAGGAATTCCAACCTTCCTTGACTGTGCAATCCATCATGGCTTCTTGTGGCTTTATAACTGCACCTGGGCAGTTTGCTAAAAATACAACTGATAGTTTACTTGCCTTAAACCTTTGTCTCAACTGGGTCTCCATTAGAATTGACATGCATGCAACTATTAATAGTGAATCATCAATTACTTGGTAGATTACTACTTGTGAATAAAATCTATTTTAATTCACTTGATCTTCCACTAGCTCACCAAACAGTGAGAACTAGTTAAACTGATTTTAACTCAATTAATGTGAGTTAACTGATCACATTCACACCACACTAGTGCTACAATTGCAACTGGACCTTGTTAATAATAGAATCACTCTACATGCCTATCCTTTGACCCTCAACTCGAAATTCTTGAGCTAACTAAGTCTATCACACTCAGTTAACTATTACAAGTTGTTATGCGATAAGATTACAATTTGTTTCCAATTTATTTAAAAATTGGTTGCACGCTTTCTCACTAATGTGTCACTAGAATCCCTCACTCATGTGTGCCCTGGGATCCCACACCAGTGTGTGTGCATTTTCTTGTTGAATTTCAACACTTTGGTTGCAATTGTACTTCTATTTCATTGAATTTTCTTAACTGTCATTTTTGCGCATCTTTGCTTTCATAGTGTCGTTTTCACTTTCGTGACTGTCGTTTTTGCTTGCTTTCACTTTAACAAGTGTCATTTTCACTTTATCTTCACTTTGGCATGTGTCACTTTCGATTTCTTTAGCGTTTGTAGGTGTTGTTTTCACTTTTTCTTACTGTCGTAATTGTCATTTCCAACCATTTCCATTCCTGTATGTGTCGCACCTTCGCACATCACCATAGGTAGCTATAGCGCACTCTTTTGCATTAGATGGTCCTATATATCATGAGAATATGCGCTAGACACATTACTATAGTTTAGCGCACTTTCTGGTCACACTCGACACTTTTGTCGCAACTTGTGTTATAAGGGCCGCAATGCTACCTTTCAATTGTCGCACTTAGAAGTAAGTGTCGCTTTTGTTGCCATTTCAAGGTGTGATTGTTGATCATGAGTGTTGTGAATTCCCTTGGCTTGTATTTATGGCAATCATGTGTGTGATCTATGTTGAGTCTCGTTCAGATGCTTTTCCCTCTCTTACTCCACTGGTCCCACACTTGGTCATTTTGGAGCTCTTCTTGGTCTTCCTGCCCAATGCAAGTTATGAAGGCATCGATCCACCCCTAGGTCATGAACATTGTTTATTCATGAGCCTTTTGATCAAACCTATACCTCCTGGACTTGTGCACTGAGTCTTTTTTAAGGTCATCTCCTATGATTACACATTGAGAACCTTCAAAGAATGGTCACCTAACCCTTGTTGTTTGTGCTGACTCACTGCACTGAGCCTTCATCAGTTCTGCCTTACATAGCTCATGAAGCACTTCTAGCTAACAACAAGGACCTCCTTTATCCCCTTGCAAAAGCAACATGCGCAATGCAAAGGTCCTCCTCCCTTCACAGTGCAGTGAACATCTTCTTGGCAAAGTGGCTTGATCTTTTGTTGCTTGCCTTAGCCAAGTGCGCAATCTTCCCTTCCAGTGAGCCTCCCTTAGCGCATTGTGCATTTCTAGTGGATAGTCAGGCCATGTCTGAGCCACTGCAATCCTCAACTGCACAAGCATCGGAGTCTTCCCCACAAGCATTGCTCATTGCGCAGTCGCAGTTAGTAGTCTTACTCCTCTGTTGACTAGAATCCCCCACTGCGTAGTCATCTTACCCTGCTTGACCTCTTTTTTGCATTGCGTAGTTCTAGTGCACACTGCACACTGCGCAGTTTCAATCAACAAGCTCATCAACCTTGTCTCTTGTACTTGTCCACAACGTTGGACCCTAAAGAGCCCCTCCTAACGGATTGCGCATTCCTAGTGAGTAGTGGTGTCCTCCCACAACCATTGCTAAGCTCAACTGTGCAATTCCCTACAAGCCTTTCTCTTTCAGCCCTCACACAGGCCCATCACAATCAACCTCTTCCATGAGCAAGGTAGGGGTAGAATAGATGATTTCTGGACTGATCTTGTCTTGTCATGAGTGAACTTCATTGGCAAGTGTACCACTTCAACAAGGCAAGGAGATGCTCAAGGAAGATCTCAAGGAGGATTTCAAGGAGAAGAAATAGAGAAGTACTTGCAGAGGAGAAGCACAAAGAAGAACCATCATGAAGGCATGGAGAGATCCTAGAACATGGCAGAATGATGACACTTCATGATGACTCAGAAGATCCCAACATTGATCCAAGACCCTTTGGAGGGTGAAGATGAAGTATAGATCAGATCTATCATGCAAGACATGACTAGAAGGAAAGGCACTTGGCATGGCTGCATCACACTAAAGTCTTATGTCATAGTGGCCCACTCATGGCCTCTCAAAGTGTCATCACATGTGTGTCCATGTACTTTGCCACATGATGTGGAATGTAATGATGTATTTTCAATAAAATGACAAAATGTAAATGTGTGGAAGTCCAAGAATCAAATGTGGAATATGAAAAGTCACATGTGGACCAAAGAGTCAATAGAAGCTCAAAGGTCACTTAGGAGTCCAAGAGTCATGAGGGTAGTTCAAGAGTCATAAGGGGAGATGAAAGGTCATTCCTCTTGTTATAAAAGAAACTTCATAGCTCAAGCAAAGGGCTTTTGGAGGCTGAGACTTTGGAGAGCTAGCTTGGCATAAGAGTGAAGATTATTCTTTGGAGAAGCAAGAAGTGACTCAATGTTCCACTATTGGAGCTAGTGTCTCGCCATTATAATTGTGTACTTGGATCTTTCACTTAATAATCAGAAGCTCATTGAGCCAACACACTTTCATGCATGTATCGTGAACATTGTAAGGCTATTCTTTAGATGTTTGTGGTATATGTTGTGTTCATGTGTACTAAAGAAACTAAACTACTTCATTGGATTTGGTGTTTATCTTGTTGAATGTGTTGTGTTGTATTTGCTTTAATGATCGTTGTGTCTATGCGAACTATTTCGCTAGATAATTAACAAATATTTCCTTGCTCTCGTGTGTCTGTCTTAGGATAGTACTATTACTTTCCTTCTTGAGACTCACTCTCGTCTCCCCTCTCATGAAAACCTCCTTTTACACATTGCCATTGGTGTTTCACAATGTTAACTTGCTGATTTCAAAGGTTATGTGCATACTCTCTTATGTTATTCGTTCCAACCAAGGCAAACCTTGAGTTATGGTGGTTGGGCCGATACTCCATGTTAGCACTTTGTTGTATGTTCAGAGAATTCAAAATGGTTTTCAGGAGTTGATTGTCTTTATTTAACTATATTAATTTGAAATAAAAAAGAAGATTATGTTAAGCATTTTTTAAAGTGATTTGAGTTATAAGGCATATTTAAACTTTTTGATAAGTGAGATATCAGGAGGTTTTGGGTTTATCAATAGTCTTCTCAAACGATAACAAAACACCAAAGCAAGCTTCATACGCAGGGGCATTGTAGTTTTCGTTTTGGGAGCACTGCGAAAATATTTTCTACTGCCTACAGGTGCACTACGAAATCATTTTTCAGCACGTACAACAACACTTTGTTTTTCCCTGTTTTAGTCATGGTGTTTAAGCAAAGTTTATGGTTTGGAATATATGTAGGAATATTTGCAGCTCATTTTTCCAGATTTAAATATTTATTAATTTCTTGTCTTAATCTTTAACTTTTGGCGCGATTTCTGAGAAGTTGGTGATGAATTTCAAAAAACCAAATGAGTTTTTTGTTAGGAACTAGTGTGGAAAAGGTCGGCAAAAAGTCCCGACTTTTTCAAAAAATCAAGAATTTTCCACTTGGCCGATTATATCGGCCGACTTTTTCAGCCTTGAAAAAGTCGCAATAAAATCGTAAAAGTCTCGACTTTATCCCGATTCGAATGAAAAAGTCGGTTGTCTCTCATAATGCACAGTTAAGAGGTCGAACCTCGATTTTTCTCACTCATTTTTCAATCCATTTGCTGCGTTTGAGGGCTGTGGAGAGAGAAGAGGTGATTGAGGCTTGAGCTTTGCCATTGTCCAAGATTTGTGGTGTGGATTTGAAGATTTGTCCACCACTCAACGTGGGAGATTGAAGGTGCCAGTTTGCTGCTGCCAGGTATATATTTTTTCTCTTATTCGTTGTAAATTGTTACAGAAATGTATTGTTAAATCTTCTATATTTCAATTAGCTTGTTTTCTAACTTATTTTTGCTTAGAATCTAGAGTCTAGTGTTTAGAATCTAGAGTCTAGAGTTTAGACTCTAGACTCTAGATTGAATTAAAATTTAAAACTTCAACTTTCAAGAATCAAATAAAAAAATTCAAACCCTTGTTTAGTGATTTTGTGTGTGTTCAAGTGAGTGAGAAGAGGCATTTAAAATTTAAAATCAACAATTACATTTGTGTTTGCTTCTTATGAGATGGGCAATTTTTAATTTTTTTCAATTTTTTTTTGTGCCCAAGTTCAAATTCAATTATTCAAGTTCAAAGTTTCAAACAAAATGCCAAGGATTTTGGACCCTATGTGGAAATATGGTGAACCTGATCATGTACCCGAAACTAGGGGTGTCAATAGAATGTATTTGTCTTGCAAGTTGTGTGGCAAGCATATGTCAGGGGGTGTCAATAGATTAAAATTCCATTTAGGGCAAATTCTGAGGCAAAATATAGAACTTTACCCTAATGCATCTACATAAATCATCCGACAAGCCATTAAAGCATTGATGGATAAAGAGGATGGCAAAGACACCAGGGCAGCAATAAAAGCCAACTTGTAGGGACTTCAAGAGTGAGGGTAAGTGAGAGTGGTTCTTCAACATCACCTTCCACTACTAACGCCTCAGCTTTCTCATCTTTTTTTGTCCCTAGAACCACACCTGGTGCGCAACCTAGCATCAAATCAGCAATTAAAAAAAGAAGGAAGAAGCTGACAAGTTGGTCAATAAATGTCTTCTATGGATGATGTTCCTTTCAATATTGCCAAGACAAACCCATCCTACCAACCTATGTTTGATGTTGTTGCTGTCGTTGGCCCGGGGTACAAAGCCCCTACCTTTGCAGAGTTGAGAGGGCCTCTTCTTCAAGATGAAAAGAATAATTGCACTGCTAGATTGGAGGAGTTTAGGGCATCATGGGAACACACTGGATGCACAATCATGTCAGATTGTTGGACTGACTAGAAGAGTAGGACCCTTCTTAACTTCTTGGTTAGTTGTCCCAAGGGGACAATGTTTATGAAATCCGTTGATGCATCTGCACACATTAAAGATGCACTTTTATTATGTGAGTTGTTGGACATCTTCATTCAGGAAATAGGCCCACAAAATGTTGTCCAAGTCATAACGGACAACGCTGCAAATTATGTTGCAGCGGACAGGTTGCTTATGGAGAGGTATCCTACCCTGTTTTGGACGCCTTGTGCTACTCATTGTATTGACTTGATGTTGGAGGATATAGGTAAGATTCCTATTGTGAGGCATATTGTTGAATCATCCAAGAGCATAACAAAATTTATATATAATCATGCATCTGTGCTTAGCTTGATGAGAAGATTCACCAACAACAAAGAGTTGGTGCGTCGTGCGATAGCACGCTTTGCCACTACTTTCATATCTCTTCAGTCCCTGTTAAATTCTATGTGGGATGTGAAGAACATGTTTCTTTCATAGGATTGGCGTGATTTATCTATTAGCCGCAAACCAGAGGGAGAGGGCATATGCAGACTAGTTTCATATGATTAGAGCTTTTGGGCAAGAGTAGAGGAGGTGTGTGCCATTTCAGAACCTTTGGTAAGGGTTCTTCGGTTGGTTGATGGAGAGAAGCTCGAATGGTCTACTTGTATGAGGCCATGGATAGGGCCAAAGAAGCCATTCGTGCTTATTATGAAGATAAGGGAGACGAGGGGTTAGAGAAACAACAGGGCATATGGAGAGTGATTGATGACCGATGGAACAATACCCTCCATCACCCAATTCATGATTCAGGTATCTACCTCAACCTCGCATTTGCTTACTCCTGTGGTTTTAAGATTTGATGCTGAGGTGATGGATGGATTCTTCACATGTGTTGAGAGGATGGTGGCATCTGAGCAAGAACGTGAAGATATTTCTAAAGAAATGGAAATATATAGGATGGCAGGTGGCACATTTGGTTTTACCATGGCTATTAGGAATATGACGACCAAAATTCGAGGTAAGCTTCAGTGTGTTTCAACTTTCAAATTTCATAATTCATTGTCTCTTCATAATTTTTGCTTCTCATTTTTATTTTAACTTGTAGATGCTTGGTGGACAAGCTATGGTGGCAAAGTACCCCATCTCCAAAAGCTTACCATTCGAGTGCTCAACCAAACATGCAATTCCTCTGGGTGTGAGCGCAACTGGAGTGTATTTGACAAAATACAAAACAAAAAGCGCAATAGGTAAAAAAATTTCAAATTAAAATTTTGAATTCATTTGATTATTTTTACTATTTAAATTTTCGAAGTACTAATTTACAATCTATGACCCTTTTACAGATTGGAACCCCAACGGCTCAATGGCATGGTGTATGTCTACTACAATGTTCAATTATGGATGAGACAAATTCAGAAAACTCCTGATATGGATGCCATCTCCAATTGAGTATGTCTCCAATGGTTGGAGTAATTCTAGGGCTATCACTGTTACAGGTGACGGTGAGGTGACGGCGAGGAGAGAGATCAATTTTTTCACTTCTCCAACACGATGCGCAGACGCTGATTTGCTCAGATTTCCTTGTCTTGATTCGTCTTTTCCAATCTATATCTCCGTAACATCATTACACTCGAATAATTCGAATAAGGTGTTCAGAATGAGGTATTTGCTACAGCGGCGGTGTTTGGTTTTTGCTTGGTTTTTGTTCTAGTGGCATATGCCGTTATGGACAATTTAGATACCCTCGGAATGCTCCAGGGATTTCCGCAAGTGGCAATTGTAAGTAATGGCAATTTCTCTCAAGAGACAGTTTGAGAGAGAGGTTCTTCAGAGCACCAGAAAAGCAGCACATAGGACAGTAGTGGACAGTGGGGAGAGCAGCACAGAGGACAGGGACAGTGGGAAGAGCAGCAAAGGCAGAGCAGCTAGTTTTCAGTGGACAGTGGGCAGAGCAGCAAGGACAGAGCAGCAAGTTTTCAGTGGTCAGACCAACAGATATTGAAGAGTTAAGCATAAAACAAAGGGTCAGTTTTGGGTAGAGATTTTGATTTCCCTTAATATCATCATGATAATGGGACAAGAAACTTTAGAACCCGTGGAAACAAATGATATAGGGCAAGTGAAAATTGCCTCATCAACGAAAACTGGAAAGTGGGTTTGGGTCAATGCCAAACAATATGAGGGCATTTTAAAAAGGAGACTAGCTCGTCTAAAATGGGAGCAGACAAGGAAAAAAAGGTCTCAAAGGGAGAGTATTGTTCGCAAGAAACAACATTCAAACAAGTCTTCTTCGCAAACATGTGGCAACAAGTCCAAAGGAAAAGAAAAAGTTAGTGATGATTATGCTTTATATAGTCCCACATCCACACCTCTCACTTGGTCATCTGATCTTTATGTGAAAGAACTCTTAAATGTAAAAGAAAGGTTGGAAGTAGTAGAAGCTAAAGCGCTGGAAAGAGATTGCACAATCCATATAATAACAGCTGAAAATCAGGCTTTAGCAGAAAGCAACAAAGTTCTGAAGGAACAAGTGTCATTACTGCAGGAAGCTCTCCGAATAGGGAAAACAGAATGGCAACGCATGAAAGCGGAGGTGCAAAACATGAAGAAATTTGCAGTGGAGAATACAGAGGTGATGAATGCGAAGCCATCTCAAGATAAGGGGAAAGCAGTTGCTCAAATAGACAACAATGAAGAAACATCAACAGAAGGGAGGAAAGGGGATCCCACAAAACTTTCCAAAACTTGGGCTCAAGTTATTAGCAATTCTGCTAAGAGGGAAGGAGAAACAAACATTCAGGTTAACAACATGCAAGATAGAGAAAGCAAGGAAAGACTGGATAGAGCAACAAACATAATTATTAAAGGGGTGAAGGAGTATGGGAAAAATGAATGTACTCTTGACCTTGCAAGAGACTTCTTGAAAGACAAGCTCCAATGGCAAGGACAAATATGTCAAGCATGGAGAGTAGGTAAGCTTAACGGTGAGAGAGCTAGGCCCAAAAAAGTCATCATGCCCAACTTGTGTGATAAAGATATCATTTTAAGCAAGAAGCAACTCTTAAGGGGTTCTCGGTTTTTTCTAGAAGAAGATTTAACTGTAAGACAACAAGAGGAAAGGAGGGATGAAATGACAAAAGTTAGGGCAGCAAGAGATGAGGGAAAAAGAGCATGGATTTATAAAGGTAAAGCCGTGATTGCGCAATTTGGACCTCCTTCCAAAGCAAGGCAACAAAATGATAACAAAGAAGAGGCAGCAAACTCTTTAGCAAGAAATGAGGAAGCAAGGTCATTATGGGCAAGCAGGGACAAAGACTCAACTGTGAGTCTTGCATGTCAAAACAAATAGCAATCAAGTCTTACCCAGGTTTCCTTAAGATTAGTTTGTTAGAACTGTAGGGGTTACCCATGGAGACGAGGACCTGGGTTAGGGCCTATTGCGGAAGGTAGAGACATAATTTGCCTCATAGAAACACATGAGCATGAAGGGTGTAAGACACCTTTGTTTGAAGGGTACTGGAAGATAGCAGTGTGGAACAAGGCAGCAGGGAATGGCAAAGGGCATGGGGGTATCATGGTATTAGTAAGAGAAAAAGAAGGTCGTTTCATTCAGCTAGAAAAAGAAGACCCAAATAAGCAATTTGTTTGGCTTAAAATATCAGAAAATGGAAATCACATTAGAATTGCAACATGCTATTTTGCGCCGCAAGTTTCAAAAATCTACAAAAGTAGAGGGCTTGACCACAAAGATCCCTTTGCAGCCCTAAAAACAGATATTGCAATATATTCTCAGCTAGGTGAAGTCTTTATAGTGGGGGATTTCAATGCTAGAACTGCAAGTGAACAAGCTAGCATTCTTTGTTGTAAAGAAGGCAGTGACCCTATCTGGCTTACAGAAGAGAGTAATCATCAGTGGGAACGAATTTCAGAGGATAAAGGCTGCAATCTCTTTGGAGTAACGACTGCTTATGCTATGTGGGGCCTTCGATTTAGTCATTTGTAATGGTTTGACTAGATGGGAAAAGTCCGGTAATTTCACTTGCAATACTTACAATGGAGCAAGTATAGTAGATTATGTAATTTGCTCGCATAGTTTGTGTGAGAAAATGGAGAAAGTGTTGATTGGAGATCAAATTTGGGACTTAAAATCAGATCACAAGCCAATCTATTTAAGTTTCTCTTGGACCGGAAAGAAGCAATTAGGGTCAAAAAATCAGTGTGTTCAACAAAATCCCCCAAAGGGCAAAATTCTCTTGAATCCAGAGAATTGTAATACCTTCAAAATAATGCTAGAGAGGCTCTTCAAGCAGGAGGAAATCCCATCTCATGGCCTTCATAGTCACAGATTAACACATTTAATTCAAAGCGCACTTGTGGAGTGCAAAAGAGCAAAAATTAAGAAGTCTGAAACAAATTGTTTTCCGGTTAATGCTTGGTTTGACAAGGAATGCAAAAAGGCAAGGAGAAGGTGGAAGGAATCAGACACAGATAACATAAAGCTCAAAGCTTACAAGCAGATAGTAAAAAAGAAAAAAGTTGATTTCATGGTTTCAAGGAGAGAAGAACTAATCTTCCTCGGGAAAAATAACCCCAAATTATTTTGGAAGGAGCTCCAATCGAAAAAGGTGCAAACTGAAAACAACATTACACCTTCTAAATGGTTTGACTATGCAAGACAACTTTATGAGCAGGATCCCAAGGTTGACCCTCCTCCCTTGGTCAACACAGACACAAAACTCTTCACGGTGCAAGAGGTAGAGATGGGTATCAAGAGGTTGGGCACTGGAAAAGCAAAAGACTTAGATGAACTCCAAGCAGAGTATCTAAAGTGGGGCTTAAAAATTCTTTCACCTCACATCACAAAAATTTTCAACAACATCTTACAGCAGGGGTTCCCCACAGATTGGACAACTAGTATGGCACTACCTCTTTTCAAGAGCGGTGACGTCAATAATCCCTCCAACTATAGAACCATAATGATAAACCCCTTGTTTGCAAAGTTATTTGGAAGCATGTTAGAAAAGAAAATCAGCAAGTGGGCAGAAGAAAGAGATAAACGTGCTAAAGGGCAAGCAGGTTTTAGACCTAAACATTCCACAGTTGATCATTGTATAACTTTAAGGCACATCATTGAAAAAGTTTGGGGAAAAAAGGAAGAAGTTTTCTGTTGCTTTGTTGATTTCATAAAAGCCTTTGACACGGTTCCTAGGGATAAGCTTTGGGGCAGAATGGAGGAACTCGGGGCTCCCAAGCATTTGAGAGCAGCAGTGCATAGGTTGTATGAAGAGGTGAAAGTCAAAATCAGAACTTCAGCTGGCATTTCTGAAAGTTTTAGAAGCGATATCGGGGTCAAGCAAGGTTGCTCATTGTCTCCTACCCTTTTTGGGTTATATATTGACAAACTTGAAGAGTGGCTAAATTCGCAAGGGGGTGACGGTATCCATTTGAGCAAGTTCGTTATCAGGCTTCTTTTGTATGCAAATGACCTTATATTGATTGCTAAATCGGCTCTTGGTTTGCAAGAGCATTTACGTTCCCTTGAGCATTTTTGTAGAAGGGTTGGGATGCAAGTCAATATTAGCAAAACGAAAGTAGTGGTTTTCTCTAACAAAAGAAAGCATAACCAACATAAGTTCTATTTTGAAGGCATCATTCTGGAAGAAGTTGCAGACTACAAATACCTCGGAATTGACTTCAACAGAAATTTAAGTTGGGATGGTTGTAGAAAGAAAAGAACTTTAGGGGGTTGGAAAGCATTTTATGCTCTTCAAAATAGGTGTAGAGAGGCAGAGCTGTGGGACTGGAAAACCACCCTAACTCTTTTTGGGCTTCTAGTGATTCCGGTGATTCTTTACGGTTGTGAACTATGGGCCAGCAGCACAACCAAGATGAAGTGGAAACAAATTGAGAAAATTCAGAAACGTTTGATTACAAACAAATTCAAAATTAAAAGTGCAGTTCCTTATGCTATCCTGTTAAGTGAAACAAGGGCTGCTCCTATTGAAGCAATTGCTATGGTGCGAGTCATAAGGTATCTGAAAAAAATTGAGCAAATGGAAGAGGGTAGATGGCCTAAGGTGGTGTTTAGTGACAGATTGTGCAAAAGACAGAAGACTTGGATGCGGCAAAATAACAAATGGTTTAGTAAATGGGGTATTTGCTTGAACATGTGTCCTACAAATAGTAAAGAGATAAAAACTTTTGTTATGGATAAATTCCACAAACATACTTGGAAGAAAGAGCTAGAGAGAAAGAAGAAGTACTACATGGAAGAGTTTAACCCCACGCATAACCATCAACAAAAGGCGTACATAGGGGCTAATATTTCTTGGAGATCTAAAATTCTTATTGCTCAATTAAGGACTAATTCTCATCAACTCCGTTGTGAAACAGGGCGCTGGAAAAGGCCAAAAGAAATGTGGGAAGAAAGAGTATGTATTTTTTGCTTCTCCGGAAAAGTGGAAACAAAAAAACATTTCATTCTAGAATGTGAGGCCTTCAAAGACACCAGGGAAAACTATGCAGGTATTCTGGCAGCTAATTCTTGGGATAAGCTATTCAGCGAAGAGTTTGTCGATAAGTTGGGAGTGGTCATTGTAAAACTTCACAGGAAAAGGGCCGAATACAAGAGTCAGATAGAGAAGCAATCTGTCCCATAGGCTATTTTTAGCCTCGTGGACATTAAAAATTCTTTCTTTCTTTCTTTCTCATTGGACAATATTGATACCACTGCTGCATGGTGGATCGAGACTGAGAGGCCGGCCATGGACTCGATCCGTGATTGATTAGATGTGGATCCAGAGGCACTAGCACCAGAGGAGGTAGCAGTTGCAGGGGAGGAGGAGCCAGAGGTAGAGGAGGAGGAGCAGGGTCAGTAGGAATTCATCATTGCTGGATGCCCTGTTTTTGATGGATTTTTTTCTCTTTTCTACCACCATACTCAACGATATCTTTGTCTAAGAAACCATAAACTAAACTACTCCTGTATTTTAATTGACTATCACCAGTATCTTGACACCTTGTAGATTGATTTTCAGACTTATTTGACTCCATTGCCCAATGGAACGTCTCTGTCATGCCCAATCAAACCCATTTTCAACACCACTCAACTAAAGGTCTAGCCATTGCATTAAGTACATGGTTAGTTGTTGAGGTGACACTAGTTGATTGAGTTGTAAGAGAGAGCCCTCTCTGGCTAACTTCCAACCCGGAAGTCTAGTTGAAAAGGTTACCTTAAGAGTCTTCTCCTACATCCAAGAGGAACTCTTGAGTGATAACATATTGGAGCTGTTGTTGGGGATGCGAAGCTTCAAGTTAGCATCTCGGAAGATCGATAATTAACAAATCTGCTCTCTGATGGTGAACAGAGGACAGACACAGAAAGGTTGCACATCATTCACCTAGTAACTCCATTGTATCAAGATGAATCCACAATTTGTAAGGTATGTTCCTATGAATCATGCTCATATTCCCGACTTTCCAAATTGTATTCCTCGTATAGATTGGCAAACATACCTACCAAGATTCAAAGATTAGGGACATGATGATGTTGCTTTCCATTTGGTCAAATTTTGACATGCACATAACATAGGCTAGGGGTTAAATTGCATGAAGATTGTTTGATGAAGATGTTTATGGCAAGCTTAGAAGTATTGGCAAGATCATGGTATGAAGGTTTACCATTTGCTAACATATAATCCTTGAAAGAATTCTATGTAGTTTTTTGTAATAACTATAAGGAAAGTCACCCATCTATAGTTGGAGCAACAAAACTGTAGGCTGTTGACTTTAATTGTAAGATACACAAGAGGTATTTGTAATAATAATTTATTAATATAAAAAGATATGTGTGATCCTTGAATGTTACAATGAGGCCCTGCTTATATACCTAAGCAGGTGGTCTTTCATGACTAGACATGCCTTTTCAGTTAACTAATGAATATTTAAATAACCATTATCTAGATTATTTATTATCTACATTTATTGTGTTTGTTCTATTTGTTATGAATTATATTCACAACATTGCCTCTTCCTTCGAAAGCTTTGTCCTCAAAGCAATTCGTGAATCATTTCTAAGGCCCGTCATGGAATATTCCCTTGGCAAAATAATTATTATTATTATTATTATTATTATTATTATTATTTTTTAAATTAAATAATAATAATTTTTTGAATTAAATAATATATATATATATATATATATATATATATTATTTATTTTTTTGGTTTTAAATTAATTTAATTAATTAAATAATAATTTTAATTAATTAAATTAATAAAATTTGATTTTGTTTATGTTATGACTATAATCCTGATACCACGATTTATAAACACCGAGTCTAATGCCCACGATTTATAAGCACCCAACCCAGTGGTTGACACCATTGACCGGGTACGTCCTTTGACTTGGCACCGATTAACATAGCATTTGGCCTCTCAGCGATTTGATGGCAGTGATTGTTGCGTGTTATTTGAATGTTGCACAGGTAACAGGCCAGTGAAAGCACCACGAGAAGCTCAGTCGAGGGCAGCGGAACATTTGCAACAGGGGCGGCGACAGTCAGCGGATAGTGGAATTTCAGCAACAGGCGACAGTGTAGAGTGCTTCGGTTGCTTCCCTTGTCGGGTCGTAACAATATATATTAAAAAAAAAAAAAGAATTTCGGACAAGTTGTGATAGACAAAAATGGCATCAAATTTATCAGTGTTTTCCAACATAGCTAGCACATCAGCACAAGGTAAATCAACCTCATCCTCTTCGTCGACTTCCCTGGCAGCTATAACCAGACTATACTCGTCAACCTCGTCCGACAATAGAAAATCCATGAGACGCCAGAAGATGGAGACCATATTTCTCACTGCTCCTCCTGCAACTTTGTGGTTCTGAGAATTGTGAGCTCTGTTGTCTTGATGAAAAAAACAAGGCGTTCTTTGTAGCCTGCCAACCGGAACAAGAACGCCGCGAGGACCATCGTGAGATCCTGGTCTTTCTGCACGGAAGACAAGCAGAAGACCATCACTGCTGCCAGGCCCCCTTCTAGTAAATTTTGATATGCCACGGCCTTAGTCTCGATGATTATGGACAGATCGTTTAGAGAAAAAACAACTTCTTTCATCTGATGTGTCCGATGGAGAATCCAAATGAGGGATCTCATGACACCAATTAGAGTAAACATTGTTGTCATGGCGAGAGATCTTCTGAATGGAATCAGGAGAGTTTTTAGTGCAAAGTTGTTCGAAGTTTTTTATAGGACCTGGCAAATGATTGTTGTTTTCATTTTCTCCAGATAGACTATGCCTCTCTAATGAAAGTTCCATTGAAGCCACTGCCTCAGTCATGGCTTTAGTTTGTGCTTTCGTGGCTATATCACCAATGTTCTCCTTAAGATACAATTTATGTTTTAAAGTTGTAACAAGTTTCCTGGTTGTATTTTCTCTCTGCAAAATCAGAAAAGAAGGCTTCAACGGTTTATGTTGATATTCTATAGAAGCTTCTGGATTCTGACATTGACTCATGTGTCCTTTATTGTTATCATCCATATCCCAAAATTGAAATTTTTTGAAGATATTTTGCTATGACTGTTTGAATAACTTGTTGATCTCCTTCGATAATTCAATATCCTTAGACATTCCTTCAAGTTTATTTGTGAACTGGCTTCCACACTTTGTCTTCAACTTAGAAATCATTGACTTCTTTGCATCAATGGATGCACTTTTTCCTAAAAACAGTGTTTTTGCAAGATCTTTTGTCTCTTTCTCAGGCACTTCTTTAATCACATTATAAACCTTTTGTCCAAGTTTTAGTGCTTCCCAAATAACATTCTCTTCAGGAATAGCCAATTGTGAAACTTCCACCATAGATTGGTTAGTGTTGTGACTTGAGTTGGTTATTTCATGATGATCTTTTGAATTCCCTGAATCGACTGAATTGTTCTGTTCATTATGTCCAATATTTAGGAATATTGGTTCTTGCGTCAGAATGATCTTGTCGCAAATGGCGTTTAACTTCTGCATTGCTTTGTTATGATTGTTTGTGGACTCGCTATGGTTTTGCCAAATTTGTCTTTCTATCCGAGTTGTCGTGTCTTGAAGTTTTTTGATGTCGTCGGAATGTCCTGTAACCTTATCCTCAAGATTGATTAATCTTTTAGTGAATTCATCGGAATTATTGATCTTACTCTCAAGATCGATTAACCTTTTGTTGAAATCTGCCATCGACATTGATGAAGACATCGAGCGGCAACGATTTCAAGGAACGCTGACTGCGGCAGCAACACCGCTTGTAACAGCTGAAGGCAATCACAACACGAACTGGCTCCGATACCAAATGGAGCAACAAAACTGTAGGCTTGTTGACTTTAATTGTAAGATACACGAGGTATTTGTAATAATAATTTATTAATATAAAAAGATATGTGTGATCCTTGAATGTTACAATGAGGCCCTGCTTATATACCTAGGCAGGTGACCTTTCATGACTAGGCATGTCTTTTAGACATGCCTTTTCAGTTAACTAATGAATATTTAAATAACCATTATCTAGATTATTTATTATCTACATTTATTGTATTTGTTCTATTTGTTATGAATTATATTCATAACAATAGTGCGGGTTGAAAATTTCCGTGCAAATTTTGAAAGTCTTTTTCAACACATGGGAATTGATATTGATGATGAAGACCTAATAGATGTCGAGATTAGAGAAGCCCTGTTTGAAGTGTTTTCTCATCAGGAAGAAGTAGAAGATAACTGCCATGAAACTCAGAAAAACTTCCAGCAAATAGTAGCTTCTCCCATAGCTGAAAATGAAATAGATCAGCATCTTGATGTAGAGATTCATGTTCCTTCTCCTGAAGATGTTCAGATTTTATGTGATCAAGATACAAGTGAGGACAGGCAATCAAATGGTTTTTCATCCCGAGTCTTTGATTCATGAGGAAACTTATGAAAATCAGATCCCTGAAATTGTATGCATTGAAAATCTAGGCAATGAATCAATTCATGATGATAATAACCCATGGTTGCAAGAAAATAATGAAGAAGAGCGGGAAGTTTTAGATCCCTTGCATGGTGCATAATCTATTCATGTTGTTACATCTATTGAAATGACATATTCAGAAATGTTTAAAGGCCATAATGACGCTCTCGATGAATCACATGAAATGTCAACTTTTGATGTTTCTGATACATATGATGTGGCTTTTCTTTTTGAATCCTTTCAAGAGTGTATAATAGCTTTCTCTAATGTGAATGATGAGAGGAAAGAACAGCTTGCTGCCATATTATTTGAGGGTAATCAACTTCATCACACAGCCACCAGCAACTAATCATGAAGAATACACTTCTCTGTTTGTTGATCATAAAGAAAAGGTAGTCATTCATGTTTTTAAAGACCCTCTGACCAGCCTATTGGAATCATCAGTGAAGCTAGATCTTGTCTTCATCAATACAAAGATTGGATTGAAGTTGCAGTTTGAGTTGCCAGTGCTCAGATTTTTCTTTTTTCTATTTGAAGTGAGTGAAAACAAAATTTTGTCTAATAGCTATTTGCTTTTGTGGTTACATTGGAGTTTTGATTTTGTAGTATTTTTCATCTACTTAGAATAGGTTGGTGTGCGAATAAGCTCACAGTTGAGCATCATTTTCAACAATCTTTAGTTTAGTTTTCAGGATATGTTTTCAGATTGCAGTAATAGTCTTTTAAGCAGTGTACAGTTTGGTTTCTAGTTTGGAGTTTTATTTTCAGCGGAAAGTTTTGGAAAAAGCAGGATACAGATACAGGTTGCAGGTCGTTGGTCTCAAAGCTTGGGAACAACCCAATGGATTAGACACTTGGTCTTTGAGTTCTTTGTTGCCTCACAGGGAGGACAACATCCCCATTGGAGCTAGTTGTTAGCATTTTGTTGTGTGTTCAGAGAATTCAGGAGTTGACTTTGAAATCTGAAAATAAGATTATGTCAAGCATTTTTTAAAGTGATTCGAGTTATAAGGCATCTTTAAACTTTTTGATAACTGAGATAACATGAGGTTTTGGGTTTATCAATAGTCTTCTCAAACGATAACAAAACACCAAAGAAATTTTCATAAGCAGGCATTGTAGTTTTCGTTTTGGAGTGATACGAAAATATTTTCCAGCGCCTACAGGTGCACTACGAAATCATTTTTCAGCACCTACAACAGCACTTTGTTTTTCCCTGTTTTGGTCACTGTGTTCAAGCGAAGTTTCTGAACAGTGGGAAAAGAATTTTTGAAAACCAAAAGAGGTTTTTGTTGGAAACGGGTTGATTTACAAAAACCTCTCCCAGTTTTTACATAGGTGTCATGGTTTGGAATATACAAAGGAATCTTTGCAGCTCATTTTTCTAGATTTAAATATATAATGACTTCCTGTTTTAGTCATTAACTTTGGGCACAATTTCTGAGAAGGTGGTGATGAATTTCAAAAAACCAAAAGAGGTTTTTGTTAGGAACAGACCCATTTATAAAAACCTCTTTCAGTTTTTGCACAACTATTACGGTTTGAGATATTTGAATGGCTATTTGAAGTCCATTTTTCATAAATTCGCCAGCTTTAATTTTTTCTATTTAAAAAAAAAACGCCCAATCAGCTTTCAGTTGGAGAGTCATCTCATCAATTCAACTTGACAACAGACTAAAGATGGATGAGGAAGTTTTGAGATCCATTTCTTTTGAATCTTGGTAGGATATGTATATATTTTTAGTATTTTATATTAAAAACTTTCCAGAAATTGTGGATCTCAAAACTTGTGTAATTTTTCTATAAATTAGAGGAATTGTAATAGGTCAGGGTTGATTTTAGAGAAGAAAAAAGACCATTGTGGATGTAATTTAAACTCAGCTTTATTAATCTAAGTGTCTAAGATCAGAAGCATATAGCATTTTGAGACAGGAATTCTTGTGTTGATGTGTTTCCAATCAGTTTTCTAGGTATTTGTTTCCATTTATCTGTTTCTCATGAGATGTTTTTCTTCCATATATTTGAATGAAGGCTTATGAGATAGAATTCATGTTTACCATGCTCTGTTTTCATTTCATTTAATTATCACCATTCCTTCTAAAGTCAAGTAGAATTCATCCTTGTTATATGCTCTATTTTTTATGGATTGTTTTCTCTTTTCTACCACCATACTCAACGATATCTTTGTTTAAGAAACCATCAACTACCTTGCTCGTGTATTTTAATTGACTATCACCAACATCTTGACACCTTATAGATTGATTTTCAAACTTCTTTGACTTCTTTGCCTAATGGACTGTCCCTCTCACGCCAAACCCTTTTTCAACACCACTCAACTAAAGATCTAGCCATTGCATTAAGTACACATTTAGTTGTTGAGGTGACACTGGGTGATTGCGCTGTAAGAGAGAGCCCTCTCTGGGTTGGAAGGGCTATCTTCCAACCTGAAAGTTTGGTTGAAAAGGTTACCTTAAGAGTCTTCTCCCTCCGAATGGGGTTCCTACTTCAAACAGTGTGAGGGTTAATTGTGACTTCACATCGGAGAGACCCCCTATTGTTAGCAGAATCCAGCATCGTCAACAGTGTTTTAGCAAGATTTTGTTTACACGAAAAGATGATGGTCCTACTATTGAAGAATACCTCAAATATAACAAGTCACTACACCCAAAAACTTGGAGACATGTGTTGGGAATCATGATTGTCGTTAGACCAAAACCCACAGGTGTTTGTCAACGATCACATCACTAGAGATAAGGATCCACGAGAGGGGGTTATTCCATGTCGCGAAACACATGGGGAGCGTTGGTTTATCCAATGTCCAACAATCTCCCCCTCGACACGAGTCGGGTGTGTATCGAACTCCTAACCTACACTCTGATACCACTTGTTGGGAATCACGATTGTCGTTAGACCAAAACCCACAGGTGTTAGTCAACGATCGCATCGCCAGAGATAAGGATCCAGGAGAGTCGGTTAGTCCATGTCATGAAACACACGGGGAGCATTGGTTTATCCAATGTCCAACAACATGGACCATGTATTAATTTCATTGGTGAGGCGGCCATATGGTTGGACTCACTTAAACGTTACCAGATGAAGGCTCTTCCAGCTGAAGAATTTGAAAAAGTCTTTTTGGACAAATGGTCTTTATGCTAGAAAGAAGACTAATGAGAACCGTAAAGGGTTATATTCTGCTAATATCTCCATATTACAGGTTCATGGATGTATTCACAAGGAAAAGGTCATTGTGTCTATTAACCCTAGTTGCAAGCATACTCTCATCAATATTAAATTGTCCAAAATGTTGCAATTTCCAACACAACATATTGGAAGCACAGAAGTTGATGGTGAGCATATACAAATCTTTAAGGACTTGAATGTTACCATGGATAAATATGTGTTACATTTTTTAGCATTGATAAATCCACAGTCAATAAATTATTGTTGATGAGAACTTCTGGAGAACTGTATATTGCAATTATTGTTTTTCCCAATGTTTCAAGTGAACCATTCACCCATCTTCCGAGACTTGAAGATTACTTGAACTATTCAGTCAACAACAATTTATTAATTATGTGTTACATTCTGACTTCTGTGCTTTAGATATGGATGCAAAGGATGTTATTTTGGGATATCCTTGGATGGACTCAGTTGGTACAGTCAATGTGAATGTACAAAGGAAATTTCTGAAGCTATGGTACAAAAAGAAGAAAATTACGTTGCAAGATATTTCCATTAGTAAACAGGTAGAGACTGTTACCCACCACTTCATTGGTGACATCCCTAGGAGAATTTTGTCTCCATGATGGACCTCAGCCGACAACCAACAACCCCTTGTAGCGTTCTTCTAGCTCGTTGTGCCATTTCTTTGCCATCTGAGCCAACCATGTGGTCCCTCACTCATCTGTATTGATTGTATGTTTGAAGGTGAGCCTCCCAAATCTAAAGTTATGTGACATGTCTTGTCATTTGGTAATTGAGTATTTGGTTTACTTATCATGGATACTTCTAGCCATGGATTGATGGGGGGATTTGGCGGAAAGAGTGGGCCTAGTTTGTTATCTTGTCCCCTTGATCTCTTTTGGATGTTACCTTTGGATCTTAGTCCTGTGGGATCTCCTTTATTAACCATTTGGTTCTAGGGCAGTACTAGGGAAACCTCGACTTTGGGTGCATGGTCCCGCTCCTTTATCTGCATATTTTACTCCCTTTCCACTCATTATACCCCCATTCATCATTTCTCCCACTGTAATATCCCAAATGGGATATTTTAACTAAAAATGAAGAAATACACTTGAGCAGCAAAATAAATGGAAATAAACACACAGCCACCAATATAACACAATGGATGCCGATAAAATCACTGAGCCATTTTATTAATCCATGGTAAAAAGTACATCAACATAAAGGAACAGCGAAACCTGAGCTTGCCAAGCAAGCGGAGCAAAACCCAGAAAGATCTCTGGCCCAACTGATGAGTGACTCTGGCAATGATGTAGACGGCTCGGCAAGAAGACTGTTGTAAATCGGCTACGGAAAAACTGTCACTAAACCCACTAAAGCACAAGTTGAAGATCCGGATGATCCTCACACCAATCCTTGAAACTCTGTGAAACTTCTGAATGAAGTCTCCTCAAGAGAGTTGGGTTTTCGTCCAACACTCACAAATGCAGGGTTTCCCTCCTGGGGCTACAGCTGAAGTAGAGAACCACGTCTCACACCTCTCATACAAATAAAATAACATGATCCAAAGATATCCCTTAATGGCCTCCTCCCTTTCTTTTATAGATCTCTTGGAGCCTTCTAGAGCATTATTTTATTATTATTTTATTCATGGAGCACTTTTCCCTCTAATTAAAATATTCCTTTTTAATGCAAAAAAGAGTAAATCGGTTACCACATCTCCCTCGGTCAACGAAACTCATGTAATATCATCATGGTATCAAACCAGTTCCAATGAGCTACTACACTAAGGTGTTATGTCATGTATTCCTCCCAGAATGCCACCGTGAGCGTAATTAGCAGAGCTAAGCCCATAAATAACTCAAATTTCCGAAAGTTGTCGGAATGCACCGGAACGAAAGCCAAACTGCTCGGATGATGGAATATATCAAGCGAATGCCACCTGACCACATAGAAACTCCTCAAAACTCCTCCAAAAACCCCCTGGGCCCGCTGATGATACCAGCCTGTACCTGTGACCGGTCTGCTCCTAACTCTAGAAGTCCATGCTAGCCCTGTCATAGGTGACACCAAAAAAAGGAATATTACAGACCTTCCGCCCCAAGATTGCTTGCCCTCAAGCAATCGAAATATGTGGGCCACTCTGTTGGCCCAGCGCAACTGAGACCCAATGCCCGGATCCCATACAAACCTCTGGGTGCTGCTATGCACCTGTGTCAAACCACTCGGAATAGACCCCTCAATGCCGAGATCCCAAACTAATCTCTCACTGTACCAGTCAACAAACAATCCTCCTGGATCCCCACGCCACGATGGCTAATCATCGCCCAAGTCCAACTGCTCAGACTGCGCACTGCCTCTGGCTATAACTGATGCTCTAAGAGGTGAAGACCACGTCTCCTGTTGCGCTGTATCTATGACGGTGTAAGCTGCCCCACAAACTGTGTACCAACTCATCACCGCTCTGGCTATAACTGATGCTCTAAGAGGTGAAGACCACGTCTCCTGTTGCGCTGTATCTATGACGGTGTAAGCTGCCCCACAAACTGTGTACCAACTCATCACCGCTCTCCAATCCAACCCCTGACTAAATCCAATGTTGATCCTGCTCTCCTGAAACAGGGATGGGATGCTGAAGAAATGTCGATTTGTGCCCCATTGCCAACTGGAATCTGTATCATATGTCATGTCTAAGGGCCCCTGCTCCGCTGTGCGCTGTACAAAGAATATCGTACCATCAAGAGGGTACCAACTCATGATCTCCCGCCAATCCATCCTAGAAGAAGAATCCAATGTAGCAACAACTGCATATGGAACATGCCTGGAGTGTTGTCGCCAGCCCGTAATCAGCTCATACTGCTCTGCCCTGTCTGCCAACCAAATTTGCCTGTAGAAGAAAGCCCCTCTCTGTAATGGGCCAAAGTGGGCAAGATATGCTGCAAGCCCCATCAATGTACTCCTGGAGAGTGCTACTCACTGAAAGTACTGCAGCTCTGCCGACTGCATGTACATCTATCTGCACCTCATCAATGTGTCGGCCCAAATGTGGATGCTCCACCATCTCCAACAGCTCATCCCTCTCATCGGGAATGTAATGCTCTCGCTGTCCCCTAGTCCCCTGCAGAACTATCCCGTCAACCTCCAACATCTCTAGAGGATATGGATCTGCAACTGTGGTCACCGTACTCAGTGTCTGTGCATCTAACTGCTCCTCATCAGTGGTTGTCCCCAAGATTAGCCGCATATCCATCATAGACTCAATGTGAGTCTCCATCTGGCTCTCCCCCAAAGGACTATCATGCATGATGTGCATAGTATCCTCCTCTGCTGACTCAGGCTCCATCATATGCTGCTCTGGCTGAATCGTCACAAGTGACTCATCACCCAGAGTATCTCCTGTATAGTCCCTTGACTACTCACCCTGCACACTGGAATACAGCTTTGGTCTACTGTCATCATCTCTGACTGCTCTCGCTCCACAGAAGCATCCTCAACTGATCCCATGGACTCATCTAAAGAAGAGCCCTCACCCTGGCATACAGAAGGAATGCCCTCCTGTTCTGCCTCTGCCACATCAGCTGCATCACTCAAGCCCAAGTGATCAGGCCCCCAAGGTTCTTTGCAAATGAAGCAAAGTCCCTTCCTCCTCAGATCATTTATGTTGCCTGATCCATCAAACTGGAGTAGCTCCTCCCTGGTCAACTGTCTCCTGAAAAGCTCAATGTTCTGCTCAACTAGCCCTTGGGCTAGCTCATAAGCAGCAGGTGAGACCAATTGCTCTCTCCTCCAAATGCTCAGCAACCTAGTCTGCAACTCCCGGCAAATGGCCTCACGGACTCCCATACAAGACAACAGGATGGACTGCATGTGTGCTATGACTGTGTCAGAATGATGTTTCCTAATGCTGAAGAAGCATTGGAACATCTGCAGAATCAAGCCATCACACTCAAAGTCAAACATGATCTCATGAGTCCGGGTCATGGCCATGACTTCTAAAACCTTAAGCTTCCTCCCAAATGTAGAGCCTGCACAGTTGTCCAAATCCTGAAAGGTTCCTACTATTAGTCTGAAAATTATTTTCATAATGTCATCATTGTAGGGAGGGAAGGGTGTTGTTATCCTCAAAATATCACTGAAACAAGAGGCAGCTATAAGCTTGACTCTCTCACTTGGATGTTCCAAGAATCTAGCTTGTACCAATGCAAGCATAGATGGCTCCAAAGCCCAATTTAAATTCCAATCAGATTTCTCTACCTTTGAAAGGCAGGATTCTAGTTTCTCTAACATGGGAAAGTCATTTTCTGATCTTGCACTCTTTAAGTCCATCCCAAGTGCATAAAGCCAATTTCCCACTTCTTCTTCCTTTTGTAAATTCCTCGGGTATCTTTGTTGGAGCAAATTATGTACCTTCTTGGAGAAGGGTCTGCTGTTCTGTTTTGTTTTCTGGTCTTCTGTTGCATGGTGGTTCAAGGAACCAACATTTATTCTTCTCAAGCTGTTTAGGAATCCCTCCATGGTTCAACCAATGATGTGGTCACTGTTTTTCTGAGTTGTTATAGTGATGTAGGTGTAGTTTTTGTCAACCAGTTCAAATACATACTATTGTAGGTGACACGTATTTGCTGGTGTCAAATACAGGTGCATAGTGGGGACTTTACAAAAGAATCAGTCTCAACCCCACAACTGATATCTATATTTTAAGCTCAGAAAATTATTACAGCCATTGACAAAACTACATAACAGAGATATTTTAGACAAGACATAGCAACATCCCTCACTGATATAAAAAAATGTATACTCAGAAAATATAGAATGGAACCTGGAAATCGCTCCAACAAGCTCCTCCAGAAACTGCATTGTTGCTCCAAGACTACACTGTTGCCTGACTTCGGCCTCTGATTTACCCACTGAAAACTACTCAGAAAATTCTAGGAATTTGGGAAGGTGATCCTTGCCCAAAACCCAAAAAAACCCAGAAAGGGTTTCTAATAATTCCAACCTTCAAAATCTGACCCTTTGTAGTTTGGCCCTCTTCCAATTTCGTTTTCTGGCACTGCAGCTGCTACTGTTAATCATTGCTCTCCAAAATCTCGACAAACCTCCTCATATGGCTCTTCTATGAATTTTCCAACACCCCAGCTCTAAAATCCCACCAATGCAACTCCCACAAATGAGCTTCCTCCAATGGCTGCATAGGCCCTTCTAACCAAAATAGCTGCAACTGAAAACTGGAAACCAGCAGGCTGATCCAAGATTGAAGCTCTGATACCACTGTAATATCCCAAATGGGATATTTTAACTAAAAATGCAGAAATAGACTTGAGTAGCAAAATAAATGGAAATAAACACACAACCACCAATATAACACAACGGATGCCAATAAAATCACTGAGCCATTTTATTAATCCATGGTAAAAAGTACGTCAACATAAAGGAACAGCGGAACCTGAGCTTGCCAAGCAAGTGGAGCAAAACCCAGAAAGATCTCTGGCCCAACTGATGAGTGACTCTGGCAATGATGTAGACGGCTCGACAAGAAGACTACTGCAAATCGGCTACGAAAAAACTGTCACTAAACCCACTGAAGCACAAGTTGAAGATCCGGATGATCCTCACACCAATCCCTGAAGCTCTGTGAAACTTCTGAATTAAGTCTCCTCAAGAGAGTTGGCTTTTCGTCCAACACTCACAAATCACTCGAAGGTTTCCGTCTTGGGGCTACGGCTGAAGTAGAGAACCACGTCTTACACCTCTCATACAAATAAAATAACATGATCCAAAGATATCCCTCAATGGCCTCCTCCCTTTCTTTTATAGATCTCTTGGAGCCTTCTAGAGCATTATTTTATTATTATTTTATTCATGGAACACTTTTCCCTCTTATTAAAATATTCCTTTTAATGCAGAAAAGAATAAATTGGCTACCACGTCTCCTCTGGAGTCCTTTGATGCTTAATGACAACTGTCCCATCATGAGTATATAGTCAGGTTCAATGAGCTATTACACTAAGGTGTTATGTCATGTATTCCTCTCGGAATGCCACCGTGAGCGTAATTAGCTGAGTTAAGCCCATAAATAACTCAAATTTCCGAAAGTTGTCGGAATGCACCGGAACAAAAGCCAAACTTCTCGGATGATGGAATATATCAAGTGAATGCCACCCGACCACATAGAAACCAGTGTTTTAAAAAACGGAATCGGTCAGCTACCAGGCCGAGGAAATGACTCGGTAATGACTCCGAATCGGTAATGACTCGGTTTTTGTAAAAAATACGTTAAATATTAATTTTTTTGTACAAAAACATAAATTTAAAGATTTTTATTCATGTTTCCAAACACAAAGCATTACAATATAGATAAGTCACAAAAGACAACATATGATCAAAGTAGGCTCATGAATATATCCGTTATATCAAAATTGCACCTAGTGCACTGTCCAATACAGGATGATGATATAGAGATCAAAACAAAAAACATAACCAATGTCACTAACATCATGTCATCAAGGTACATAGAGGGATTGGTGCTCTTGATTAAATACGAGTTCCATACCTTAATACATGACAAAATTCAATGGAAACATTGCAATAACCCAATCCTGAAATCCTGAAAAACTAATAAGCCTGCTGGATTTTGAATGAGATCTAAAATTCTACTTTCTCCATATGAAATCCAATGAGGTTGGAACCACTCTCAAACATCCCGAGTCATTTCATGGTAATGTTAAAAATTTAAGTAAAATGATGAAAATGAAGATTAAGGAGAATGTCACTTTTACTTTAAGAATTTAACATTACCATGAAGCTGCTCCAAAAACCAAATCCACAACTCTTCAAAAAACCTCAAACAAACCAAACAGCAGAATTAAATTCGGTTTCAAGTCCATAAAAATCGATTTTTTGGGCCCACCTACGGCCGGAATTGGCTCCTGCCGAGTTAACTCCCGGACCAGCTTGTTCTGCCGCTTGTTACCGTAGCGCCCGGGCCGCACAAAACCGTCTAGCCAGTAACAAACCGGCCACAATTGGCCGCTTTCTGTGCCACTGGCCTGACCGCAAGCCTAATGGCCTCTACGACTGTGCCCGGTCCGATTCGACCGACCGTTTTTTAAAACTATGATAGAAACTCTTCAAAACTCCTCCAAAAAGCCCCTGGGCTCGCTGATGACCCCAACCTGTACCCGTGACCTATCTGCTCCCAACTTTGGAAGTCCATCCTAACCCTGTCATAGGTGACGCAAAAAAAAAGGAATATTACACCCACCGTCCATATTGTTTCTCCTGGTCGACATAGGGCGCCCTCCCTATCCTCTTCCCCACTTTGCGCTCCGCCCTGAAGATGCCCTCGAGGTTGAAGTAGCTAAAAGAAAAAAGTAAAAGCATAATTGGCAACATTTAACAGGAAATTGTACTACAAAATTCAAAAGATGGTCGGGACAAAAAAAAAAAAAAAAAAAATTAAGACGTGGACAAAATCAAATACATGAGCTCTGCCCCATACCCATGGTCATCAATTTGGTTCCATAGGCCCTAGATGAGCCTCCTTTATCATTCAGGAACCCATGATTGTCCCACACCTAGAGGGTGTTGAATCCTTAGTTAAACTGAGAAGGGAAGGGGGCTGAGGGTGAATCAGTTTAACACATACATCACCTTTTTAAATTTTTTATCAACTTATTTACAGCTTAATTTTCTAACCAACTTTAATATGTGAACAGTCTTAATATGTTGCAGCAAGTATTAAATTAATGAGACACCAAACTTATAATGAGAGCAGCAAACATTAAGCAGATAGGGTAGATCATATCAACACATAGGCAACACACATAGAGATAGCAGATATAAGTGGAAACCCATAAAGGGAGAAAACCACATCTTATTATTGTTGTGATGCAAAGGCAAGCTCCAACTCCCTCTCACCACTATTTTTCTGCAGGCACCAACCTACAGGAGGCTCCAACCTCAGTCAGCTACAACTAACAACTATCAAGCTTCAACTTGATAGGGAAGCTCCAACTTCCTCAATTTATCAAAAGAAGTGTTTGTTGATTTACCTCAGATATCAGCTCTGTTCTGTAGCATATCTTTTTGCTCCTCTCTTCCTTATCTTCTCAGCCTCAATTTTCCATACTCTGCATTCTCTATACTCACTCTTTCTAACCTCTATATGCATATCAAGGTGATATTACTTATAGAGATTTCCTGATGACTGTTTGTTTTCCTCTAGGAATTCGAAATGGATAGCCATACCTCTTAGTCTTCTGCCTTCTCATTTCTTTTCCAGCTCACTCAGAAAAATATAACTGTATGTACTAATTTTAACATTACAGTGGGATATTTGTTCTCTTCCGGAGACTTGCCAATGCATTACAAACAATATAAATCAGTTAAATCATTTACATTTAATTACAATGTGAATTCCAGCTCACCCATTCAGCCTCTTAGTTCACTGCGCTTGTCTTTTTTGTGACTGTGTTTTGTCCCTTTCGGCTCTGCTAGCTCTCCTATTCTCTGTCGTGGTGTAAATGCTATATATCTGTAACATCGCATTTTTATATATAATGCAATTTCAACTCTCAGCATAATTATACAGAGTTTTAACATACAAACTGCCACGTTATATAACTCAGATACCTCTTGTCAATATAACAATAATGAATCACTTTAATACATAAAATGCCCTTTCGGGCCCACTTGCCGAGCTTGCATTATTCTCCGATGCGATGTGATCACTATTTCCGATTGCAATTAATCGCAATCGCAACTTCCAATTGCATGTTCCGATATTCCTATGCTACGATGCTCCAATGCGATCACTCTGATCCGATGTTTCACTGTTCACTGCACTTTATTGTGCCGATGCGATTAATTGTAACCGAATACTTCTGATTGCGATTGATGCATTTGCGAAAGACCCGATGCGATCATCGCAATCGCAGCTTTCAATATAGTGCTCCGATGTTCTGCTTCTTTCCGATGCAATGGCCTACTCTGATGTCGGAACTTAAGCATGTATGAATCACAGTTTATAAGCCCATCGAGTCCGAAACTTCATCGCAATCGCAATCTTTTGTTAACATGTTCCACTGCCAACTTTCTCCGATGCGATTGATGAGGGTCCCACCATGTGGTACTTCGTTTGTGATAGAACCTTTAGCTCTTTAGATCTCGCGCTCAATAATATAATACATATGCTTTGTATTATACCGTTGGTCCCTTGTCCACAAAGCGCTACATATAGATATATATAAGCTTTGGACCTTTGTATATAAAGCACAATATATGTAACATGCTGCATATATATAAGTTTCCGCTTCAGCTTTAATGTATCCTCCAGCTTGGGTTATGGTTCTCGGAATTTTATGTAGGGAGGGTCCCACCCTACACACACAATATCTTCTATCAACATTATATTAAGTCTTGGACTTAGACATAAGCCCAGCACTAATATATATATATATATATAACCTCTCGGGTTCTATAGTTTGATTAATGCTTTCGCTTCCCAGTATAACCTTAACCATGTAGCATATTAACATTGCAATAGGTATCAAACCCCTACTTCGTGTAGAAGCGCTCGGGCCCACAGTGTACTACTATATGTTGATTATCATATGTACCACTCCTTTGGTGACTTGCATATCAATTATAATATGTTGACATATATAACGACCCCGTTTAATTTATTATGAATCTTACAATATACCCACGCATTTAACTTATATGTGAACACTTTACCATGTAGTTCAACCTGCATTCGGCCCATCATATATCAACATATGTTAATATAAGTTATAACCTTCGCCTGTTTATTAACTTTTATAACACGGAATACACAGTCATTCACAAAATGCTTTGGCTCCACAGCTCTAAATGTAGGACCCACATCCTTGGTTCTCTTCCCGCACCTTCAGCTTTGATCGGACGGTCAATCTGCTCTCGCGCACCAACTGGGCTTTGGACCCCCATCCAACGGTTGACGCGCAATATCGTGCAACTTAAATGCTCGCTGTATAATCTTCCAAAATCACGCGAAAAAAGTTGTTTTACAAAACCGCCTGAGGACACGTGTCCTTCAATGACATATATCGCGTTCATTTTGGTAATACAGCTTACCACTTCAATCGACGCGCGAACCCACTGGTTTTGTGGCCCTCCGGTTTCACTGTTCATGGTCGGGGTTCTGCGTAAAGTCATGGTTCTGCTCCAACAATTACTTCGTGCCTTCGTTATATACATATGTATACATACACTCTGTTCAAAGGTTTATTTCTTATTTCTTCATTATTATGTTAATTCAACGCTACCATAATGTTTAATACCCGACTTCATTGGGTTTTTACTGCTAAAGGCTTGGTTCCATTTCCCTCAGGGTTCCATCTCTGCTCGATCATTTCACTGTTTGTTAACGGCTCTGCCTCTGCCTCCGCTGTTCGACTGTTTCTCTGCCTCTGTATTCTCTGCCTCTGCCTCTGCCTCTGCTGCTCGACTGTTTCTCTGCATCTGCTGTTCGACTGTATTTCTGCCTCTGTATTCTCTGCCTCTGCCTCTTTTGGTTCTACCTCCTTTCTCTGTCTCCGCCTCTCTTTTTGTTGCCCTGTCTCTGTAAATAAACTCTCCCTATGTTCTTCTCATGCTCCCTGTAAATGTTACCTGTTGTCTTCTCCTTTGCTTCTGCTGCTGTCCTTTGCCATCAATGACAACACTTCTAACAGTGTCCCCCTTTGGCATTGATGGCAATACGCTTCCTCTGCTTGCCTTTTAGGACCCTTTCTTCTGTTGTTTGGTCTTCCTCCCCCTTTGACATCAATGGCAAGGGGTTGCTCGTTTCCCAGTGTTTTTTTAAATCTCGTCCACGTTGCTCTGATCTTGAGGACCTATTTTATGCTTTTCTTGCTGACTGATTTCCCCCTGGAATGATATTTTCGATTATGTTCTCCCCCTGAAACGGTGCTTTCTCTTCATATCAGAGAGTAGCATCTACAGATACTACCCCTAGTCTATCTCTCAAATACTCAAATGGTCCTCTAGCAAGAGGTTTGGTGAATATATCTGTTGTTTGTTCTTTTGTTGGTACATATTCCAGCTTAACTACCTTCTGAGCTACTTGTTCTCTGAGAAAATGATACTTGATTGGAATATGTTTAGTTTTTGAATGAAGCACAGGATTTTTTGATATGCTTATAGCACTTGTATTATCACATTTGATAGAGATAGGTTCATCAATACTTACCTTCATGTCTTGAAGGGTTTGCTTCATCCACATGACTTGTGTACAGCATGCTGCTGCTGCTATGTATTCTGCTTCTACTGTAGATAGAGAAATAAATGTTTGTTTCTTGCTTAGCCGTGCCACCAGACTTTCTCCTAGATAGAATGCCCCTCCACTTGTGCTTTTCCTGTCATCCACATAGCTGGCCCAATCTGCATCTGTGTATGCTATCAAAGTGAAGCTTTTTCCTTTTGGATACCATAGCCCAAACTGTACTGTTCCTTGTAGATATCTAAATATTCTTTTGACTGCTAGAAGATGATTTTGCTTTGGTGCTGCTTGATATCTAGCCACAAGTCCTACTGCTAGCATGATGTCTGGTCTTGATGCTGTCAGGTACAATAGACTTCCTATCATGGATCTGTAGAGTCTTTGATCTATATCAGCAGATCCATCATCAGCACATAGCTTGCATCCCGTGATCATGGGAGTTGACACAGGTTTGCAGTCTTCCATTTTGAACTTTTTCAACATTTCTTTTAAGTATTTTTCCTATGAGATGAATGTACCTATGTTCTTTTGCTGAATTTGAAGTCCTAAATAGAAACTGAGCTCTCCAATCATAGACATCTCAAACTCTGATTTCATCTCCTCAGCAAACCCTTTTGCTAGTTCATCTCTGTTGCTTCCAAACATAATGTCATCAACATATACTACAACAATCAGGAGTTCATTTTCATGGGCTTTTATGTATAGATTGTTGTCTACTCCTCCTCTCTTAAAGCCTTATTTTTGCAAGTATTTATCCAGCCTTGAGTACCAAGCATGAGGAGCTTGTTTTAGTCCATATAGAGCCTTCTTTAGTCTGCATACATAGTCTTCTTTGTCTGTTAATGAGAAGCCTTTTGGTTGTTCCATGTAGACTTCTTCTTCTAGATCTCCATTCAGAAATGCAGATTTCACATCCATTTGATATACCTTGAAGTCTTGGTAGCATGCAAAGGCCAGAAACATTCTGATAGCTTCCATTCTGGCTACAGGGGCAAATGTTTCATCGTAATCAAGTCCTTCGATTTGTGAATATCCTTTGCAGACAAGTCTAGCTTTATTCCTGATTACCTATCCTTGCTCATTCATTTTATTTTTGAATACCCATTTTGAGCCTATGACATTTTTCTCAGTGGGTCTAGGAACTAGTTCCCAGGAATTGTTCTTCTCAATTTGGTCCAATTCTTCATTCATGACATTCACCCAATACTTGTCCTTGCTGGCTTCTTCAAACTTTTTTGGCTCTATTTGTGATAGCATGGCTACGTATACCTCTTCTGTTTGTTCAGTTAGTTGCCTTCTTGTCTGGACCCCTACTCTCCTGTCTCCAATGATTTGATCTTCAGGATGGTTCTTCTGAGTGTATCTTGAGGGGGCTTTAGAGCTCAGTTCAGCATCTTCTGTTGTCTTGCTTGTTTCATCATCATCTTAGTTTTCTTCTTCATGTTTGTCTGAAGCACTGCTGCAGTCTGTACCTCTTGTATTGTTTGGAAGTTCTTCATCAAATTTCACGTCAATGCTTTCTACAATTTTTCGAAGAGTCTTGTTGTAGCACCTGTACCCTTTACTTTTGGATGCATATCCTAGAAATATCCCTTCATCTGCTCTTGCATCAAATTTCCCAAGATTTTCATCATTATTATTTATGTAACACTTGCTTCCAAAGATTCTAAAGTGCTTGATTGAAGCTGGTTTACCATGCCATAGTTCATAGGGAGTCTTGTCACTGCTTGGCCTTAAATGAGCTTTGTTAAGGATATGCACGGCTGTGTGTACTGCTTCTGCCCAGAAGGTTTGAGGAATATTACTCCCTTGCATCATGGCTGTGGAAATTTGTTGTACAGACCTGTTTTGTCTCTTTGCTATTCCATTCTGCTGAGGTGTCCCTACAATAGTAAATTGTTGCTTTATCCCATGTTCATTGCATAGGTCTGCAAAGTCATAATCTGTGAACTCACCTCCTCTGTCTGATCTGATGCATTTTAGCTTGCATCCTGTTTGATTTTCTGCTAAAGCTTTAAATATTTTGAATTTCTCCAGAGCTTCCGATTTATTCTTAAGAAATGCAACCCATGTCATTCTGGAGAAATCATCTATTATCAGCATGAAGTAGGATTCTCCACTTGGTGTTTTAGTTCTTGTAGGTCCACACAGGTCCATGTGCACAAGTTGGAGTGGTCTTCTTGTTGATAACTCATCTTTGGCCTTAAATGATGTGCGGGTCTATTTGCCCAATTGACAAGATTTGCATATCATATTAGAAGGCCTTTTTATTTCTGGCATGTCTCTGACAACTTTCTTCTTGCTCAGTCTGATGATATGATCGAAGCTGAGATGTCCCAACCTCTTATGCCATAACCATGACTCCTCAAGTTTGCTAAGATGGCATGCTTCATCTTCCTCTTTCACTATGTAAAAATTACTCTCTGTTCGATCTCCTTTGAGCAGAGTCTTACCTGTGGTGCTTGATCTGACTTCACAGTCTTGTGCTCTAAAAAGAACTTTACAGCCTTTATCACACTTTTGACTAACACTCAACAAGTTTGCTTTCAGCCCATCTACAAATAGTACATCTTGGGCCTTTCCTCTGCCATTATCTAGGCTGACTGAGCCTTTTCCTTTGATTTTTCCTAATTTATCATTGCCAGATTTCTTTTCATCAAAAGTTATAAACTTGCTTCTGTCTCCAGTCATATGTTTTGAGCAGCCACTGTCCAAATACCACTGGATTTTCAGGTCTCGAGCAGTTAGAGCCAGGTCACATTTATTCACTTCTTTTTCCACTGGAAGCATCCTTTTGTTTGGTATCTTTTGTGAGATGATGAACTACATCTTCTGAGAGGACATTTGGAAGGCATATGTCCAATTTTATTGCATACACAGCATTTGATTATGATTTTTGCAGAATTGTGAGTATGAGTAAAATTTCCTTTATTCATAAACCTCCTTGAGGTGTTGAGCATCAATCTTTGTCCATATTTTCTGCACTCAATGATTTTATGGCCAAATTCCTTACAATAAAAATAGTAACCATAGAAACAATTTGCATACCTGATGTGAGGTTGTCTTCTCCATTTGTTTTCTTGAGGTAGTCTCTTCTCTGTTTGCATCTTTTGCTAGTTTGAATTACTCCTCCTTGTATGACAGTATGCAACAATGTGTCCCAGCTTGTGGCAGACATAACAGGTAGAATTTTTCATAGGAGGGAAGAATCTCCTTTGATGGCTTCCAAATTTGACATACTCAGGGGTATATGATCCTTTTTCTGTTGTCTTAGTATTTATTGCATTCTTTGTTATTAGAGGTTTCTTCTGATCTCTGTCTCCCTCATTACATGTTTCTTCTTTTGTAGGAATTATTTGAGTTTCTTCATCAGTCTTCTTTGCTTTTACAAAAATAATATTTTTGTTTTCCTTTTCTTTGCTTTTACTTGATTCTCCTTCATAGCCTATTCCAGTTTTTATAAGAGGAGATCTTACCAAAGCTTGTTGTTTGAGAAGAATTTGTAGACACTTTCCTTTGAGCATTTTCTAATTTCTTCCTCAGACATACTACTTCTTCTTCCAGCTTCTCTTGTTCTCGAGTTTTATCCTTGATTTGCTGAAGTAGCATGTCTTATATCTTCTTGGCTTCTTCAAGCTCTACCTTCAGCTACATGAGGAATTCTGAATTTTTCCCTTCTCTTACATACTTGAGGAGAATGTCCTTTTCTTTTTTTTCTTTTTTTTCTTTTTTTTCTGCACTTCAGTTTGAGTCTGTCAATCTCCTCCAGGGCACTTCTTAGCTCCCCCTCAAGGTCAACTTCACCTTCTTCTTCATCTTCTAGCAGGAGTCCTTCAAGTTCTTCTATGGCCATCAGTAAAAATTCAGAGGTTCCTTCTTCACTTGAGGGTTCATCTGATTCTTCAGATGCACTGCTGTCTGGTTGAGCATAGAAGGATTTTCTATTGAATTTCTTTCCTTTCTACCAGTTCTTTGATGTATTTTTCTCTGATTCTTGATCCTGATTCCTTACTTTCTTGTGAGGAACCTTAGCAACATAGTGTCCAACTCTTCCATAGTTAAAGCATTTGAAAGGAAGTTTACCTTTGTATTTACCTGAGCCTCTATCCAGTTTCTTGACAAATTTAGCCTCTTCTTCATCAGAGCAAGAGCATATGTCTTCCTTTTCTTCTTTCTTCTTTTCTGTCTTAAAAGCTGCCTCCCTCGTACTTGGCTTCTTCTGTGGGAGCCTCATCTCAAAGGCTATTAGATTTCCAAGTAGCTGGTTCATGGTCAAGGTTTCCCAATCAGCTGCTTCTTCCATGGCAGAAACCTTGGGGTTAAAACTGGGTGGAAGAGATCTTAGAATCTTTTGTACAATTACACATTCTAATATAGTTTCTCCAAGAGCTTTCATATTGTTAACAATTTCTGCAACTCTTAGGAAGACGCTGCCAACATCTTCATCATCATTCATTTTTAAATTTTCAAATTGAGCTCTATATACTTGCAGTTTGGCGGTCTTTACCTTTTTATTTCCCTCATGGATGTTTTCAAGAGTATCCCACATATCTTTGGCAGTCTTACTGTGCATTATTTTGATAAATTCAGCCTCACAAAGTCCACTTAAGATTGCATTCATGGCCTTTGCATTTGCTACAAATTCTTGTTTAGCTTCTCTCTCTGGGTCAGTTGCCTTTGGGGCATATCCAAATTCTACAGCAGCCCAAACCTCTATTCCTAGAGACGTTATGTATGCTCTCATTCTGATTTTCCAGAAGGCATAATTAGCACCGGTGAAGAAAGGGGCTTTATTTGTTGAGCTTCCTTCTTGACTAGCCATCCTGGGGACCTAGGATCTCCTTTCAGTGGTTAAACTGGTACAAAGTAACTTGGCTCTGATACCAATTGTTGAATCCTTAGTTAAATTGAGAAGGGGGGGGTGTGAATCAATTTAGCACATACATCAGCCTTTTAAATTTTTCATCAACTTATTTACAACTTAATTTTATAACCAACTTTAATATGTGAACAGTCTTAATATGTTGCAGCGAGTATTAAATTAATGAGACACCAAACTTATTATGAGAGCAACAAACATTAAGCAGATTGGGTAGATCATATCAACACATAGGCAACACACATAGAGACAACAGATATAAGTGGAAACCCATAAAGGGAGAAAACCACATCTTATTATTGTTGTGGATGCTAAGGCAAGTCTAAACTCCTCTCAACTAACGTTTTTCTGCAGGCACCAACCTACAGGAGGCTCCAACCTCAATCAGCTACAACTGACAGCTATCAAGCTTCAACTTGATAGGGAAGCTCCAACTTCCTCAATTTATCAAAAGAAGTGTTTGCTGATTTACCTCAGATATCAGCTCTGTTCTGTAGCATCTCTTTCTGCTCCTCTCTTCCTTATCTTCTCAGCCTCAATTTTCCATACTCTGCATTCTCTATACTCATTCTTTCTAACCTCTATATGCATATCAAGGTGATATTACTTATAGAGATTTCCTGATGACTGTTTGTTTTCCTCTAGGAATTCAAAATGGATAGCCATACCTCTTAGTCTTCCGCCTTCTCATTTCTTTTCTAGCTCACTCAGAAAAATATAACTGTATGTACTAATTCTAACATTACAGTGGGATATTTGTTCTCTTCTGGAGACTTGCCTATGCATCACAAACAATATAAATCAGTTAAACCATTTACATTTAATTACAATGTGAATTCCAGCTCACCCATTCAGCCTCTTAGTTCACTGCGCTTGTCTTTTCTGTGACTGTGTTTTGTCCCTTTCGGCTCTGCTAGCTCTCATGTTCTTTGTCGTGGTGTAACTGCTATGTATCTGTAACAGTGCTTTTTATATATAACGCAATTTCAAGTCTCGGCATAATTATGCAGAGTTTTAACATACAAACTGTCGCGTTATATAACTCAGATACCTCTTGGCAATATAACAATAATGAATCATTTTAATACATAAAATGCCCTTTTGGGCCCACTTGCCGAGCTTGCATTATTCTCCGATGCGATGTGATCACTATTTTCGATTGCGATTAATTGCAATTTCCAGTTGCATGTTTGGATATTCCAATGCTCCAATGCGATCACTCCGATCCAATGTTTCACTGTTCACTGCACTTTATTGTGTCGATGCGATTAATTGTAACCGAATACTTCCGATTGCGATTGATGCATTTGCGAAGGACTCGATGTGATCATCGCAATCGCAGCTTTCAATATAGTGCTCCGATGTTCTGCGTCTTTCCGATGTGATGGCCTACTCTGATGTCGGAACTTAAGCATGTATGAATCACAGTTTATAAGCCCATCAGGTCCGGAACTTCATCGCAATTGCAATCTTTTGTTAACATGTTCCGCTGCCAACTTTTCTCCGATGCGATTGATGAGGGTCCCACCATGTGGTACTTCGTTTGTGATAGAACCTTTGGTTCTTTAGATCTCGCACTCAATAATATAATACATATGCTTTGTATTAAACTGTTGGTCCCTTCTCCACAAAGCGCTACATATAGATATATATATGCTTTGGACCTTTGTATATAAAGCGCAATATATGTAACACGCTGCATATATATAAGCTTCCGCTTCAACTTTAATGTATCCTCCAGCGTCGGTTATGGTTCTCGGAATTTTATGTAGGGAGGGTCCCACCCTACACACACAATATCTTACATCAACATTATATTAAGTCTTGGACTTAGACATAAGCCCAGCACTAATATATATATATATATAACCTCTCGGGTTCTATAGTTTGATTAATGCTTCCGCTTCCCAGTATAACCTTAGCCATGTAGCATAGTAACATTGCAATAGGTATCAAACCCCTACTTCGTGTAGAAGCGCTCGGGCCCACAGTGTACTACCATATGCTAACTATCATATGTACCACTCCTTTGGTGACTTGCATATCAATTATAATATGTTGACATTTATAACGACCCCGTTTAATTTAATATGAATCTTACAATATACCCACGCATTTAACTTATATGTGAACACTTTACCATGTAGTTCAACCTGCATTCGGCCCATCATATATCAACATATGTTAATATAAGTTATAACCTTCGCCTGTTTATTAACTTTTATAACACGGAATACACAGTCATTCAGATAATGCTTTGGCTCCGCAGCTCTGAATGTAGGAACCACATCCTTGGTTCTCTTCCTGCACCTTCACCTTTGATCGGACAGTCAATTTGCTCTCGCGCACCAACTGGGCTTTGGACCCCCATCCAACGGTCGACGCGCAATATCGCGCAACTTAAATGCTCGCTGCATAATCTTCCAAAATCACGCGAAAAAAGTTGTTTTACAAAACCGCCTGAGGACATGTGTCCTTCAATGACATATATCGCGTTCATTTTGGTAATACAACTTACCACTTTAATCGACGCACGAACCCACTGGTTTTGTGGCCCTCCGGTTTTACTGTTCATGGTCGGGGTTCCGCTCCAACAATTACTTCGTGCCTTCGTTATATACATATGTATACATACACACTGCTCAAAGGTTTATTTCTTATTTCTTCATTATTATGTTAATTCAACGCTACCATAATGTTTAATACCCGACTTCATTGGGTTTTTACTGCTAAACGCTTGGTTCCATTTCCCTCAGGATTCCATCTCTGCTTGATCATTTCACTGTTTGTTAACGGCTCTGCCTCTGCCTCCGCTGCTCGACTGTTTCTCTGCCTCTGTATTCTCTGCCTCTGCCTCTGCCTCCGCTGCTCGACTGTTTCTCTGCCTCTGTATTCTCTGCCTCTGTTGCTCCACTGTTTCTCTACCTCTGCTGCTCGACTGTATTTCTGCCTCTGTATTCTCTGCCTTTGCCTCAGCTGCTCTACCTCTTCTGGTTCTGCCACCTTTCTCTGTCTCCACCTCTCTTTTTGCTGCCCTGTCTCTGTAAATAAACTCTCCCTTTGTTCTTCTCGTGCTCCCTGTAAATGTTACCTGATGTCTTTTCCTTTTCTTCTGCTGCTATCCTTTGCCATCAATGACAACACTTCTAACAGAGAGCAATAAACCGCCCTACCTTAAAGGGGTAATCACTATTATATTTGACACATCATGCCCTTATCCTTTGAGCCCGAAGCAATTAATTAAAGAAAATTCATAAAAGGCAAAAGACATATAAAGAAGGGTGGAAAATTCAAGGTCAGGGCACCTCATGTACCACGATTGCTCCCTCCTACACATTATATACCCATGTATGGGCTTCACCTATCAAGCTGCCCCTATGCCCCAGTATGTAGCCGAGGATTGCCCCTTTCATTCCTTACTCCATTTCACTTATTTATCACTTTCCACCCCCATTAGAGGGATGTACCTTGGACATACTATCCCCTTTAAGGGATTAAACCACCTAATAAGGTACTTGGCTAACCCCCTTTGGAGCATGGAGACACTAGCACATGCCAAAGCCCACTACAGAAGGGCATGCCATTATGAAGTGCCCACTTTGTTATCCATGGTTTGTAATCTCTTTTACACAATTACTCTAATGACTTGTTGTACTAGAAGACTAGGGGATGCATTGGATGTTATACAGGATTGCAGGTGGTTTCCATTTGGGTTTGGTCTCCCTATACAGGATCCTAACCCCAAGAGGGCTACATTGGCACATATAGGGTATGCATGGAGAGCCATGGTCCTCCACAACAGCAAACAACACTCCACGGATCCCCACCAATGTTCAAAGACTACTAGCAATCCACTTTTGGGATGATGATGATGTGCTTGGTACACCATGCCCAGCAGGCCCCACAGGAGCCCCACACTCTTGGCAGGTGTGCAAAGGCTTGTAGAATGTCATGGCAGCGTTCATTTCATCACTTGAGCTCTTGCAGAGGATCTACAGGCATCTTTGACTCATATGGAGACCCATGGGGTCATTTATGTGCCCCCACACCCACTGGGAGCACCATAGGTCTACTATTTGGAGAACAATGGACCACCCCCTTGTCCATCATCTTTTGAGGATTTTATTCGTCATTATGGCACTTCTAGATATTATTAGGCCTTTGGAAGGCTCCACAACATGTACATATTATTATTTGACCTCCTGAAAGGCCTTTTTTCCATTTATGAGCTAGTTTTGTGGGTTTGTCACCAACAAGGGTTTTATTTGCACATTATTTTATTAGTAGGGGCTAATGTAGGCTCATAGTCTAATTTGAACTCCTAAAAAGGGTATGAATTGATGTTAGCTATATTCATTTGTATCATCACTTCACTTGGGATCTTTCTATCTTCAGAGAACTTTGAATTTCTTTTTGGAGGATTATTTTGGATGATGAATGAATTTTGATGTATGGATATTGGCATTTTTTTATCTTGGAGCTTCGTTTTGCAAATGTGATGTTGGTTGGATATACTCTCTAACATTGTAAGGAAATTTTAATATTGGATGAAGTTGACTTTCCGAGCCTCCTTGATCAAGAAACTCAATTCTTAATCATTATCATCCTTCACTCCATATTCCCAAGGGAATCAGGCACTGGTCCCTCAAAAGGGTGGTCATTTTCCCCTTTTACCTAGGTCTAGCCCGAATAGGTCACCTAGGGCATCAATTTCCGGGGAATTTTCCCACAGGAAAACTTCGATCTCTTAGAGGCTACTGCGCTGGTGGGTCCCCTCACTCTCCTCCAAATTTGAGGCAATTTCGATGGTGGAGGCTCCGGAAACCTTAAGCCCTAGCTCTAGGACCAAGTTTTTCCTAGGAATCCCCAATGTTAGAACTTAGTAGGATCAATTTGACCCATTGAAGAAAAATTTCTTGTTTGATCCTTTCCCCTCACCTTGTCCAAGATAGGAGCATCATTGGCTGTTATTTTCCATCCCTAAACCTAGGTTGGGTCCACTTGGGCATGTGTGGTTCCATTTATTGTTAAAGACTATTCATCAAGGACTACTTGGGAATCCAAGTTCTTATAGGATTTTAGGGATCAGAGTGTACATCTACAAGTTGTATCCTTCATCCTCTCCCTTCAACCCTCACCCCCCTTCCCTTAGAAGATCAAGTCCCTTGCCTAAAGGGAAAGCAAGTCTCACTCTTTATTCTATCCTAGGGAATGGGTTTCTTGGATCTCTTCACACCTATTCATTAACATTTCTTTCATAAGTGGCTTCCCAAAAACATCGAGACTCCTCCCATCAGTGAAAGTCCGTAAAGAGCAGGGAGCCTTAGCTGTGGTGACAGTGGGCTAAGTCTCCACCGTTGCCCTTAACCTAGCAGTGGTCCTCTTAGGAACCCCTTTTAGGTCTCCTTCTGGTTTGTGTGGTAACATTTTTGTCGCCATTGCCAGTGACACGAGACATGTGTTTTGTTCCCCATATGACATATTGACATATCATTATTGGCAACTCCATTGGAAGAACGTAGCCCTAGTTCTTCATTGAACTTCAAAATTAATGCTCTTAGGGTGAAGCAAGCATTTATCAAGGAACTTCATTTCACCCTGACGACTCCATTTTGATCCTAATATGCAAAATCATAGAAAGGGACTATCATAAAAAAAAGATTAATCTTGATCCTATGTTTGCAAAACTCACTGATTAAGAGATTCAGGAACTACAAAAGAATGTAGATAAATATGCAAATTCTTATCAAAATGTATAGGAAGGTATGAATGTGGAACTCATGCTCGGGTTTTATAGGTCACAACGAGTGCAACTCGACATAATGAAGGGTTTCTATGAGGCAAATCCTAGTCGCCTCTTTGGCTTTGCTTGCCTAACCTATGCTTTCGATATTCTAACTAACCTAATTAGTGATATATGTTATAGTCAACCAAAAAATTCCACAAAGGATAATCAATTGGATGACATTGAAGAAAGCTCAAGTGTAAACGAGGACGATGAGAAAATGTTAGAGGTGGAAGACAATGGAAATATCTCTTTCGAGGATGATGAAGAGTTGGATCCTTTGAGCCTCCATGTAATATCCCGTTTTAAGGAATATTCTTTTAAAACACAGCAAGCTCTAACCAGAGATGGACTGGGAGGGCATTTACCAGATATCTCACCTCTGAAAAGAGGATGAGGTCTGGAGGCTACCTGGCCCCTTCCAAACTCTGGCTAAGAGTGAAAGATAAACACACCAAGTGGTATAAAACTAGCACACCCAAACAGTAATAGTGCAGCAGACTGTAATATCCCCAAAATGGATTTTTCAGCAGATCATCCCTGAAAAACGCATTCTTCAGGTATGATGGCTTCATATATCATATAATATATCTGAAAATTCTCAGCAACCAAAAGAAATAACAGAAGCGACCTTTACTCAGCTCTTAAGGGCAAAAAGGTGGGGAAAAGTGAGGATTTTGGCCCTAAAATGAGTGTATCAGAAAATCTGCGTAAAATGACGGGTCAAGGTTCTGGAATATGTTATATTAGGTCAAGAGGGACTTCCATGTCGAATTTCAGCTCAAACAAAGGCGTTTTTCTATGTTAAACAGTTCCTCCTTCTCGACTATTCAAGAAAAACCCTGATTTCCCAAGACTTTGAGTATGCAGAATTTTACTGAAGCAAAAGCGTATTTTCTGAAGGTATGAGATGTAAAGCACTATGAATAATCAGATAATGAGTTTGGGAACAAGGCATAGGCTTTCAGCAAGGTTAAACAGCAGTTTTATATAGAAAATCCCTCAAGATTGAGGTGCAGCAAGACAAAAGATTGATCCAGAAACCCTTCAGCATTTTCTCCAGGAGGCTGAAGCTTATATTTATTATATTACAGATTTGCAACTGATAAATGCATGAAAACAAAGATCTATAATAAGACAAAATGCCCAAAGGGCTCTTTATTACTTCCCCTTGGGGATTTCAGCAATACATGAGAATGCCGGAGCAGATCTGAGTTTTACTGCAGCAGATCTGAAGAATGATTTAGAATTTCTGAAGCAAACTTTAGTATCAGATCAGAAATATACTTGGATTGGTTGGCCAATCCAAGGATCACCCTCAATCAGAGATCTAACTCCAAAATGATGCCAAAAACCCTGGAATGTTGCTTCCTCAGCAATAACTCAGATCTGGGGAAAGAACTGCGCAGTGTACCATGAAGAACATATAGGCCTGATGCCAAGATCTGATAATAAGCTCCAATATCTCCCAATCTGATCCTCCAAAGGAAAGAGAGACTCTCCCTCTGAAAAACAAGAGAAGGAGGTGGTGTCGTAAAATCACCACGGCAACACCCTACAACACAGTATTACGCTGCTGCAGCAATAACGTTGTTCTGGAGGATGATGCTAAGAAAATAACCTTGCCCGAGCAAGCACTCGAAGTCCCTCGGGGCTAAGGGTGAGATCTCCGCACGGAGACACTCGGTTGCACTAAACAGTGCAGCAAACAGGCTAAACAGCCAGTGTGCCAAAGAAGACAATATGTCTCACTCAACAATCCATAATCCAAGCATGAATGAAATGAGGAGGCTCCTTCATCTTTTATAGTGTTGGTATCCCTCCAAAACCCAACGTAGTCTCTCTCTCTCCTCCACGTGGTGTTGGGTCCCCCCCCTTGACTCCCACTTAAGTCACAACGTTGTGCTACTAGGTGGATGTCTTATTTCATTTAAGTGAGTTTAGACCCTCTTTACTCACTTTTTATTTATTTACAAACTATAGGTGGCAAAATAAACAAAATAGAATATTCCAATTTGCTGTCGCAAATTAGGAATATTACACTCCAAATCACGCAAGAAAGAATGGATAAATATAGTAGTTCATGTAGAGGGTAAGTGAGGGGATGTGATTCTAATGAAGTATTCTTTCATTTGCACGAAGAAGAGGTGAAGCTCCATAAGATGAAATGTAAATATAAATAAACCTTACTAATTCTCTCCTCCTTGAAGCATATTACCAAAATCATGTGACAAATACCTTAGTTATTGTGCTTCAAGAGAATAGGGAAGAAGAGTCTCTCCGCTAGTTAGCTAACCATGATCAAGATACCCTTGAGGATATAGCTGAGGAAGATGAGTCCTTGTCGAGGCTACATGATGAATGGGATGATTTTGAGAACGCGTGTGTTGAGGATGAAAAGGCTATGGAAAGTAAAGCTGAGGTTGCCCTTGCATTTCTCGAAGCTATCACCCCTGATGACTCCCCTTTTGAGAACCTCGAGGGAGGTCATCCCATGAGCTCCTTGGAAAGAAACATTGAAGATTATTTCTGCATTGAAAAGGAGAAATGGAAAATTGTTGGGCCTCCACTTGATTGTGCTCCCATTTATGATACTGACAAGGAGGATGAGGTTGAGGTTGGCCTCCCCTTTCTCTCGAGCATTATTCATGAGGACATATCCATCAATACCCTTGGGAAGGAGAATTATTATTTTCCCTTGCATGAAAAGGAACATTTGGAGATAACTATTTCTCCTTTTTGGGAAGGCCCTATCTTTGATACCAACAGTGATGGGATTGATAAAGCCTTTGATACCTTCCTTATGATTCCGGGAGTGTATTCAAATCAAACCCTTAAAGTTGGATTCTCAAAAAAAGGGTCTCGTTGAAACTTCACCTTCCCCTTTACCCTTTTCTCTTTTTCATCACCTTGAGTCTTCCACAAGTGGTTCCCTTACCCCTTGTCATGTGATTTCAAGTATCCATGAGCCCTTTCCCCCTTCTAAGTATAGTGTCAAGGAAGAGCCCCTCATTGAGTATACTTTGTCTCCTTCGACATATCCTCACGGTTATGAGCACTCTATAAACTTCCCTCTCCAATGTGACCATCATCGTGAGTAACCTATTTGTTGCACCCCTTCTTTCTCTTGCCCTTCCTTCCCCTCTCATCACAACCTTGTGGCATCTACAAAACATTATACTATAAGCAATAATCGTGATAGGGAGTTCTTGAGAGTGATCATTCATTCCTCCATTTTGTACTTGGAGGGAAAGCCCTACATTTCTAGATCGATTTATTTTCTTTCTCCTAAGGCTTCTTTTCATCTCGAAGGGGGATCATTTTCTCTTGCCTCCCACCCCCTTCATCCTCCATGTGACTATGACCACATTCAATTTGAGATTTGCTACATGAGTAATCATAATGACAGGCACAAGTATATTGATTATGATGATATGTTGGTTGCACTGGCTTATGATTACACATAGTGGTAGCACATCTATATGCATTTTAGAGTAGGATGCATTGCATGTTGATTTTCTGCATTAGAACTAACCACATATGATATTTTTCAGGATAGATTAGTTGCATTTTGATGTTAAAAAAAAAAAAAAAAATGTATATTTTATTACTTGTTGATTTTATGAGCTTACATTATGCATGGGTGATCATAAGACACCATGAAAAACATGTTGCTTCGTGGCTTTGATCTTTAACGTGTGCAGATAACGGGTCTATGGTGACCAAGAGATTGTTGGAGTTCTTGCGACCTCTCGTTCGAGTAGCCTTGCCCACTTCTTCTAGAGATCACGTCCCACTTGGAGTCAGATGTTCCCCAGCACTTCGTGGGTGATATCCCTAGGATAATTTTTTCTCCATGATGGACCTCAGCCAGCAGCCCCTTGCAACCTTCTTCTAGCTCGTTGTACCATTTCTCCACCACCTGAGCCAGCCATGTGGTCCTTCACCCATCTGTATTGATTGTATGTTTGAATGTGGGCTTCCCGAATCTAAAGGTATGTCTTGTCATTTGGTAATTGAGTATTTGGTTTACTTATCATGGATACTTTTGAGCATGGATTGATGGGGGGATTTGGCAGAAAGAGTGGGCCTAGTTTGTGCTCCTGTCTCCTTGATCTCTTTTGGATGTTACCTTTGGATCATAGTCCCGTGGGATCTCCTTTATTGACCATTTGGTTCTAGGGTGGTACTACTTGGGAAACCCCGACTTTGGGTGCGTGGTCCCACTCCTTTATCTGCATATGTTACTCCTTTTACACTCACTATACCCCCATTCATCATTTCTCCCACCTGGGTCCACATTGTCTCTCTGGGTCGACATAGGGTCAGCCTCCCTATCCCCTTGCCCCCACCTTGGGTTACGGCTGGAAGGATGCCCCAGAGGTTGAAGCAACTAAAAGAAAAAGTAAAAGCATAATTGGCCACATTTAACGGGAAATTGTACCACAAAATGCAAAAGATGGCCGAGATAAAAAAAATAATTAGCACGTGGGCAAAAGCCAATACACGAGCTGTGCTCGATACCCATGGTCATCACCCTAGTTCCATAGGCACTAGATGAGCCTTCTTTATCATTCAGGAACCCATGATTGCCCCACCTCTAGAGGGCAATAAACTGCCCTACCTTAAAGGGGTAATCACTGCTATATCTGACACATCATACCCTTATCCTTTGAGCCCCGAGCAATTAACTAAAGAAAATTCATAAAAGGAAAAAGGCATATAAAGAAGGGTGGAAAAATCAAGGTCATGGCACCTCATGTACCACAATTTCTCCCTCCTACACATTATATAACCAGGTGTGGGCTTCCCCTATCTAGCTGCGCCTATGCCCCAATATGTGGCCCAGGATTTCCTCTCTCATTCCCTACTCCGTTTCACTTATTTATCACTTTCCACCCCCATTGGAGGGATGTACCTTGGACATAGTATGCCCTTTAAGGGTTCAAACCACCTAATAAGGTACTTGGCTAACCCTCTTTGGAGCATGGAGACACATGCCAAAGCCCACTGCGGAAGGGCATGCCATTGTGAAGTGCCCACTTTGTTATCCATGATTTGTAAGCTCTTTTACACGATTACTCTAATGACTTGTTGTACTTGAAGGCTAGGGAACCCATTAGATCTTATACAGGATTGCAAGTGGTTTCCATTTGGGTTTGGTCTCCCTACACGGGGTCCTAACCCCTAGAGGGCTACAATTGCACATATAGGGTTTTCGTAGAGAGACATGGGCCTCCACAGCAGCAGACAACACTCCACGGATCCCCATCATGTTCAGAGACTACTAGCGATCCACTTTTGGGATGATGATGATGTGCTTGGTACACTATGCCCAGTAGGCCCCCCCAGGAGCCCCACACTCTTGGCACGTGTCCCAGGACGTGTACGATGTCATGCAGCCTTCATTCCATCACTCGAGCCCTTGCAGAGGATCTACAGGCATCTTCGACTCATATGGAAACCAATGGGGTCATTTATATGCCCCCACACCCATTGGGAGCACCACAGGTCTACTAATCGGAGAACAAGGGGCCACCCCCTTGTCCATCATATTTTGAGGAGTTTATTCCTCATTATGGCACTTCTGGATATTATTAGGCCTTTGGAGGGCCCCATGACATGTACATATTATTATTTGACCTCCTAAGAGGCTTATTTTTCAATTCATGAGCTAGTTTGGTGGGTTTGTCACAAACAGGGGTTTTATTTGGACATTATTTTATTAGTAGGGGCTAATGTAGGCTCATAGGCTAATTCGAACTCCTAAAAGGGGTATAAATTGATGTTAGCTACATTCATTTGTATCATCACTTCACTTGGGATCTCTCTATCTTTAGAGAACTTCGCATTTCTTGTAGGATTATTTTAGATAAATGGATGAATTTTGATGTATGGATTTGGGCCATTTTTATCTTGGAGCTTCGTTTTTGCAAATGTGATGTTGGTTGGATATACTCTCTAACATTGTAAGTGAATTGTGATGATATATTTTTGTTGCTGCATATAGTTGAATTCGCTATAATTAGGGCTAATTGTTGCATGATTGGAATGTGGAATTAAGTGTCTATTTAGCTCGTTTAATGTATGGACGATTGTTAGATGAATGAAATGTCCTAGAGATTTTTTTGTCTCGATAAGTTTGCACCATCTGTATGAAGTATAAATGCTTGAAGGTCACTTTTCTTCTCTTTCCCTTGACATTGGACGAAGTTGACTTTTCAAGCCTCCTTGATCAAGAAGCCGAATTCTCAATCATTATCATCCTTGACTCCATATCCCCAAGGGAATTAGGCACTCGTCCCTCAAAAGGGTGGTCATTTTCCCCTTCTTTCTTACCTTTTTCCCCATTTTCCTAGGTCTATCCCTAATAGGTCACCTAGGGCATCAATTTCCTGGGAATTTACCCACAGGAAAACTTTGATCTCCTAGAAGTTACTGCGCTACACTCTCCTCCAAATTTGAGGCAATTTTGACGATGGAATGTCTAGGAACCTCAAGCCCTAGCTCTAGAACCAAGTTTTTCCTAGGTATCCCAAGTTTATAACCTAGTAGGATCAATTTAACCCATTGAAGCAAAATTTCTTGTTTGATCCTTTCCCCTCACCTTGTCTAGGATAGGAGCATCATTGGTTGCTATATTCTATCATTGAACCTGGGCTGGGTCCACTTGGCCCCGTCTAGTCCCATTTATTGTTAAAAACTATTCATGAAAGACTACTTGGGGATCCAATTTCTTATAGGATTTTAGGGATCAGGAGGTACCTCTACAAGTTGTACCCTTCATCCTCACCCCCCTTCCCTTAGAAAATCAAGTCCCTTGCCTAAAGGGCAAGCAAGTCTCACTCTTTATTATATCCTAGGGAAAGGGTTTCTGGGATCACTTCACACCTATTCATTAACATATCTTTAACAAGTGGCTTCCCAAAAACATCAGGACTCCTCCCATCGGTGAAAGTCCGTAAAGAGCAGGGAGCCTTAGCTATGGTGACAGTGGGCTAAGTCTCCCCCTTAACCTAGTGGTGGCCCTCTTAGGAACCCCTTTTAGGTCTCCCGTTGGTTGGCGTGGTAACAAAGACCAAGGAGGCACAGGAAAAAAACTCGACAGTCACTGACACGTCATATTATGATTCCTTGGAAGTAGTAGTAATCGAAGAGAAGCTAGCAAATAAACCAAAGTAGGTACCACAAAAGGAACTAGACACCACTCAGACAACATCAATGGAAGAATTGAAGAAGGAAATACAGTCAGTTAAGGCTTTTGCATATCACCACCCACATCACCCAACATGACTCCAAACAACAAGACAACAACCAATAAGATGGCACCTGATCAACAACAAAAGATAGAGGCACTTGGAGGACACACAAAGAGGCACGCCATGACACATAAACACAAGGGAACCACAAGAACCAATTTCCATCTCAATCGAGCGAGGCAATGGATAGACAGAGTGCTCGTCTTTCTCTTGGATTGATAGATGCACGTGCATGGTACCAATGGACTACTCTTTTGAGTAGATCTTATTATTTGTGTTCTCATGTTTCGAGGACAAAACATGCTTTAAGCAGGGTGGAATGTAGTATATCTAGGGGATGATAATATGGAGTACAGAGGGGGGTACCCAAGGGCATAATGAGATGTAAAAGGGTGATAACAATTAGTTAGTTTAGTAAATAAATCTCCTAAGTGGTTACCCACATTAATGATGATTGTAAGTGGTTGACCGTCATTAAAAAAGGGGACCACAATTAGTTAGTTAATAAACGAGCCACAATTAATAAATAAAGTGGTTAACTCGCATTATGCAAGGGACAAGTACTTAGGGAATAATGTGACGTAAATGAAATAAGCCATGGTATTAGATGTATGGTATTGAGAGCCCATGGTATTGTATGTGTGAAGCCTATATAGAGGCTAGAGACTCTCCATGGGAGGGATGTCGAATATTGTTTTGTATTGAAAAACGTATGGCTTGTGGAGTATTCTCCTTCTTTAAAGAGTGATTTTATGGTGTTACCCTACCTGAAAGGTTTTCTGCATATCATAATAAAAATATATTTCCATTCTTGCAATCCCTTGTGTTATTTCTTTGGCATATTTTGCAAGTTTAATATTTGTAAGTCATATCTACTACATACTTGGTCATTAACGCTTGTTTTGGGTATTATCCAAGTCAATACCTTACCTTTCAATGACAACCACATGAAGTTTTTATATCCTTGGGAGCCTTCCACTTCTGGAGATATTTCCACCACCAACTTAGACCTTGAGGATTTGGGATAAACAACGATTTATAGCCAATTCAAGTTGTGTAATGACTACTAGATTTATTATAGTCCCAGGCGAGTGAGTCTAGATCTTCTCTTAGAATGGGCTTATCATTTGATTTTTCCGGACATTGGTTTCTAATATTGAACTTTTGATAGGTCAGAGTTCTTATTATGATTTCTCTTTGAACCTTTGTCAAGTTTCTTGTTCCCTTCTTTCTTCTTGAAACGAGTTGAATAAGCATTGGAGATAGCATTTTCTTCCTCTTCTTGATATCCTCTTATTAGAGCAGGTCGGGCTTCTTTTAGAGTATAGGCAGACCATAATTCTTCAAAAGATAGAGCCTCTTTCTAGCTTAAAATACCTTTTGCAAAAACATTCCAAGACTTGGGCAATCCTAGTATGCTTGATATTACAAGTTCCTTATTAGGAATAATTTGTAATATCCCCAAAAGGGAGAATGCAGTAATACTTAAGCACAATATAAGAACTGCAGCAAGATAAACAATAAATCTTAAAACAACATCAGAATTTAAAGAGAAGTTGAGCCATTTTATTAGATTGGAGAAGAATCAGTTACACCATGTACAAAATATGAGTAGATCTAGCCAAAAGTTGGTCTAGAATCACTCAGAAAACATGCTGCAATAGGTACAGCGTAACTGGAGAGGCACTGAAGCAAATACTACATTGTCCCTTCAGCAGAATATGAACATATAGTTGCAGGCTAAATAGGAAAATACAGATCTACTCAAAACTAAAGCTCAGATGATGCCAAGATTCAAGTTCTAGCCAATGTGATGGATTCCCAAGATAACCCAGAAAGGATTTTCCAGACTTGCAACATTGGAAAATCACCTCCCTAGGATTTGATCCTTGATCTGCTGGGAAATACAGATCTGAAGCTAGATCTGTCAAATAGATGGCTGACATATGTTGCAAGATCAGATCTAAGCTTGAAGGGTTGATCCCTTCTTCAGATCTACAAGCTAGAAGCTCTAGATCTAGCTTCTCAATCCTCCAATGATGATTGCAGCTGCTGCAACACAACTGCCTCTAGAAACTGCGCTGTGAGGGAAAGAGAGGCCTTCTGCCTGCTGAAAAATGCTGCAATAAACTCCAGGCTTATGGTAATACTGATGCAATGTGAGGGAATGATCCCTCACAGGATTACTAGCTGAGATGCTAGTAACTTCCTTCCTCCTTTTGGATCTGCAAAATGGACAGCGTAATTTCTAAAGGAAATATTGCTGCTAGGAGGTCAATAACTTTTGGCCTGATGCCAGATCTGCAATGAAGCTCTGGGAAGCTGATCTTTAAGCCCAAGGTGATAGGAATAAACCCTCACTAGTTCTCCAGCTGAAGTACTAAAGACAACTTCCTCCTTCCAAACTGATCTTCAGAAATCTGCAATTTCTGAATATGGATGTTCTACAGAAAGTAGGAAAAAGAGATATAGCACTTAAAGCTTAATGTAGAATGAAGTACAAGACTCTTTCTAGAGCTGCTCTAAGAAAGAGGTGGGATTCCCGACCAGGAACACCCTGTGCTAAACAACCCTTGCAATCTCTGCTAAACAACCCGAGAAAGCAATGGAATGTCACATGACAATTCCAGATCGGAAGAGATCTTTACATCAAGAATAATCAGCATGCCCTCCTCCTTGCCTTCATCTTCTTTATATAATGTTTGAGCCTTCCCAAGCCTTGGCCCTCATCTAGAGAAAGTAGGAAAAAGAGATGTTGCACTTAAAGCCTAATGTAGAATGAAGTACAAGACTCTTTCTAGAGCTGCTCTAAGAGAGAGGTGGGATTCCCGACCAGGAACACCCTGTGCTAAACAGCGCTTGCAATCTCTGCTAAACAGCCCGAGAAAGCAATGAAATGTCAGATGACAATTCCAGATCTGAAAATATCTTTACATCAAGAATAATCAGCATGCCCTCCTCCTTGCCTTCATCTTCTTTATACAATGTTTGAGCCTTCCCAAGCCTTGGCCCTCATCTAGACTGCGCAGTGCATGTGGACAAGATCCTCCAAGTTTGACAGCGTTGTTTGACCAAATCCACCATCATGTCTAGGTGCAATGTACACCTTCTCCATAAAGTGTGCTTTGTTTGCACAACATCCTCCATCACTCTATCATGAATGTCTCATGATCTTTTGTTTGATATCTTCAAGATCTTAGTTGACTGAATCAACCTTCTGTTTGATCTCTTCAAGATCTTAGTTGATTGTGTCAACCTCCATGATCTATCTCATTAATGAGACAAGTTCTCCAATTTCATTCACATTAGTAGTTGCTCAACTACCTTATTATGTAGATCTAGGCTTAATTAATCCACATTCACACACACAAAGTGGATATGTATTCGTATTGAGGATTGTGGGTCCCTCCACCCTTTTATTTACTTAATTCATTAAGAAAATCAAGGACTCTAATATTGCAAATATGATGTGAAAATTTGGAAATATTACATTCCCCCCTCTCCCCCTCCCCCCCCGACAAAATATTGCTTGTCCTCAAACAACTCTAAAAGTAGATGCAAAGCCATCTATTCCCCTCCAAATGGCATCCACATAAGGAAGGCTTCCTCCATTTGCTGCAATGGGTTATGCATGTTAGGCTCCAAAGTTGTCTTTTAAAAACATAAAGAATGACCTCTAATTGTATGGTTAAATGTCCTCCTTCCATCATGAAGTACCAAGTGACAACCATATGATGTCCAACATCATCATCAATACATGAGGTGCATAAAATAAAGTGGTTCTCTTCACAAAGGAAAAGCTCCATCACACAATACATCTCTCCATCCCATGTTTTATGAATTTGATTGAGCATTGATATGCTCTCATACTTAGCCCTGTTAGCCTTGTTGGATCCAAGCATCATTCCAATGTTATGCAAAAAAAGAAGGAAAGGAGCTATATGGGTAGACAAAGATGTCAAACCATATTCTCCTAATAGTAACCATCGGAGTAAGGCCCTTTGCTGCCATCCTCCATCTCCTCCATGTAAGATGGACAAGCCAAACTCCCCAAGAAGCAACCAAAGCAACAAGAGATCTTGCTGCTTTCTCTCCTCCTCATGTGCATCATGAAGCAAAAACATACTAATGGACATATATAATGTCACATCAGCCCAATACAAATAAACATCATCAATGCACATCATGAGAGCATCATGCCAAGATTTACCCAAGACAAAACACATAGACATAGGAGATGTCATGTGGTGGCCAATCTCTCTCAAGTGAAACCAAAATGAACATGTCTTTTTTTGCTGCATTCTATCATTGATACACAAGGCATGAATCAGAAAAATATGAGCTATTAGTTGGTAACCATACTCACCCAAGAGCAACCAGCGCAGCCATGCCTCCTCCTTTATTTCATAAGTGTTCCTCAAAGCATGGATCAAAGAAATAGGAGCCTTTGGGTAGTGACAAGAATCTCCCAAGGGCAACCAACGTAACCAAGCTTGCTAGCCCATATCATAAATCTGCAAGTGGTCATGCAACCCCTTGCTTATCATCCTCATCCACTCACCCCAATATGGAAGATGAGTGATGTGCTACATAATCATGGTATCCTCCCTTTGTAGAATACCATCTTCCCCAAACTGATGAAGAACGTTGCACTTCATGAAATGTTGAAGTGCACCTCCAATGAGATCTCTTAATGAGACCTTCTTTTCATCCATGGCCTTCCAAAACCAATGAGGTCTTGGATCTGCTATAGGTAGAAGTCTCTCTTTGAGCTGTGAGGTGCTCATTGAAAAAGTGTCATCAAGAAAGGAGAACAAATTTCCCATATCTTGATGTCTACCATTCATCATCTTGTCCTCCATTGCTTCATGAGTGAAGCTACCTCCAAAATGTTCCAAGAATAATGGGGCCTCATCATTATCACTACTTCTAAGTGACTGTGTTGTAGATTTGCAAGGTAATACATAAACTGTCTCAAAGAAAGGTACAATACTGATCTCATAACCAGTCATTGTACAAAGGATTATGTTCATTCCTTCTTCTGAAACTCTACACTTCAACTCAAGAGGTTGAATGTAGTTCATCCATGACAAACTGGGATAGCTTTTCATCTCCTTTGTGATTAGATCAAGGGTCCTCTACGCTATGATAGTATGCTACTTCAAATCAGCATTTGAATCTAACCCTTGGTCATGCATTGGCCCTGATGGCATGTCCCCATAAGTTTCAATAAGATCTACTGAAACAATAGGTGATGAATGTGTATGCATACCTTGGATCAACTGATATGTGGGAACCTCTTGACAGAACACAAAATTTCCTCCAACCGGGACAATAGTACCTCCAACTGCTGGTAAGAGTGATGGCTGCTCTTCTCCAAGTGTACCAACCCTGGAATTCTCCTCCTTCCCCTCATGCATCTCCTGAATCATGCATGGGACTCTATATGTCGAGAGCTCAAGACTATCTTGCAAAGATGCAAGTGTCTCTTCTCCAGATGCAAGTACTTCTGCAGCTGGTGGTGAATGTAGTGACTTCTTGTCCAGATTGACAAGATTGACATCCTCCTCCTTAGGAAATGTCACTTTGTGACACATCTTTGGTTTTCTCCCATCAAATTCCTTCCTCAACTTGTGAAAGAAATCTGAATATTTAGTCACCTTTGCATGCTCCATGTGACCAAACCACCAATCATTAGCTTCATCTAAAAGATGAAGTGCTGCAATTTGAACAACCTCTTCTTCATCTACAGGATGTAGCCTAAAAAATGCATCTAACTCTCTCCTCCAAGCCTTAACAGTGCTTGAGGAAGATCCATCAAATGTAGGCAAATAGAATCTATTATGCCTCTTTCTTCTATTGCTGCTATAGGACCCTCTTTCCTCTTTGATTTTGAAGAATTGTTGGAGAGTTAGTTTCTCCTTGAATGCTCTAGACTGTGCTTTGTACTCTTCAAGATATAGACTGAGAGTCTCATGAGTCGCAGGTTCATTCCTTCCTTCATTTCTACACGCTTCATCTTCTTCAAAGAAAGTGGGCATAGTGGATATATGAGGAGATATAGGATTCTCCAGTTTTCTTCTTTGCTGATAGGAAGTGCTTGGACCTTCCTCATCACATCTTCTTCTTGGATCTTCTTTCTGCCTTTCCTCTTTCATTTGATAGACCTCCTTGGGGAGATATTGCATAGATCTACAGAAATGAGTGGCATAATTTTCTTCCTCCGTGATAGATCTCATCTATTTGTTTCTTCTTTAGATGCAAAAGATGAGGTGTCCACAAGCTGAGCCAAAGATCATGCTTTGATACCACTGTAATATCCCAAAAGGGAGAATTTAGTAATACTTAAATACAATATAAGAACTGCAGCAATATAAACAATAAATCTTAAGAAAACATCAGAATTTACAGAGAAGCTGAGCCATTTTATTAGATTGGAGAAGAATCAGTTACAACATGTACAAAATATGAGTAGATCTAGCCAAAAAGTTGGTCTAGAATCACTTAGAAAACTTGTTGCAATAGGTACAACATAACTGGAGAGGCACTGAAGCAAATAATGTGTTGTCCCTTTAGAAGAACATGAACATATAGTTGCAGGCTGAATAGGAAAATGTAGATCTACTCAAAACTGAAGCTCAGATGATGCCAAGATTCAAGATCTCACCAATGTGATGGATTCCCAAGATAACCCATAAAGGATTTTCCAGATCTGTAACTTTGGAAAATCACCTCCCTAGGATTTGATCCTTGATCTGCTAGGAAATATAGATCTGAAGCTAGATCTGACAAATAGATGGCTGAAATATGTTATCAAATCAGATCTATGCTTCAAGGCCTGATCCCTTCTTCAGATCTATGAGCTAGAAGCTCTAGATCTAGCTTCTCATTCCTCCAATGATGATTGCAGCTGCTGCAACACAACTGCCAAAAGAAATTGCACTATGAGGGAAAGAGGGGCCTTCTGCCTGCTGAAAAATGCTGCAATAAACTCTAGGCTGATGGTGAGATTGATGAAAATGTGGGGGAATTATCCCTCACAATTTTACTAGCTGAAATGTTAGTAACTTCCTTCCTCCTTTTGGATCTGCAAAATGGACAACAAGAATTTCGAAGGAAACACCGTTGTTGTGCTGCCAATAACTTTTATTCGACGCGATCCGCAATGAAGCTCGGGAAGTTGATCTTTAAGTCCAAGGTGATAGGAATAAACCTCACCCAGCTTCACTCAAGTACTAAAGACAACTTCCTCCTTCCAAACCGATCTTCTGAATCTGTACTTCGAATATGGATGTTCTCAAAGTAGGAAAGAGATGTGGCACTCAGCTCCCGATGTAGAATGAAGTACAAGACTCTTTCTAGAGTCGTCATAGGACAGGATTCCCGACCAGGAACACCCCGTGCTAAACAACACTTGCAATCTCGCTAAATAACCCAAGCAAAGTAAATGAATGTCACATGACAATTCTAGATCCGAAAAGATCTTACATCGAGAATAATCAGCATGTCCTCATCCTTGCGTTCATCTTCTTTATATAATGTTTGAGCCTTCCCAAGCCTTGGTCCTCATCTAGACTGCGCAGTGTATGTGGACAAGATCCTCCAGGTTTGACTGCGTTGTTTGACCAAATCAACCCTCATGTCTAGGTGCAATGTACACCCTCTCTATCAAGTGTGCTTTGTTTGCACAATATCCTCCATCACTTTATCATGAATGTCCCATGATATTTTGTTTGACATCTTCAAGATCTTAGTTGACTAAATCAACCTTCTGTTCGATCTCTTCAATATCTTAGTTGACTGTGTCAACCTCCATGATCTATCTCATTAATGAGACAGGTTCTCTAATTTCATTCACATTAGTAGTTGCTCAACCACCTTATTATGCAGATCTAGGCTTCATTAATCCACATTCACACACACAAAAGTGGATATTTATTCATACTGATAATTATGGGTCCCTCCACCCTTTTAATTACTTAATTCATTAAGAAAATCAAGGACTCTAATATTCCAAATATGATGTGAAAATTTGGGAATATTACATAATTTCATCAATTGATTGGAGTTCATCTCTTAAACGAGAGATTCTCACAAAATATGAAGATATAGTATCATCTTTTGTCATCTTGATAGTTCGAAGCTCATTCTTTAAGCTTGCTACCTGACCAATATTTTTGATTGTAAATAGTTTGAAGAGAGCTTCATACATTTTCTTTGATGTGTCTTGCGTGTATATGTAGGGAATCAAATTTTTATTGACTGAATCCACAATGAGGCTCATGGTTATAATGTAATTCTCCTTGAATTTTTTTTTCCAATGTCATTTATAGATTCTTTAACTCTACCTAGCACAGTGTCAAGACTTTGTTCCTAGCAAGAATTAGATCCATCCTTGTCTTCCAAACTCTAAAATTTGAAGCTCCTTGAAGCTTGTTTTCTGATTTCATTCATGATGCCATAGGTACACTTGTTAATGTCATTCTTGTATTTTTCAATAGGTCTCTTTCCTAGCTTTCTTTTGATGATAGTTTCAAGGTGCTTGTTACTCTCTTTTTAATGATGCTTCAAAGGTTCTTGATACTTCTTGCTTCAATGATGGTCCCAAAAGACTTTTATAAGATCATTCAAGAGAGAGAGATCCTATTTTAAAATAATGATAAACAATGTCTTCCAAAAGCCTTCAAAAGATCTTCCAAGATGCTTCTTTCAAGATGTCTTCAAATTTCTTTTCCCAAGTAGCCTTCCTATAAGATGAATGGTGAGATTTCTTTCCTAAGAGCTTATCTTTATATCCTTCCTTGTATCCTTTCCAAGGTGATATATAACAAATGATCTTCAAGCTGCCTTTTGCCTTCCTTACCTTAGCTCTGATTCCATGTTAGAAAATCGAAAGGCAGAAAAAAAATTCTTACTTTGATAATATCTTGTGATAATTTCTATTATATTATCTTCTTTTGTCTTATTTTCATCAAGCAACTATCAAACCATAAAGAACATGAAGATCACAAGAACAATAGAACATAATATGTAGGCTCTTATCCAGGCAAAAACCCCTTTCCAAGGGGAAAATGCAGTCACACTCTTCTCTATATAGAGCCAAGTCAAAATTGAGATATCCAAGACCCCAAAACAAGACCAAGAACTTCCACGAAGCACCAAGTCAGCGCTTCAAGGTATCTCCTCCAAAAGAGTCAAAGTCTTATCCAAGTCAACGAAGTTCAAAGTATCTTTTTTCTACAACTTTCAAGTTCTCAGCCTATGACTTCAGCCTATGAATTAGGTCAAAAATGATCTCTCTCTCCTTCCCTTGGATTCTCTTCCTTCCTTCTTGCCTTCACTTGTATTTTCCTTCTAATTTTGGTGCAAATCAAACTTGCTTCTCAATTGCCTCCAAATAGGTTGAAGTCTCTTCCTATTTATACCTTCTTCAAGGGTCGAATGGGCCTCTTCTAGGTTGACCTCACTGAAAAGGCCGACTTGGTCTTGGGATTCCAAAAATAGTATTTTAAAATCAAATTTAATATTTCTTTCTTGATACAATGTGCCCATAAGGGTCTTATACATATGATAAGCACTATATTGATTCAATAAACCCTAGAGCATGAAGAACATGCTTGACCTAATTGACAAAATAAAATAGAGCATGAAACCCATGCTTTCAAAATTATATTTTCTTTTTCTTTTTGCTTAACAAATTTATAATGATGTAAGTACAATAAAAATTATGATGACCGAGCATAGTTACATTTCTCAACAACCAATATACATGGTTCACCTGATTTGGGCTACATCCATAGATAAATAGCCAGTCCTTCCTTTTATTCCTTCAATCAAAATGAAGGGACACAACACATCTGTTGCAACCTCCTCTTTTATCTCTTATAGTCTCCTCTCTCTCAAATTTCAATTACAATGCTCCCTCAATAATATGCAGCCACAATACAATTCTCTTGTAAACAAAGGGTAGCCTTCTAAAGAAGAAAACCCTAACATAACATCTACCATTGAATATATGACCTAATGATGAATGGTTTAGACTGACTATAAAATTACAATATTTTACTTCAAAGCATAGGTGGAGAGCTTCTAAGTAAAGCTAGATATGGATCATCATAGGGTTGTTGGCTAGTTGGTTGACTAATGGGGAGACAAAATTTCTTCTAAGGGTTACCCACTTTTGGTGGGTAACAGACCACAGAATAATTGGTGGGAATCCAATAGCCTCTTTGCCTTGTAGTATAGCATTATAATTGTTGAACACAAAAAAATTAATAGACCATTTAGAAAAATCGTGTGATTGTAATTACTCACAAAATGTACATTGAAATACATTTTGTGTGACTGTTGGATTCAACTTCCAAGGTCTCTTGGAATTCTCATGATCGTTGTCCTTCACTTGAGGCTTTTTGCCTTCTGAAGTGAATATGTCAAATTGGTATTACCCAAGAGGATTATGTTTTCAATGTTCCTCCCATTAATCCGAAGGGGTGTATTTAAGTCCAGGAAGAGATCTAAAATACAAAAGCATTTGGCAGCTAATGGTTGGATGTGCTCTCTGATATGGTGGTTTAATTAATACCACAAACCAAAAAAGATAGCAAAAGTCAAAGTCTTCTACCAGTGGTGGTTTAATGCTGAACACCAACTCTAGAACTTGGCTTGAAGCAGTTCCTGGAACAATTTTGAATCTGGCTAGAAGTGGAAGTCTTCTATGAATTGGAAGTGCTCTCTGATGATGGTTTAAATATGACCACAAACTAATGAGGTGTAGTGGAAGTCGAAGTCTTCTACCGGCGGTGGCTTAAGGTGTTGAGAAATCTAAGGAGCAGCCACTGTAGGTGATTTCTCTAATGAAGATAACTATTTGTGATGTATTTTTACTTTTATTACTTAGCTTCTTCTTTCATTTGTTTCTTTTTAGAGTTTTTCTTCATCAAACAACTACCAAATCATAAAAAACAATAAGACAAAGGACACAAGATATATGTGATTAGCCAGGGCTAAAACCTCTCCAAACTGAGAGGAAAACCCACACAAATTCTTCTTATGGAATCTTCAATTGACGAATTCCAAGACCTAGACCCTTGACCAAATGACCCCTCCAAAATCAAGTCACAATTCTTCTTGGCTTCGAGCAAAGTCAATCCAAGTCTCTTTGCTTCAAATTTGTCTTCTTATCAAAAACTCGGCCTGCACCTTGACTGTGATTTTCATCTCTTTCTTGCAATAATCATAGGTTGCACGTGAGGCAGAATCATGGTGAAGACAACTCTTCTCCTCTTTCGCTTCGGCAATAGTTCCTTCTCTAATGACTCAGCTTGCATTCCAAAACTTCCTTGACCCTTGATTATGTTAGAAATCAGAAAGACAGAAAGATCTTTTTATCTTGATAATTACTTGTGGTTGTGGTATTCTTATGTTATTATTAACATTCTTGTATTCTTCTTTTTTCTTAGTTCATCAATCAATTATCAAAAGACACTAGATGTAGGCGGACAGTCAAGGCAAAACCCCAATCTAGGGGAAAACCCAATCAACAACTCTTCCTTCAATAGTTTCACAAGATAATCCAAGACTCCTTGACCTAGACACAGACTTCCTCCAATCACCAAGTCAGCCTTGCTTTCTTTTGCAGATGATAACATTCCAGGAATAAATTCAATCTTGAATTTCGACCTTATTGCAATAACTTCGACCTGGCAACAACAACTTCTACCTAGTAGCAGCGATTGAACTTCGACCTAGATGCAGCTCTTCGACCTTGAAGCAGTACTTTGACCTAAAAGCAACACTTCGACCTTGAAGCAACATTTTGAAGCAACAACAACTTCGATGCAGCAGTAACTTCGACCTTGATGCAGCAGCTTCGACCTAGCAGCAGAAATTTCAATCTTCCAGTAATAGCCCAGTAAAATCAGACATGTGAGAGAGATGACCAAAAAACTTTGATTTTGTGATCCTCCTTTTCCTTCTGCGACTTCGTACTTGTTTGTTGCCTCTTCTTAGATATCGAATTTGTGAGTGATGCTCCAAATGAATAGAATTGCATTGTATATATAACCTTTTTTGGCGTTCGAATTACCTTCATGCAGGCTGACTTAAACAGTGAAGGGCCAACTTGGTGTGGAGGTGACAAATTTCATATTTAACTCAAAAATAATTCTTTTTACATGATTCAAAAGCCTAAGAAGGGTTTCATAAAATGGACAATGACTCTAATGACTCAATATAAATCCTAGAAGTCCTCAATGGGGACTTTGGCCTATAAAATGATGACCCAAGCATGAAACCCATGCTTTAATAAGTCATTGTAATAATAATAATAATAAAATTCATTCTTTTGATAAGTACATTTCATAATGACTCAAATACAACTATGAGGACCGAACCTAGTTACATTCTTCAACACTCCCTCTTAACTAGGGAGGTATTCATAATGACGTATATAAGTACAAGGAAGATCTCAAAACATAAGAACCATGAAGAGTTTAGGCATTGTAATGCCATTTACTAAATTTTTGAACAGGGCAATCTATCCAAGTCCTCTAACATTTTAGGCACTCACGGTCCCATGGACTAGATTCCTAACCAGGGCAAGCTATCCAGGTGGGACTAAGATGGACTCAAGCTTTCAGCCACTCTAGGTACCATCAGGCTTACTTGCTAACCATCAACCAGGAATCCAGGTGCGTAATACAAGGTCAGAGCTCTATGACCAACGCCACCCTCCCCACTTCAGGAACTAGACATCAACACATAGTGTCGGCCAGATGTCCTCCTAGGCAATGTGTTTCACACACAAAGCCTCAACACTCCTGATTATTCAAATCGGTAGCAAATCCTTCTCCTTCAAACAGGTCGGTAACAACAAATATGTTCCAATCAAACAGATTGTTAACAACAATCATGTAAAACATGCTTCCAAAACTCTGAGAGATTAACTTGTAAAAACACAACCCCAATCAGTGACAATCTTTTAAATGCACATAAGTAGACACAAACCTTTGGTGTCCTCAAACATCTTGATGTCGCTTCTCATCTTTTCACAGTAGGACTTAGATGCTTCCCAAACAAATTTTGACAGGAGATTCCTCAACCATACAGCTTCCTTTCCTACTTCTCATGCAGCAACATATTCTACAATTGGATCCTGCTTTCCTTCATTCAATAGTACCTCAATATACATTCTCCAATTTTTTCTTGAAGGTATTCATCATGACTATAATATGCCCTCCCTCTTAACTAGGGAGATTTCTTCTATCCAGACTCCCTCTTAACCTAGGGAGATCAACTTCCTTTCATGACATCGAAGAATCTTTCATGGCTTCCATCCTTCTTATCAAATTTATCTTGATCATCTTCCTTCATCATGCTTATCAATCAAATCAACTTTACTTACGAACATCTTCGCCATCTTCAAGATTATGTACATGCACAACTTAGATAGCAAGTACAACCAAATACATAGAAGCATGAAGTTAACCATATTAGAATCATACAATAATGGAAGTATTAGACCTTATCAAATCAGCAAGAGACACATACTTTTATACTTTAACTTCTTGCTAGGGTTTTGCTATAAACCTTAGATCATATTATTAACTCAATCAAGATATCAATTTCATTATATGTAGGGCTTCAATATTTCTTTCAAAGATATGATAGACTTATTTTATGACATATTGCAAATTCTAGAAGCAATTCAAACAAGTACCATTCTACAATGCATCTAACAAATTTCAGAATTCATATGTTAGACTTCTAATGTAAACCCTAGATTTCATCAATGAGACATTAGGTCTCAATGATCAACACCAATCACAACACCATGTTAGGTTTCAACAATATGACCAACTTTTCACATCATCACATTTGAAACAATAACATCATATCCTAGAATATCAAACTTCGACTAGGGCTTAGTTACAAACCCTAGAACTATGATCATCAACAATATACATATCTAGGATTTCATAATCATACATATCATAACAACATATATCAAGAAAACCCCCAAGACACATATATCAATACATTGAAGTTAGACATATAACAAACTTGATCAGGCTAGGGTTTTGATCAGACAGACAAACACACACCAAGGGTTTCATTCCTAGGAGCTTTACTCTAGATATCATCAAGTTTTTGCTCATAAACCCTAATTTACCAAAACCTCTAAAGGTCTCTAGGATTACTGATATCACCATCCACCCTCAAATATTAGGGTTTCCATAACCATATCAAAACCCCATACATGACATTACTATAAAATCCTAAGCATCAAAACAATAGCATTTTCTTAGACTTCATCAATAACCCTAAGTGAATTAGGGTTTTCACATAAGCACCAACATACCCTTAAATTAGGGTTTTATAGAGAACCTTTTAGGGTATCATAAGAATGATCTAAGATACGAGGAAGGTATATTTATCTAATGATTAATCACCCTAACAAGAATGTTTATGATTCAACTGAACTAGACACAACAATGTTAGTAATGTGGAACATATCATTAAAATGAATGATTATATCATGAAGAGAGCAAAGCTTATGGTCTAAGTCATACCTTTGAGTTGTTTTCTAGACAAACCTTGTAGGACATCAATTCCAATGCTTTGTTTTGTGAGGTCTTCTCTATAACCCTGGAGCATATCAGCAGGCCTTCCTTAACAAAGAAAATATAAAAGAAATGTAATTAGTATCTAATACAAACACACCTAGATAAGAAAAGAGAAACCAAATATAAAAAGGTAATACAAGGAGTAAAATACTTATCTTTGGAAAATGGTGAGGGCTCCCTCATAATCCAATCTCAAGGGATACCTATACCTTTATAAAAACAATTCAAAAATGTTTTTCCAAAGCATGTTAAACCTATAAATATTAGAAATCACATCATAAATGAAAACAATTAAAACTTAAAGTAGAGGACTTAGTAGTGTAAGTCCCTTATTTCTGATTCTTTGGTCGTATTCTTCTTTGGAGATCCTTCTTCGGCAACATTTACTTGATCCCTATTTCTCTTCTTGTTCTTAGGATTGTCAGGACATTCGCTTTTATAGTGACCCATTTTGTGACATTGGTAACATTCTATCTTGGATAGGTTTACCTTCCTTCTTGGCCCTTTAGATTTCTTGAAGTTTCCTTTCTTGTGATGAGCGGAGTAGGCATTTGAAACTCTCTTCTTCATTCTCTTTTTTTGGTTACTAATGAGATTCTCATATCCTCTTTACTACATGCATTCCATAATTCCTCAAATGGAGTTTCTTTCCAACTGTTGATCCTGAAGCAAAGGCACTTCAAGCGGGTGGAAAACCCAATAGTGTTGCGATCATGAGCTCTTTTTCAAGTACTATCTCTTCTATGGCTTGAAGATCATCTCTAAGTCTAGCTATCCTTACAAAGAAGGAAGCCACAGTATCATCCTTTATCATTTTCATGGTCCTTAGTTCATTCTTAAGACTTGCAACTTGACCAAGATTCTTGATGGTGAACAATTTGGATAAGGCTTCATGGTTCATACATCTCTTGAGTGGAGTCAATGTTGGAAATTGTATGGGATAAGATTATCCTTTATACCATCTACCATTAAGCTCATAGACAATATTTCAAATCCTTTAAACTTAGCTTTATCTACATCACTTGATCCTTTTGTAGGTTTCTTCACTTTTCCTTTGACTAGATCCAAGGCTTTATTCTTTTCAAGGATGAGATCTATCCTCTTCTTCCATGCCCTATAATTTGATGCTCCTAATTTGTTCTCTCCCTTTATTGTGTTAGATATTGTTCTTGAAGATAGTAATCTTCTTTCCTTATATGATCCTTTGTTATGGCCCCTTATTCAACTTCTTGAGATTCCTTATTCTCCTTTCAATAGATCTTCAGGCTGCATTTTTCCTACTTCTTCACCTTAGCTCTGATACCATGTTAGAAAATCAGGAAGGCAGAAATATTTTTTTTATCTTGATAATTACTTGTGGTACTCTTATGTTCTTATTTACTTTCTTGTGTTCTTCTTTTATCTTAGTTCATCAAGCAATTATCAAAAGACGCTAGATGTAGGCGGACAACTAGGGAAAAACCCCAATCTAGGGGAAAACCCAGTCATCATCTCTTCTTTCAATAGTTTCACGAGATAATCCAAGACTCCTTGACCTAGACACAGACTTTCTCCAATCACCAAGTGAACCCTTCCTTCTTTTGCAAATGACAACCTTCCAGTAATAACTTCAATCTTGAACTTCGACCTTATTGCAATAACTTCGACCTGGCAGCAACAACTGGCAACAACAAATTCGACCTAGTAGCAGTAACTGAACTTTGACCTAGATGCAACACTTCGACCTTGAAGCAGTACTTTGACCTAGAAGCAGCGCTTCGACCTTGAAGCAACACTTTGAAGCAACAACAACTTCGATGGGGCAGTAACTTCGACCTTGATGCAGCATCTTCAACCTAGTAGCAAAAATTTCGATCTTCCAGTAATAGGCCAGTAAAATCACACATGTGAGAGAGCTGACCAAAAAACTTCGATTTTGTGATACTCCTTTTCCTCCTGCAACTTCGTACTTTTCTTATGCCTCTTCTTAGATATCGAACTTGTGAGTGATGCTCCAAATGAATCGAACTGCACTATATATATACCCTTTTCTAGAGTTTGAATTACCTTCTGTATGCCTACTTGAACAGGTAAGGGCCGACTTGGTCTGGAGGTGACAAATTTCATATTTGACTCAAAAATAATTCTTTTTACATGATTCAAAATCCCAAGAAGTGTCTCATAAAGTGGATAATGACTCTAATGACTCAATATAAATCCTAGAAGTCCTCAATGCGGACTTTGACCTATAAAATGATGAGCTAAGCATGAAGCCATGCTTAATAAGTCATTGTAATAATAATAAAAAAATTAATTTTCATTGTTTTGATAAGTGCATTTCATAATGACTCAAATATAATTATGAAGACCGAACCTAGTTAGATTCTTCAACAAATTCAACTTCTTGATCTGACTGTAATTTCATCTTTTTGCGGCTGAAAGTGTGCCCTAGTTACAGTGCGCACGTGTGAGAGTGATGACCCAAAAACAGACCTAAACACATTTGCTTTCATCCTTCTTGTGTTTCTTCTTTCTTCGCCAGGGTATGAGTCTCCTTCTTGTCTCTAGATCAAACTTGATCAAAATTTTGTGTTACTTGTGTCTGTCAGCTTGAGAGAGGCTGAGTCCTCCTTTATATAGGCCTTGTTGGGCTCCAAAATAGGCCGAATTCACTGGCAAGTCGACTTGGTGATGCATATCAACCAATGTGACTTGTAGCTTGTATACTTCGTCTCGGATGGGCTTTCTTGACAATTTTTAGACATATAATTTATTTTGTAATACGTAACATGCCCAAGAAGGGTCTCTCGTACATGACATATACTCATATGAATTGTAGACCACATGACAAACCTAGAAGCTCTCAATGGGAGCTTTACCTACAAAATAAAATTCCTTGAGCATGAAACCCGTGCCTCAAGCATAAAAAAATAATTTTATTTTTCTTCTTTACATCAATAAAATCATGATTGCATGTCATAATGAAGACTGAATCTAGTTACATATTTCAACATAAAGCAGACCACCAACCTAAGAAACCAGATTCGTTCAAAACCCTAGCCGTGTCTCAAATCCCACGAATCAAACACGATTCGATGGGACACGTGTCCTCTGATCGTGTCCGACTTGTGGAATTCGATGGGACACGTGTCCCCTAGTCGTGTCCCATCGTGTTCGTGGTCATGTCCCATCGTGCCCTGATTTCAACCAGGGTTTTTGGAGAAAGAAAGATCAAGCAACCTCGAAAAGAGTGAAGGATATAGTGTTAGATGATGCTTGGTGGGAGAGGGTAGATCTACTTATTAAGATCATGGACCCTCTCATTGCTCTGCTATGATTTGCAGATATAGACCAACCCATCCTAGGAGAGGTTTATGAGGGATGGGGTTCCATTATTGAGTCTGTGAGGACCATTATTTTACAGAGTGAGTACCCCGAGTATGAGACATCATCGAAGGCCTTCTTCACCACCATACATGATATTCTTGTCAGCAGATAGGAAAAGAATTGCACACCTTTGCATTGTTTGGCGCATTCATTGAACCCAAAATACTACAACCATGAGTGGCTGAATGGTGGACCTTCCTGCAAATTCCCTCCTGAGTCTTCACATGGATGGTGAAATTTCATAGGGGAGGAAGGATGCATTGAGGCGTATTTTTCAGGATAGAGCATCCATTAATGAGGTGGAGGATGTCTTTGCAAAGTTTTCCACTAGCACTGGTCAATTTGCAGGATATGATGTGATTAGAGACAGGGGGGCTAAGAAGCCCTATTCTTGGTGGGTACCTCATGGGGCACCAGGGCCTCCTCTATAGCAGTTAGCCATGAGGCTCCTCTCTCAAGTGACTTCATCCTCTTGTTGCGAGAGGAATTGGAGCACATATGGGAATTTGTATAGCGTCAAGAAGAGCAGGCTTGTGCAGTCCAAGGCTGAGACAATGGTGTATGTGCACACCAACCTTCGTCTTTTTTACAGGCAGAGGGATGAGTGGTTGAAGGGAAAGACAAAGATGTGGGATGTCTTTCCTGATGATATGGGTTTGGAAAATAGTGTTGAGTTGGCATTGGCCAACTTGGATCTTAATGAGCCAGTGTTACTTTTGATGATGGTGATACTGTTGAAGGGTCATCCAACACACCAACAAATGCAGAGATGATATTTGATACAAAGGAGGAGGATGCAGCAGAGGAGAGCAGTGGTGACCATGATGATGACAGTGATGTTGATTTTGATGATGATGATTGATGACTCATGAGGTACCTACTACCTTGAGGCTTGTCGTTGTTTGTATTTACTATTTCTATTTGCCATTGGCATTGCTGCTACCTATGTAACACATTTTGATTTTGATGACTTAATGAGAAAACTGCAGTTTGAAGTTTCTTGTATTTCTCCTATTGGATCATTGATGAATCTGTCACAATTGTTTTTGTATGCATAATGTTACTTTGTAAAACTTACAAATTTAAATTTACAATGTAGAATTTAGATCTATGTCTGAATTTGTATCATGAATGAGAATTTGTGTAAGAAATATCTAACGTGTCCTATTCCGGTGGGTCAATGTGCCCGTGTCGGACACTCAAATTTTCGTGTCCTACGTGTCCCCTTGTCAAGTGACTTAGCCACCAACCAAATCATGCTCATGGAACATGAGTCTATATCTAGCTACAGCTATGACTCAAGCTCTAGGCTCTAGTAGTTGGCTCTAGTTCTAGACTCTAGTTGTGGCTCAAGCTCGCTTGATATAACTTCAATACTAGTAACTGATTATCAATTCCCCCCTAATAGATACAAGGTGAGAAGATGGAGATATCTTGACTGCAAGATGTATCAATACTTGAAAATGAACTCTAACCAATATATTTTCTTAGTTGTTGAAGACCATTGCTAGGAAGTGATACATCCAAAGTGAATGTTTGCTCTTGCAGGAGTCTTATGTCTGGAACATCTGTCTAGACGATGACTATGTTTTTCACTACGCTGACAAGGGTGAAGATAAAAACATTGATCTTTCACATGGGAAACCTGATCACAATGTTGGCGTCTAGGAATCTGAAGTGGTTTTGGAGTAGGTGAAGATGAAACATCCTGAAGAAGCCTAGTAGTTTGAAACTGGATTGGTTTGCAGTCTGGAATGTGAAGGGGCACTTGCTTTTCATATCCAAGACGAATGCTATGCTTGTTGTGAATGGTTTTTTTCCAAGGTCCGATAATGGGTTTGGGAAGTGCAAGTGGAACCTCTGTATCTTCATGTGAATCTGATTCTAAAGTGGCATCACTGATCTGATCAAGTGTTGCCTGCTAATGGGAATCGATCTCAAACAGAAAATTGTCCTGAATAAGAACCAGTTCAGAATGTTGATTTTTTTGTTTTAGTTCATCTTGTTGGAGCTGAGATTCAAGCTGCAGAAACTCAATCTTGTCTTGTGCATTTTGTAAACAGTTCAAATATCAGCGAGTGGCCTTGCTGAATTTTACTGTGTCATGAACAGTAGAGTATTAAAGTGTTTAGTAACTCTTATAATCCATCAAGCCTGACCATTTCTCAAGCTCGGCAAATAAAGGGTGTTGGCTTCAAAATGAGTGATTTCCAAGTCTTTATATCTCTCTTGAATATACTTCTGAACAGCAATCCAACCAGCAGCAAGAAACACCTGCTCTTTCTTATGGAAAATCCCAGCTACAAGGGAAATAGATATGTTCATTGAATGACTTGAGAGAACTGCTCTACAGCACTAGCACCATTGCTAGCAATGACAGGAATATTTACAGCATCAGAAATTAGCTTGAGCAGGTCTATTTCAGAACCTTGCCCCTGCCCATCACAATCTATAAAATTTCACGAACTCCTCACTCTTCAACTGCTTCTGTGTAAGATAAATCCCATTCTGAACAGCTTCAACTATCTGAAAGAAGCTCCAGCAAACCGCACAACTGAGGAAAAAGGATTAATTGTTCACTGAGACCGTTGATTCTATCTTCCCACCTCAACCTCTTGGGTGCATGTTGTTTACCCCCCAGCTCTGCTGGTTTATAGGTCCAGGGATCGATCCTGTTGGAGGGACTGTCAATGTCTTGAAAAGCGAAGAATAATGATAATAACCTGACGAAGTTGGAGGATGCTGTTGCGGAAAGTGGTGGTGGATCTTATTTAAGCAAAGCTGCCAAGAACGAGAGTTCTAGATGAACAAGTAGGGTCAAGAAGTGACCCAGAGAAACTCCAGTCAGTAAGTTTCACGAACTGATAATGCATGGCGTTAAACCCTGGGATCCTGATGCTGACGACTTCTAAACTCATGGAGAGATCGATCTACATTGCCAGGATGAGGATTCCAGCATCTGTCCAAGCCATGATGAGTTTTAACTTTTCTGGCATCAACCCATGCTAGGATGAAGATTCCGTCATCAACCCATTACACAATGAGAATTCTATCTCTGCATTCACTTCCTTCTCTCTGATTCTCCACCTACATTAACTTGTTACTCCTTCCCTTATTCTTCGCAATATTTTGATGGCAAATGTAATTTCAATGATGGAAAAGAAAAAAATTGCAGATTTTTTCCAAACACAAGTGAGAGAACACAAATATATTGGATTTGTGTTTCTTGTTCATTTTGCAGCTGCAACTACAGGATATGGGCTTGAATCTGAGCAAACGATATTCCTGGTTACGGAATGGATTCTAGCAAAAGAAATACATTACGGAAGCCCTGCTGCGGCATATGAACAGCTATGGTCTCCAAAATTCGGGGTATAAATTCCGCTAAGATGGAGTTAAGGAGCCACTAAGAAGGTTGCTATCAAGTTCGTCAATTGACAAAGCAATTAGCATCGATGTTCGAACCATTTTTTAAGAATGTAATGCATGGCAACCTCCTGAGTTCTGCAGCACTGCAAGAATTAGTTAATAGATTTCTCATTGATTCTGTTGTATTTAAGGCATCTGTGTTGTTATTCTGCTCACAAGCCACATGCCGGGGGGGGGGGGTGTCCAGCCATCGGCACTGGCCTTCAAGGACACTGCTTTGTATCACCACAAGATACTGGTAAAGAAAGAGAAGCCTCCCAATCAAATGGACAGCAACAAGTCAACAGCATTAAATGCTAACAAAGCAGTCATGGTCCGAGCAGAAGCAAAATCTCACTATACCACTTCCAATTCAATTGCCACAACTCTGTGGCCAAATTTTAGAAGGATAGAGAAAGGTTGAGCCGATAAGCTAAGTGGAAGGATCTCCAATGAGCTGACAGTAGATGTTACCTTGATATCTCGATATTGATTGAAGGAATTGAAAATCATTACAATGGACAGGGTGACAGAGTCCAAGAGAAGTGCTCAACAGGAAATGCAACAGAAAGTGTGAGTGTGATTACACAGAGCCACGGGAAACTGTTCGAGCAGGCAATCAAAAATATGCGAGGTGAAGTAAAGAAGCTCCTGGCAGACAATATCACAGAGTTCTCAATAGAAATCACTGGGACAATGAAGATAACCCAGGCTGCATAAGGAGTGCTCAGGAAAGCCACAAAACCATGGCTCAGACATAAACAGACCACAAAAGAAGAATTTAGAGATGGTCTTGTAGACAGCCACAAGATCTCCGAGGGGTCAGAATTGTTCAGCAACAAAACACAAACTGGTGCAGAGGCAAAAAAATGTTATAATTGCAGAGAGACAGGTTTGAACCGGAATGATGCAGTTAGCAGAACCACCACTGCTCTGATACCACTATTGAACACACATAAAGAATAATAGACCATTTAGAAAAACCGTGTGATTGCATATTACTCACAAAATATACATCTAAATACATTTTGTGGGACCACTGGATTCAGCTTCCAAGATCTCTTGCACTTCTCATCACTGTTGGCCTTCACTTGAGGCTTTTCGCCTTCCTCTCAAGTGAATGTGCCAAATTCACATAACCCAAGCGGATTATGTTTTCATCACTAACTGCTCATGTTGAACACACTGAGATTTAATCATATAAACAAAAGGCGTGCAGATGAATCTTGATCTATATGTAAAAGAACTTAAAAGCTGGCTTCTTTCTGTGCAGTAGATTTACCATGATATCGGTTGGAGGTATTCGCCCAGTATACTTTTTAATTCTTGCTGAACACTGCCTCCTTCCTTGTGCATATGCTCTTAAGAGTCACGAGGGATGAAAGCATACAAGGAAAGATTAGGCTGATTTCCAATATGCATTGCAGAATGTCACTTATCTATCTGAATGATACATTTACCAGCGTATGCGATTGGTCTGGAAAACATTTTTTTCTACAGACCTGACATACCAAACTGCAAATTTTCATGAATTTATATGTTCCATTTGTTCTATTGTGGGAAATTCTAGAGAGGAATTTTTATAGTTCTTTTCTGAAGTTTTAAGGTTATTGTTGAAATTAGACATGAACAGAATCTAGGAAGGTAGGAAACTTTTATGGTATTATGTGTATTTCTCTAGTATTTTAGATGCATTTCACTTTCTATATAGATTCATTTAATCCAGTCAAAACAATACTGTAGGGAGTCGGATAAAAAAAGAAGATCCAATTTATTTTGTATTATCTGCCCTTGAGCTTAATCTTTACAGATATGTCCTAAACAAGCATTTGGCTTCAAATGAAAGTTGATAAAATTGTCTTGACTTTCCAGGTATCTGAAAATGAGGAAAACTAAATCAAATGAAATCAATGATCTAAGTGATATGAAGCAGAACGGAGGTTCTGTAAAATATGTCATCCTGGAAAATATGGATGAATACATTGATGGAGCCACAGTCTGAAAGGTGATATGGTGTAAAAGAAAAGGTAATGCTCCATCTGGCCATGTCCCTGACAAATGTGTTTGTTAGTGCATTTTGAGTTTCGCATATCCCTATGATTGAGCATATTTTATTCTTCAAAATAAAATATTCTGGTCGATTTGCTTATTTTAGTTGATAAAATTAAATGCTTTTGTGCATGCTCAGTGCTTGAAGGACTCGAGTAGATTGGTTCCTTTATTGCCTCATTGTTGACAGTTTGGATCTGTGAGCGGGTAATCCATTTGTATATTACTGGGTAAGTTCTATCCTTCTGTCTAACCTTTCAAGAGAGTTAATGGTCGTTGATTTATATCTAATCTTATTGTATTGTATTGCCAGGGCCAACATGTATTTATTGATAGATGTAGCTGGCATAGAATTGACTTTGTATTCTTGGAGTAAGTTGTCTTATTGTTGAAATAAAAGCAAATCACCGAGATTGAAAGGTTCAATTTCAGTTTCTTTTAGCTAAATCTGAAGCAATAAGCAGAGGTCAATGTTCCTAAGAATATTTTGCAACAGGTTTCAGCATGTTGCTATCAAAAGAAAGTTTATTTTCTTAATCATTGTCTGATATAGATTTGGAGCCCCAAATTCGACATTGTGTAATATTTCTTATTCCAGATATTATGCTGGTTACCATGATTTAAGGAATTCATTTTTACTAGTAGTTACGTTTTCTATCTTTTGAATAGACGAACAACAAAATCATGGCCACACCATATGGGTCCATGTTACCATTTTTTTAATTCGTCAAATTATTGATATACGAGTGCAATTACAGATATGACCTTTCAACCCTTCTTCCAAGGTACATGGCAAAAACATATGTAAGCCTTTCATCTTCATGAGGATTTTATCTTACTTCTCGTGGAGGGACTCACTATGAGTTAAGCTTTCATTTCTTCTATATGGAAGCTGATTCCAGTCACATTATGTCGTGACATATCAGATTCAGAAGAAAGAAATTATCAAGCTTAGACAAATTTTTGAACTTGGAGTGCACTTGCACATATTTCTCTCCTTAAGAGTGATATGTGTATTTCAGCATGGAAACTCCATGTTTCAAAGTTATTGAAAATGTTCAAAATTCAAATGTACCAAGCACATATCAAGCATGTATGAATCAAGTTGTTATTGATGAATTTTCTGTAGTAGTGAATATCTCTTCTATAAGAAGCTGTGGTCAACGTTTATATGTATCCATGTTTCAGTTTTTGGAGCTTTTACCCTGGGATGTTTGTGGTAGATTTCATGATTGCTCCTTGTAAAGAAATCTACAACATCTCTACACCAGTGGGAAGGCTTGCGTTGACATGGAAGGCTGAAGGAAATATAGATTACAGATGAATACCATGAATGGCATTAAAACTCCTGTTTAAATGAGTTATTGTTCTTCTACAATGTTCTGTCAGTTTATACCAAGAAATAGGTCTTACTGCTGTAGCTTTTGCATAATCTTGGTATTAATGTGGTAATGCACTTACAGTATGATTCGACAATGTCAAAGGTATGTCATGCATTGTAACAAGAACTAAGGATTCTTAGACCCGTTTAGTATGCGACAGTTATCTACACAGGTTTTATTTTAAGGTGAGGGAAGTCAAATTAGAAGCCAAAACAGTTTTACTACGCAACTAACTTAATCTCAGTAGTCTCAATCAGTGTCATTATGATAAACATGGGCTCAACGAATTAATGCTAAAACACTGAGTAATACGGATCACAAGAGTTAACCAAAACAAATCCCTGGGAAGAAAATAGAGAAAGTTAATTGAACGTGAAAATAGCACTCCGGCCATGAAGCTCATTGTGGGTGAATGAGAAAACAGATTTGTATGCATCCTTGTGCTGGTGGCTATTGCTTTGTTGCAATGGTACCAGGATAAGTTTATTGAGAAATTGATTGTGGGTATTACTGGACCGGACCTAGTAGGACTGTCGGCTTACCAACAAACCTGATAATGGCCCACTGACCTATAGGGAAAAGGCACCCTCATTAGTCTCAATCAATGTTTTGAAAATCACGATCGGGATTAAATCGGCAAGGGGAAAAAATCGGAAAAATCGGCACATACAAAAATATTCATTTTTTTTCAATTTTGTTAATATCTAAAGCACCCACAACATAAAATAAATGCATTGACACAACAACAACACTAATATATAAGATGTGTAATATCATGTCTAGTGCTACATCACACATAATAGTGAATCATGTCCTGAATACTGCCCTAAGTCTCAACTCAACCTCAAAATATCAACAAAAAAATATAATAATGTATCTCATATCATGAGTCATAATGTTATATACAAAGGAATGCACCAAATAACCTATACTACTGATTTCCTATGCCCCTCTTGCGAGAAAATGTAACAGCGTTCCCTCTAGACGAAGAAGCTGGCGGGGCTGGCAATGGACTCTGTTGTGCTCTAGAACCTAAAGCACTAAGAGCTAAAGGAGGCAAACCATGTCCTCTACCGGTAGCAGGGGTAGGTGGTGTCACCTCCTCCTCCTGTTGTTGCTCCTCCTCCTCCTCCACCTCCACTACCTCCTGCTCTATCCAATCAGGTGCTGACTCCATGATAGGCCTCTTTGTTGGGTGTGGAGCCTGATTATCTTGTTTATTTTGTATCACAACGTTAGACCCCTGTACCTTAATGGGGTGGCAACGCCGCCTGTAATTAAACGCTGCCCGGGGGTTCCGTGCGCCCCAAAAGCTAAAAACAGATGTAAAACTGCCTTGTAAAAGTATAGTAATTTCTAGTCAATCTGAGCCGTTCATAAGGCGGATTGTGTCCTCTCAAGATGACTTCTCCTCCTCCTTAGCTCTATTTCTTAATCTCTGTATGCAAAAATGACAAAAAAAAAAAAAATCGAATTTGCGTGTTATTGGGTCGTTGTTTGATGGGCCAACGATTTTTTTGGGTCAAATCGATTTTTTCACGATTTTTTCAAAATATAAAAATCGGCGATTAAATCGTTTCTGCGAAAAAATTGCGATGTTCAAAACATTGGTCTCAATCATTGTCTATCATTATGATAAATATGGGCACAACAAATTAATGTTAAATAATTAAATAATGTTGATCACAAGAGTTTATGAAAGCAAAGCTCTCGAAATAAAAAAATAAATTGAATATGGAAATAGCACTTTGCGTATGAATCTCTCTTTGTGGGGGAATGAGAAAATAGATCAAATGAATTGAATATGGAAATAGCTCTTTGCCTTTGAATCTCTCATTTTGGGGGAATGAGAACGGATTTTTATGCATCCTTATGCTCGTGTACAAGAGAAGTTTATTGGGAAATTGCTTGTGGGTATTGCTTGAGAATTTTTCATAGCTAGTAACGCTAATGGATGAACATCTTAGAAACAATATCGATAAATTGAAAGTTAAAATAGGATTAGTGTTGTTGTCATTAGTCTCAAATGAATTGAGGAATGAAACTATAAAATAAAACCAGATAGACAATTTTGAGTCTCTATTAACTTGTGCAATAAAATGAAGCCTAGGAAGATGGCATCTAAAATCAAAAGGAAAGATGTGTAATATTTTATAGGATTTTCAACTTTTTTAATTATTAAAACAAAATAAACCAATGCTAAATTCTGACAAGGAAGCATAAACATATATTGGAAATATCGTTATTTTAAAATATCCAATAGTTAATTTATGACAAAATTTAAATAGTGCTGAGCAATACAATCATGGTATACACCCTTAAAACTTTAATATACACAGTTGTATTTTTCATAACTAAGGCAATTGTTATGAATGTGTTCCAACTTTAATATACATGGTTGTATTTTCATAACTAAGGCAATTGTTATGAATGTGTTCCAAGCTTCTCCAAGTGCTAATAGCTTAATAATATCTAATTTCAAAGTGTATATGCACACACATGCATCGAGATGGATTTGTATCTGATAATTAAATTGTTGTTTATGGCATTATATATTTAAGGTTGCCTTTATTTTTGGGGCAATGTTTGTCCTATTAGCTTTAAAATGATGAGTAAATCTTACAAGCTCATAAGGGTTATAACATGAGAACGCACACAACCCTTGAATAGATGAATTTATAGTAAGACAGCCCATGCTATTTTTTAGTGTACATCTTTGAAGCATGTTTATATCAAATGAATGACATGATATAATATTTAATGTAGGGCTTAATGTATTTCAATGATTTATGTATCCCTAGATTAATCTACATGTCCTTTGTGCTAGTAGACTTATCTGAGACATCATGGCATTGTTGAAATTAAATTCTTTTCATATAAATCCATAATTCAAGTGAGATTGAATAGATAAATATCTATTAATGTGCACATGTATTACCTTTGTGAATGGACATTAAAATGATGAACTTATTATGTTTTAATTAATTTTGATTTTTTAAAAGGTGGGTCATTTTATATCCAATGCAAGTATTTATTTCATTATCTCCCATTATCATTTATAATGGCAGTCCTTTGATTAACATTGAAAAAAACCATCAAAGGCATTCATAATAATCATAATATTTTTTAATTATGGAGTGACTTGATTTAGCAACAATTCAAGAAGACTTTAAATTGAACTACTTCCATGATAATTTATTGTGGGCATTATTAAAGTCTCAATTTAGACTTGATCCTTTGATTATGACTTGGCTTTAATTGGTTTTGATTATTTAAAAGCTGGAACATCTCATATTCAACTTTTTTCTCATTAAGAATTTGTTTTGTATTCTCCCATTATCATTCACAAAAATGAACTTGTTACTGCCCAAATTGTATGTTGGAAATGATGAAAGCTCTAACCCATGTACAATCCAAGTTGAACCTTAATAGGACACCCACTTTCATCTTAACAACCTACCTTTGCTTCTTTATGTTGACTCACCTCCAGCTTCAAGGAGGGTTCCCCTATTAGGATCATTATGACTTAGTCAAGAAGAGCACAAGGTGATGCCAAAGGTCAGTTTTGATACCCTTCAAAGGTGATGGAATTGAAGGGAATCGAGTGGCAGGATGAAATCTAGATGGGATCCTCTCAATTCAATATTGTTCGTTGAATTCGAGTGGGTTTGGTCTCGGATATAAATCGCTTTGAGTATTGACTTAACCCTCTTGGTGGCTTTAAAACTCACTAAGGAGTGACCCATCTCAAAGTGGCATCTCTAACCTTCAACCCTTGTGTGTTGTGAATACCAAATCCTACACAATTCAAAGCTCCTCCTAAGATATTGTTTGGTTGCTTGGATCAACTCACCTACAACTAAATAAACTCAAGTGAGGTTGTACCTTAGTTAGCTCCTTCCACGTGATTAGGTAGCTCTTCAATGGAAAGAATTGTGTCTTAGCATAACTTTTTTATCACCAAAAATAGTTAGAATAGAATATACTTGAGAACATGAGATCAAAAAAAGGATGAAACATTCACTCCACTCAAAAAAGCCCTTAAAAAAATTTGCTTCCAAAAGATACTTTCATTAATCTCCGAGGAGAGTTCTCTCGCAATCCAACCATGAATTATAAATGAGGAAGCCTTTTACATGCATTCTTCCTAAAAAACAAAATGGGTATGCCCTAGAATCTGCTAGCATAAGTCAACCTTCTTGTAATTGTTATTAATGTTGCAATAAGCACATCCAATCACAGTCATGTGTTGTGATGGAAGAAAGGGTTTAGAACATCTAATAAAAGCCACAAGATTGTTGAGCTTTGATAACAAGAAGCTTTCATCCAATGTCCCAGTTACCTTATTCTTATAGAAACTTAAAACATAAATGTAGGTTTTAGCCTTGTACAATTAATTGCTACAAGCATATTTTTCATTCAAATAGAAAAGATGCAATAGCAAACACACATATTTTAACCTAGAACTCAAAATCGGGAAAACTAGCAAGATTGTTCAATGTATATTTTCTATATAGTATTAGAATACAATATGTATCTCGTGGAATCCATGAACCACCAATCCATTTACTTTGGATTAGAATACAACGGTAGTTCCTTAACCAAAACTACAAAACCATGGGCAAATCCATCATGCATCACAAAACCGCTTTTAGCAAAAACTGTGAATTGAAAACTACCAAAAACATACGTAAAAATTATACAAATCAAAACTTTGGGAAAGCCCCACACAAAGGGGGTTGTCTCCTACAAACTCTTTAAACAAGGGGGGATGTCACCCCCTCACTACACCCAATGCACCATACATTGTAAATTAAAAATATATATATATAAATAAATATTTTATTTTATAAATCTTTGCTTCATTTGGTATAAAAATTAAATTAAAAGTATAGAACCGAATTAAGAGGTAGTGCTATACACCATCATTCACTCGAACAATGACGATGAGCAAATTTGGTAAAAAATTGGTAGAATTTGAGAATGGGCTCAACCAGAGACAAATTTTACGATCCTCCGGATAAAATAGAGTATAGAGAATCAGCTCCAACAAAATTATAATGCCCTTCGAAAGGACCAAGAAAACTCACAAGAACGGGTTGATCATAATCACACACAAGTGTTGGGTATGTTGAACCGTATCGTCTCAAACAATAATACAGCCACTCCACAATAAGATTCTTATAATATGTTAAAGTTGTCAGATTCACATCAAAATCTTGAGTCCACATTCATCCACTAGACCTTATTTACAAAACAATATACTGAAACTTTAAAATATGTTAATTTCAAACCAAATTCCCTCATTCAATTTGTCGATTGTCACATTCCAACGACGAGCGAAACTCAAGTTGTCAAAATTTGATAGTAATGAGAAACATAGTGTAGCATGGTTGCACCTCGTTGAATGGTGGTATAATTCCACCTAAAACACTTCAACAAAAGTGACCCCATTTCAAGCTCCTTATGATTATGAGGCTCCTAAGTGGAAGGAATTTGCAATTATCAAAACCAAGTTTCTAGCAATAAAAGATCAATTAGAAGAAACTCAAAGTCCTTTAAGCACTAAAAAAAACTCTCAATGTTGCAAGAAATCATATGAAATAAGAAGTTGGCTAACATAGAACAGAAATAGAATTTGAGGTTGGAGAATGAGTATTTGTTAAGCTTCAACCTTACAGACAATTATCCCTTAAACAACAAGGAAAAAACAAATTAGCACCAAAGTTCTATGAACCATATCAAATTAATAAAAAGATCAGCCAAGTAGCATACATCTTGAACCTTCCTTATACAAATCACATTCACAATGTTTTCCATGTGTCTTGCCTTAAAAAGGGACTAGGCAAACACCAAGCAACACAGACAACACTTTTGACATTAGATGATGAAGGGAAGATAGTTTTAGAACTAGAATGAATCATCACCACTAGGGAAAAGAAATTGCTCTTATGAGTCATTAAAGAATATCTTATTTTATAAATCTTTTCTTTGGTCAATCTCCAAACTAAGAGCAAAGACAACATGTTTGCAAGGGTATTATCTATATTATGAACTTCTCAAGATGAGGCTAATGCTTAGATCTTTTTCCATGTAGTAAAAATCACAAAGAGTACAATGATGACATCAAAAATTGATCTAGTTGCAAGCCATTTGATCTATTTTACTCGCTAAAGGGATTTTTTGTTATAACAAACAATGTGTGCTTGATCTATAATATGTACAAAAGCTCCTATATTCAAAACAATTTCATAGTAATCTTGATTAAACTTAGCATCGTGAGTTTTATAAATAGAAATTCACTCCTTAAAAAGAAGTATGCATATTTGGATCATGTGATTTTCTTTTCCCATCACCTAGATCATATTGTTTGTAAATAAACATTGATTCTTCAAGATTTTCTAGCATCCATTCATTTCAAAGCTACCGCTTTAAATTTGTCGATTGTGTAGGAGATTTATCTCAACAATGCTAATAGGTATAACAAAACCCAACTTCACAATCTCAATCTTGCTGACAACAAAAACACCAAGGTAACCTTTTTTCTTCGAGAAACAGGGTTGAACAAATGATAACAAGTGTGAAAGTACCATTGCAAATAGTACAATGTTTAACTTATTAAATATATAAACATTAGAACTCTTTAACTAAATGAAGATATGATTCTATGTTATGTTCCTACTAAGTAAGAATAAGGTGGGTTTGAAGGATTAGTGAACTAATGATGGTTCAACCAACTTCTAATTGATCATATTCATTTTGTTGTATTTGTACATATTTATTTGTGCATTGTTGTATACAGGGTTGATATTTTGTTGCAGGGGTAGTGGATTACTTGTTACAAAGATTATTAATGCATGGTTATTTTCCAATTTGAATGAAATTAAATAATTATTGCTATGTACACTAGGAAATTAGTGAAGGTTTTGGCAAAAGCACTTACCCCTACTCTTTTTTAGCATAGGTAAGTGAGAAGAGTTTCTAGCAAAATTTTATTTGTTGATGTGTCTAAACCATTTTGGCACATCATATATATATATATATATATATATATATATATATATATATATAACAATTAAAAAGCACTGCCTCCTAAACTCAACATTGAAAAAACATATAAATACATTAATGTTTATTAAACAATAATGCACTAATACTTCATATTGAAGGCACACTAATTGTAGTTTCAAACAAAAACCCTAAATTTGTTTAAAAGCATTTCTTAAAAAATGATGCCAATGCTTACCTAACTTATAGACACAATGATGCATACAATACTATGTGCATCTCATTAGACTAACATTTCAAAGAAAATTATTGTCATCACATCAAATAGATTTATCCACAATAGTGCAGAGTGCTACAATGTGCATCATAGTAGGTTTTGAAAAGATAAAAAAAACTATTCATACACACAAAAGATAATGTCACATTAATACATAACTCTAACACATGCGCCGAGGTAGGTTAAAAATTAAATTTAAAACAAACAAATGAAAAATAGTGTATCCATACCCATATATGCATAGTGCATCGAAATGCAATGAACCATGATAGCGTAAAAATAAAGAGGTTACCAAATTGAATTTTCATGTCAACTTTCATTAATTGTGTCACACACATACAAATATTGGTGTTGCTCACTATCCCTTTATAACCACCCTATTGTCTAATGCTATTGCATTGCCAAACTTTACTATTCCTCATTTTCCAAAGTTGATTTGTATTTATTTGGGAATTTAGTTAAATGATATCAAATATACTTTTTCTATAGTTAATTGGTATTTATTTAAAAAATTATTTAAATGATACCGAATATACTTTTCTATTTACAGTGTGACCATTCCTGCTTCACACATTTAAAAAATGAGATAAATTGATTATTATAACTTAATTTACATTATTAATTTAAAATTTTATATTCCAAAAAATTTTAAAGCATATTATCAGTCTGACCCTAGTATTTTGTTTCTTTTACATACCACTAAAGATGTTATTCTAGTAGCACCATATCAATATTATTCCATGTTAATGGTACAGTGTCGTCCCAATATTTCCTTTCATAAAAGATACAATGCAACACCTGTTTTAGTGCTAACTTGGATGACTAACTGAGTCAAGAAATTAGCCCAACAAGCCACTGAAATAGGAGCCAGATGATAGTACGACCAACAATAACACCTGCTAAAGTTTTCTTTTGCTTGCTTCGGCGTGGTATTGCAACAGCAGATTTCCCTCCTCCAATGGAAAATTAAACCTTCCAAGAACTGACAACAGTAGCTCTCTCATTTTTTATGAGAGATATCACACAGAACTCAGATTTCCCTTCACTTAAAGGTGCTCAAGCCTCACCCTCTCAGATCTCAGGCTTTAGGCCTTTAAACAGTAGCAAAGCATTAATTCGTAGGTGAAAATGGATTCTATAATCGAGATCCAGTCCTTAGCTACCACCAGACCGCCTCTGCCGACTACAAATGGCTTTGAATGGAAGGTGCCCAACAATGGTTTCGGTGATGACGAGGTGCTTGCAACGGCTGAAGATGGAGATAGAGGGACAGTCGGGAGCTACTGGCCCAAACAGGAAATCATCGCTCTGATTTGCTTGATGATGTATGCAGGGCATTGTATGCCTCAAAGATATGCAGCTATGTGCAGGGGATGGATCTTTGCACCAAAAGAATGAGCAGATTGTTAAAACACAATGTGTCCAATTAAAAAATTACTTACTTTGTACAACCCACATAGGGCATGTGTTAGTGGAGTAATGGCCCTTATGGATCAGATATTTTCTCACCGTCCCTCTCATTCCATCTTTTTCACACTGTCATGTCTCAATCCATAAGCTTTGATCTCTGTATTTCGATTTTGTTTTTCTTCTTATAGCTTCCACTAAGTTACTTCCTTGATTAAGCAAGGATAGATCACATATCTTGATTGGAATTGGAATAGAAATGGTTGGGCAATAATGAGGAGGCCCATAAACAGCCTTATGTCATATTCAATGGAGACAATGGTGCAAATATGAGATGAAATGATAATCAAGAGCATAGCTTGAACCATGCTATATCAAGGTGTAAATCTATTGATATACATTACTCAAAACCACAGTGTTGGATCTATAATCACAGATTTCAGACTAGGAATGAAATCCTAGATCTTATTTACAACAACTATTTCTTCAGATATGTTGACTTAAAAAAATAATTTGCATGACAAAACAAATAGAAGCTATTTACTAGTTTCCCTAGCGTTGTGTGACAGCGTCTATTTTCCTTAACTCATTGCTCCTCTCATCATTGCCATAGTATGAAAAATTACAAATTGAGACTGTATATTCTTTCATGTATAACTTGGCACCATCATCTCAAGTCAAACTTCAACTTCCATGGAAAACTACCATGGAAATATCCAACTTTAAGAATTATAGAGCTTTCATACCATGTTAAGATTTAGGCGAGGAAGGCAAGACAAGTGGATGGCAGAAAATGCCTAAAGTCTTTCTTCTTACACGTTGTATTGATCTCAAGATATGAACTTATTATAAATGAATTAGACCATTCTAGATCTTGATCCCATTGAAAATGGCATCAGTGGATCAACACAACACGTCATCAAGGATAAGGTTTACAAGTCATGTCTATGTGGTCTTTGATCCAGGTGGATATCGGTGGCCACCCACCTATTCCATTTGGACCAGCACCATCAATTCTTGCAGATTTTCACATTCAGCACAACTTGCTATTTTTAGCAGGTTTTCGGGTCCTCCACTCTCGGAGCCGTTTTGGGGGCTTAATGATCCAGGTGGATACAGGCCACCCACCTACTCCACTTGGCCCCCCACCATTGTCTCTTTCAGTTTTTCAGTTTCGGCATAACTTACTATTTTTAGCAGTTTTTCGGGTCCTGAACTTCCGGAGCCGTTTTGAGGCCCTAAACGACGTTTTTTTGGTATGAAAGCGCCAGCGAATTTTCTGATAAAATTCGTCCCGACAGCTGTAGTCCTCGGATAGATCTTTCTAACGAGCTATTGAACGCGTCAAAACGGAGACTCTCCGTGCCAAAGTGCTCCCTGGGAAGTTGAACCACCACTTATTCCAAACGGCGCCCCACGCTTTGGCGCCATCTCCTAATACTTGCTAGTTTTTGGACGTTTCAGATTCTACATTGTTTCTCAACAATAAACAGGCCCTCGAGCCTCATTGTAACACAGTTCAGAGGTCTGTAGCCACCACATCTCTTCTCAGAGATTCGCTACCAGCACCCTAGCTATTTTATTTCCATTATGTCCGTAAGCATCTTTCTGTTATTTGATATTAATGAAATGAAGTGTTATTTCCGCTGCATCTCTGTATTTATGGTTATGTGTTTATTATGTTGCGTTCCTGCATAAAATCCGGATCAGTGGTATCAGAGCGGGACTGCTCTTTCTTTGTTTTTCTTTGCATGTCCCCAACGCGGTCAGGGTATAAGGAGTTAGGGCTCGATCTGGTTGAACCCTTGCAAGATCAGCCTCGCAAACCCCGACGACCTCCCATGGAGGAAGAAAAGAAAGACGAGGGAGCAGGAGATCCTATCAAAATACTGCTCGAGGAGGCACTCAAGAAACAAAGGAACGCGATGATGGATAACTTTGCTCAAATCCTTCAACGACTACCCACATATGGTGCATCTGCATCCAACAGCCACTCTGGAGGCGCCACTCCCTTCAAAGTACAGGTAAACTTTGACATTCCTATATTTGAAGGAAAAATATATGCAGACGCCGTAGACATATGGTTAAATTTGCTGGAAGGGTATTTCTCAGTCCATGACTTCTCTGACCGAGAAAAGATTATTTTTGCACTCCTCAAAGCCGCCCCCCATGTCAAAGACTGGTGGGAAACCTACCGTGAGCAAGAGGGTGAAGGGGAACCCTCTCTGTTCTCGACCACACCCACTTGGAATTCGTTCCGAGACGGCATCAAGGAACAATATTACCCTGTGGGGAGCTATGAGGACAAATACATCCAATGGACCACGCTACGGCAACAAAAGGATCAAGATGTGCACGAACTGACGAATCTGTTCCATACCCTATGCACAGAGTTGGGTATTAAAGATTCAGAGAGACATTTGGTGCTCAAGTACCGCGGCTGTCTGCACAAACACATTCAGGAGGAAATGGAGTTCCTTGACATTACATCGCTTGGCACGGCATATCGCTATGCCGCCAAGATCGAGCAGAAGTTTAAGCAGAAGAAGCGAGACTTTGGATCTGCGAATCCGAAAGGTGCCCCCGAACCGAAGAACAAGGGGCAAGGCCAAAGTAATGTGACTCAGAACAACACCACAAATCCAAAGAAGGACACAGGGAAGTGGTGTGAATTTCATAACAACCCCACTCACAGCACAAACGAGTGTCGGGCCAAACAGTCTTTGGTGGCTGAACTAAAGGCACCCGAATCAGATGCATTTTCTGATCCTGAGTTAGAACCAGACAAAGGCAATGACAAAGGGAAGCAGATCATCGATGCGGATCCCAGTGCCATTGTTGCCACCACCAAGATCCAGAAGGAGGGTCTAGAGGATGCAGAGGAGGGGGAGCGCCTCTTCCAGTCGCAGATGTGGGTAAAGGGTTCTCCGCTGCAATTTCTCGTTGATAGCGGAAGCCAAAAGAACCTCATTTCAGCAGAGGTCGTGAAGCGGCTCGGCCTACCAACCATAGCACACCCGCAGCCGTATACCATTGGATGGCTCCACCCAGGGAGAGATCTCCGCATCCGCCAGCAGTGCCGCCTTCCATACAGTATCAAGCCATTCACGGATGAGGTATTGTGTGATGTTGCTCCTCTTGATGTAGCTGATGTATTATTGGGCCAACCATACTTGTGGAGGTGACATGCCGTGTATGAGTCTAGGCCTCGTGCTGTTATTATTACTTTGGGAAATAACTTGTACATGATACCGGAGGTAGTACCGCCTCCCCGTCATCTTCTTTGACTACTGCAAAACAACGCAGTAAGATTGTTTCCCAGACCAGGAAATTCATTTTCCTTACGACTCGCTCAAAGGGAAAGAAGAATATTGTGGCCACAACCTCGAAACAGGGCTCCCTTTCACGGCTGCAGCAGATGGACAAAGTCATGGAGGAATACGATGACAATTTCTCCTCACTCATAGAGGTTCCTCTACACTGTCAGGACAAGCACTCCATTGATCCGACTCCCAATGCACCACCACCCGATGTTTCCATACATCCTGCAACTACACATACAGAATCCAAACATGTACTGTATGAGGCTGATAAAGAAACCAAATTTACTAAACGCATCCAGCATGTCCACCCGCAGGTCCATGACATCTTCAACACATCTAATACTCAGTTCAATAGAATTTTCCTCATCTCATGGAGGATCTCAACGCAATGGGGACCATTGCTTCCCAAGGAGGGAGGAATGATCCAGGTGGATATCGGTGGCCACCCACCTATTCCATTTGGACCAGCACCATCAATTCTTGCAGCTTTTCACATTCAGCACAACTTACTATTTTTAGCAGGTTTTCGGGTCCTCCACTCTCGGAGCCGTTTTGGGGGCTTAATGATCCAGGGATATTGGTGGCCACCCACCAATTCCATTTGAACCCCCATCTTCAGTTCTTTCAATTTTCAAGTTGCAACAAAACTTACTATTTTTAGCAGTTTTTCGAGTCCTGAACTTCCGGAGCCGTTTTGAGGCCCTAAACGACGTTTTGGGGGAAAACGGAGAGCCGAATTCTTTAGATAAAATTCTGTCCCGACACCGTAGTCCCTGGATAGATCTTTCTAACGAGCTATTGAACGCGTCAAACGGAGATCGGGTGCCAAAGTTATGCCCCCGGGAAGTTGAACCACCAATTTACCCAAACGGGCGCCCACAGTTTTGGCGCCTCATCTCCTACGGTTAGTTTTTTGGACGTTTCAGATTCTACATTGTTTCTCAACAATAAATAGGCCCTCGAGCCTCATTGTAACACAGTTCAGAGGTCTGTAGCCATCACATCTCTTCTCATAGATTCACTACCAGCACCCTAGCTATTTTATTTCCATTATGTCTGTAGTTATCTTTCTGTTATTTGATATTAATGAAATGAAGTGTTATTTCCGCTGCATCTCTGGATTTATGGTTATGTGTTTATTCTGTTGCGTTCCTGCATAAAATCCGGATCAGTGGTATCAGAGCGGGACTGCTCTTTCTTTGTTTTTCTTTGCATGTCCCCAACGCGGTCAGGGTATAAGGAGTTAGGGCTCGATCTCGTTGAACCCTTGCAAGATCAGCCTCGCAAACCCCGACGACCTCCCATGGCGGAAGAAAAGAAAGACGAGGGAGCAGGAGATCCTATCAAAATACTGCTCGAGGAGGCTCTCGAGAAACAAAGGAATGTGATGATGGATAACTTTGCTCAAATCCTTCAACGACTGCCCACATATGGCGCATTTGCATCCAACAGCCACTCTGGAGGCGCCACTCCCTTCAAGGTACAGGTAAACTTTGACATTCCTATATTTGAAGGAAAAATAGATGCAGACGCTGTAGACAGATGGTTAAATTTGTTGGAAGGGTATTTGTTGGTCCATGACTTCTCTGACCGAGAAAAGATTATTTTTGCACTCCTCAAAGCTGCCCCCCATGTCAAAGACTGGTGGGAAACCTACTGTGAGCAAGAGGGCGAAGGGGAACCCTCTCTGTTCTCGGCCACACCCACTTGGAATTCGTTCGGAGACGGCATCAAGGAACAATATTACCCTGTGGGGAGCTATGAGGACAAATACATCCAATGGACCACGCTGCGGCAACAAAAGGATCAAGATGTGCACGAACTGACGAATCTGTTCCATACCCTGCGCACAAAGTTGGGTATTAAAGATTCGGAGAGACATTTGGTGCTCAAGTACCGTGGCTGTCTACACAAACACATTCAGGAGGAAATGGAGTTCCTCGACATTACATCGCTTGGCACGGCATATCGCTATGCCGCCAAGATCGAGCAGAAATTTAAGCTAAAGAAGCGAGACTTTGGATCTGCGAATCCGAAAGGTGCCCCCGAACCGAAGAACAAGGGGCAAGGCCAAAGCAATGCGACTCAGAACAATACCACAAATCCAAAGAAGGACACAGGGAAGTGGTGTGAATTTCATAACAGCCCCACTCACAGCACAAATGAGTGTCGGGCCAAACAATCTTTGGTGGTTGAACTAAAGGCACCCGAATCAGATGCATTTTCTGATCCTGAGTTAGAACCAGACAAAGGTAATGACAAAGGGAAGCAGATCATTGATGCAGATCCCAGTGCCATTGTTGCCACCACCAAGATCCAGAAGGAGGGTCCAGAGGATCCAGAGGAGGGGGAGCGCCTCTTCCAGTCGCAGATGTGGGTGAAGGGTTCTCCGTTGCAGTTTCTCGTCGATAGCGGAAGCCAAAAGAACCTCATTTCAGCAGACGTCGTGAAGCGGCTCGGCCTACCAACCATAGCACACCCGCAACCGTATACCATTGGGTGGCTCCACCCAGGGAGAGATCTCCGCATCAGCCAGCAGTGCCGACTTCCATACAGTATCAAGCCATTCACGGATGAGGTATTGTGTGATGTTGCTCCTCTTGATGTAGCTGATGTATTATTGGGCCAACCATACTTATGGAGACGACATGCTGTGTATGAGTCTAGGCCTCGTGCTGTCATTATTACTTTGGGAAATAACTTGTACAGGATACCCGAGGTAGTACCGCCTCCTGCCATCTCTTTGACTACTGCAAAACAACGCAGTAAGATTGTTTCCCAGACCAGGAAATTCATTTTCCTTACGACTCGCTCACAGGGAAAGAAGAATATTGTGGCCACAACCTCGAAAAAGGGCTCCCTTTCACGGCTGCAGCAGATGGACAAAGTCATGGAGGAATACGATGACAATTTCTCCTCACTCATAGAGGTTCCTCTACACTGTCAGGACAAGCACTCCATTGATCTGACTCCCAATGCACCACCACCTGATGTTTCCATACATTCTGCAACTACACATACATAATCCAAACATGTACTGTATGAGGCTGATAAAGAAACCAAATTTACTAAACGCATCCAGCATGTCCACCCGCAGGTCCATGGCATCTTCAACACATCTAATACTCAGTTCAATAGAATTTTCCTCATCTCATGGAGGATCTCAACGCAATGGGGACCATTGTTTCCTAAGGAGGGAGGAATGATCCAGGTGGATATCGGTGGCCACCCACCTATTCCATTTGGACCAGCACCATCAATTCTTGCAGATTTTCACATTCAGCACAACTTACTATTTTTAGCAGGTTTTCGGGTCCTCCACTCTCGGAGCCGGTTTGGGGGCTTAATGATCCAGGTGGATATTGGTGGCCACCCACCTATTCCACTTGGCCCCCCACCATTGTCTCTTTCAGTTTTTCAGTTTCGGCATAACTTACTATTTTTAGCAGTTTTTCGGGTCCTGAACTTCCGGAACCGTTATGAGGCCCTAAACGACGTTTTTGCATGAGCGCCCGCCGAATTTTTAGATAAAATTGGCCCCGACAGCTTGTAGTCCCTGATGATCTTTCTAACGAGCTATTGAACGCTGTCAAACGGAGACGGTGTCAAAGTTATGCCTGAAGGGTTGAACCACCACCCCATCCCAAACGGCGCCCATGCTTTGGCGTCATCTCCCACGGTTAGGCTTTTGGGTTTCAAATTCTAGCATTGTTTCTCAAACAAACAAATAGGCCTCGAGCCTCTATCAGAATACGTCAGAGAACTGAGCCACCACCATTCTTCTCGTAGATTCGCTAATGTCAAAGACCCTAGCTATTTTATTTCCATTATGTCTGTAAGCATCTTTCTGTTATTTGATATTAATGAAATGAAGTGTTATTTCCGCTGCATCTCTGTATTTATGGTTATGTGTTTATTCTGTTGCGTTCCTGCATAAAATCCGGATCAGTCTTGGACTTTGGAATTATCTAAGGACTCGGAGTCTAACATCTTGCTTTGATACCATGTTAAATTATTTTATTGTATGTAAACCTAGCACTATGCAATTTACTTCCCAATAAATTCCCCATTAAATAAAAAGTACAACTAAGATATTAACATAGAAATTACATTGAAAGCAATAATAGAAACCATTCACGCAAGTACACAATTATTTTGGGTGTAAACCCCTAGGAAAACCCACAAGAGGAAAACCAATACTAAAGGCATTTTTATCATAAAAATCTTGAGGCTTTCTTCCTAAGATATTGGCCCCACCAATGAAAACATAATGGCAATACCTAGTTGATCATGCCCCAATATCAATCATTCAATCTTGTTGGCCACTCTTTGCATTTCCTGCTCCTTTCCTTGATCCTTGCACACTTGAGTGAAATTCCTTCACCTAATCCTGAGATGTGCTTCCCACCATGTGTGTCTACTCCTCTCACCTTAGCTTCCTTTTATGGCATTGAGTTAACCCTAAATCCAAAACCCTAGATTCGTGTAAGTGATCAATGGTTAAGATTATATCTCACCGTTCACCTGGGATCAATGCTCAAATTTAATTTAATTTACTAATGTCAAACTTTAGGCATTTAATTAAATTACTCAATTACTTGTAAAGTGATATTCAGCTTCTGCCTTTTTTTGTAAATAAGGCTTCTTTCTATTGAACTGATACCAGATTACATAATATCAAAATCATTTTGTTGTGATCTTCCATATTGGAAACTAGACCAACATAAAAAGTTAGTCTTGTATCCCAAATGTCTATATACTAACTAGATACATAAGAAAAAGTCTATTGACCAAGACTTCATTATGTGAGACAATATGCCACAATATTGGTAAATGCCAAGTGAAGTAGAAAAACCATTAGATAATTGAAGATGTAGAAATATCAATGGTGCCTAGAATGGATGGATTGATTGGTGATACGAGATTTGGTTTTTTTTGCAGAGATGTTCCTCAATGCAAGCCAATTCTTCATGGTCCTCCACCCCAAGTGGGATAAAGTGATATTCACTTTATAATCACTTTATTAAAGTGAATTTCCTAAGTCTGAGAAACATTAATGATCAATTTCACATATTAGACACAAAAGTGATATGGAAGTACCTATCTAATGCTACTTAAACCTCAGCATTTGGGAGGTCAAGGAAAAGCTATTGAGGTTTCCTCCCGAAATTTTCAAATCCCAATAAGGATCCCAATGTGCCATGTTGAGTGCTAGATGATGTGGTGAGAGGATGTAAATAAATTCTATCACATGTTAGTTATGTGGCGTTATAAGATAGTGACACGTGAGAAATAGATACCACGTGGAAATGGTACACACATTATGTGGCATTTGGAGGACAATCTTCAAATGGGCATAACTTCGTGTCTGAAACTCGTATTTGGATGAAATTTATTTCATTGGAAATCTCTCAACTAACATAATACAATAATAATCTTGTAAGTGAGTTTTTATGTGGTTTAGGGAAGAGAATTTTTTATAACTCCCATTCCTTAAGGTAATTTAGGAGTTTGTCCCAAAATACCATGTAGCCTTAATCAAGTATTTAAGCGGTTGGGTTTGTTACAAAGGAGAAGGGAGAAAATGGAGATGTAAAGTTCCCTAAGAAGCTACTAGTATATAGAAGAAGGCCACCTACCATAAAAGCAACAAAGAAACCCACTCATCGTTAGTCTAATTGCAAAAGAAAACTAATGGAATTGAAACTATTAATGGATTCACCAAAAGACAAAAAGAACTATGATTCAGAAATTCAAAGCTTGAGGAGAATGTTTGTTGGAAGAGGTGAGTAACTAGAAACTTCTATATAAGACAGTGACACGTGAGAAATAGATACCACGTGGAAATGGTACACACATTAAGTGGCAATTGGAGGACAATCTTCAAATGGGCATAACTTCGTGTTTGAAACTCGTATTTGGATGAAATTTATATCATTGGAAAGCTCTCAACTAACATAATACAATAATAATCTTGTAAGTGAGTTTTGATGTGGTTTAGGGAAGAGGATTTTTTATAACCCCCATTCCTTAAGGTAATTTAGGAGTTTGTCCCTAAATACCATGTAGCCTTAATCAAGTATTTAAGCGGTTGGGTTTGTTACAAAGGAGAAGGGAGAAAATGGAGATGTAAATTTCCCTAAGAAGCTACTAGTATATAGAAGAAGGCCACCTACCAAAAAATCAACAAAGAAACCCACTCATCATTAGTCTAATTGCAAAAGAAAACTAATGGAATTGAAACTATTAATGGATTCACCAAAAGACAAAAAGAACTATGATTTAGAGAATTCAAAGTTTGAGGAGAATGTTTGTTGGAAGAGGTGAGTAACTAGAAACTTCTATATTGATGGGGAATTGGCTAGCATAGTGTCAGACATTGGTTTCTCTAGGATCCACGAGACTTGTTTCTCTCTCTCTCTAGATTTATATTGGCAAACTAAAGACCTCATCATCGGACAATATGATTAGGTGGCCTTGAAAGATGTCAAGGAAGAGTTGAAGGAGTTGAAAGGAAACTATCATTTTCTTGTACAAGCCTTTAAAAAATTTGATAGAGTTTTAATGAAGAGACCACTAAGGAGGGCGTTGAACAATCGTTGGGCACATAACCCCCCTTCCATGTTTCAATTAATGATGAAGTGCATAGATAGTCTTGGATTGAGTTCAATCTTCTACCTACAAGTACTTTATTGTACTTTTAAACTTTGTCTAGAAGACATGGGCTAGGTTATTTTCAAATCATTCCTTTTTGGTATAGCTTTGAAGTCAAATCCCACAAGCTAGGTATACTTTCAATGTTTTTATTTTAGTTATTAAGTCTAAAGGCCAATCAATGTGCAGCCATGGGGTTTCTTTTTTATGATAAGAAAAATTTTACTAAGGGTGCCATCCACAAATGTGAGGTAGCATCCCTTGGATTTACCCATTAGGTGTTTGACCTCTAATGGTAGTTGGTCCTTAATCATTAAAAAGGCTTAACAAATATATAATATGAGGGGTTTCCGCAGTGCATTATATTAGATATCATTTTTGGGATTCAACCGCGTTAAGTAAGTCATTCATCTATGACCATTTCCCTGAGAGGTGGTCGTAACTGACTAATTTCTCATGATTTTTGAATAGTCCACTTAGCACTCATTGCATCGGGTGATGCGCACTGGGGTGAAGAAGTGGGATTGAAACTAGTGAAATGAATCACATAGCGTCAATCATCACTTTTGGGGCTTGCACCTGGTAACCAAGACTTCCCGGGAGGTCACCCATCCCAGAACTCCTTTGGCTCAAGCACGCTTAACTATGGAGTGACCTCCCAAGAAGTCCTGGTTACCGGGTGCAAGCCCCGGAAGTGATGATTGACGCTATGTGATTCATTTCACCAATTTCAATCCCACTTCTCCACCCCTGTGAGCATCACCCGATGAAATGAGTGCTATGTGGGCTATTCAAAAATCATGAGAAATCAGTCAGTTACGACTACCTCTCATGGAAAGGGTCATAGATTAAATACTTACTTAACGCATTTGAATCCCAAAAATGATATCTACTATAATGCACTGCGAAAACCCCTCATACTTAAATACCAAGAGTAAAGGGAGCTCTACTTGAATGGTTCATGAAGCACAATACTTGCTAAAGTTTTTGCAAATGGGGTAGCAAGCTAAGTGGGCTTGATTGTGGGGAAAACTCCATAGTTAAGCGCGCTTGAGTCAGAGGAGTTCTGGGATGGGTGACCTCCCTGGAAGTCCTAGTTACCGGGTGCAAGCCCTGGAAGTGATGATTGACGCTATGTGATTCATTTCACCAATTTCAATCCCACTTCTTCACCCCTGTGAGCATCACCCGATGCAATGAGTGCTAAGTGGACTATTCAAAAATCATGACAAATTAGCCAGTTACAACTACCTCTCATGGAAATGGTCATAGATGAATGACTTACTTAACGTAATTGAATCCCAAAAATGATATCTAATTAAATATATAATAAACAAAAATAATTTGAGTGAGTATTGATGGGATACATTTTCCTTACTTTAATTGTTAAGAAAAACTTATCAAACTCAAATAATTATAACAATATTAATATTGTATCTCCGATAGAGGTGGATGAACATATGAAAATCAAGTGTTGGGGGGAGTCGATCACCCTGTCACCTCGATCGGCATTAAATGGGGGGGGTAGTGTGGCCTTTTCGCCCCATACAAGAGAAGGCAAACTTATCAAACTCTATTAATTATAACAATATTAATATTGTATCTCCGATAAGGGTCGATGAACATATGAAAAGCGAGTGTTGGGGGGAGTCGACCACCCTGTCGCCTCCATCGGAATTAAACAGGGGGGTAGTGTGGCCTTTTCGCCCCATGCAAGAGAATACAAACTAATTTCCTCTCGTCATATGATAGAATTCCTTATTTTACCTAATCATCCTGCATATCAATCAGAGATCGTTTGAAATTTATGTTGGAATGAGCTACCCTCCTTGCATGTGGGAGTATTGTCTTAGAAACCCCTCTATGAAAATGATCATGGTGAAAGGAGGGTGCCTCATTTGGGAATGGTGTAACCTTCAGCTGCTTTATTTGTCTGGGTCACCTGTCTCCAACTCCATGGTGGCAGAGGCCTAGACATTCACGCGCCTATGTTTGAACCCTGTGCTTAGAAGGTCTCATAAGGGGAAATTGAAGGTTAGTGTTGGGTAGGATTTTGGTCTAGGTTTCGTCATGCGTCACTACGATGGATTGTTATGGAGTACTCTAGGACTAATATTATTAATTAGTGGCAACACCTTCCTACATGTTATTCCAAGCATAGAGGTAGCTTGGGATAAGAGGTGCATTGGTTTTAAGTTCCCGCCTTCATTTTCTAGTTATGCAATCTCTCTTGATGTCAAGTCTTGTGGGTTTCATGTGGGCATATTCTTTGTAACTCTCTCAATGTAGCTCTAGGTTGTTATGTGATATTTCCAATGGATGGTGTCACTACTTGGTGGTGGTGTGTCATAACATTGCTTCAGGGGACTTCTCTCTTTTGTAATTCTGGCTACCTGTTTTCTATTGCCTCTCTCTTCTTTTCTTTGATCTCGAGTGGGTTAATTCTCCTCCTTTTCGCTAAGGGTCGGCATTCGCTTTCACTATTGCATCATGCTCTTTGTCTAGAAGCAATATGTCTCAGATATGCATGTGAATCTATAGAGGTAGTGGGGGCAAAGGTTAGTAGGGTTGCTCGAGAACCTAGGCTCAAGCTCAAGAAGCCCCAACCATGTTTCACTCAGTCACCCCTTCAAACATCCATGATTAAATTCGTCAATTGGAATCTTACGTTTTCAATTATTGCCAGGCATATTCTGTTTCCGAGATTGTGGGGGAAGTTGTGAGTTTGCTTCTTGACCCTAGACATACCAGGGGAAGAAGGAACCAGTATTTGAACTCGGTCATCTTGCATTGTCAGCTGAAAACTCTTTTGGGCAGAGTCCTAAAAGAGAAACACAAGGATCATAATGATATTATAGCTTCCTTGAATGAGATTCAAAGGGTGCAGTGCCATCAATGTTATTGTTTGGACAATTTGGATGCTTGTGGCTCATGTGGAGAGCCACCTCCAATGTGAAATAAAACCTTCAACCCCTCCTAGTACCAGTGCAAGGGACCTAGCTTTGGTGATCTTATCAGATTCCTAAGATTCTATCATGTTCAATTATAGTCTATGTTTTTTTATGGTTTTATGCTATTACTATACATAGCTGTTATCACTTGTAGACTCTACGTTTTGATTTTTTCTAGTACATTATTGATCAACATATTTGGTTTCCCTTGTGGCAAATTGAGACCAATAATAATCAAATTGTGTTAATTAGTTATGGATAGATTGATGTAATTTGCTATTTTAAAAATTATATATATATATATATATATCTAACAATTTTTTCCCTTAAATATTTTTAAATTTTTATTCATAAATACAATTTAGATCTATATTAAAACTTCATCCCATATCAAATTTATTAGAAAATCTAAACAATATTAAAATCAAAATATATTATTTCTATCTATTTTTAATTTAAAATTCAAATTAAAACTAAACTAAACTAGACTAGACTAAACTATAAATTAAAATCAAAATAAAATACACAAAAATATTTTATAAACTTAATATAAATATATTATTTCTATCTATTTTTAATTTAAAATTCAAATTAAAACTAAACTAGACTATAAATTAAAATCAAAATAAAATACATAAAAATATTTTATAAACTGAATATATTTTTTATTTTCCGATATTAATTATTCTTAAAATTCTCCCCTCATCATCAATGGGATGTCTCTATCATTTATCTCCATTATAGTGGAATGTTGATTGCTTTATGAATTTATGTGCTCTATCCATTCAGAGACGACTATTCTTTTCTTTTGGCAAAATCAATCCTTCCCTTTAAAGTGTGAAATTCTTTTGATGTTTAAAAATAACATTTCTCTCCATTATAGTGGAATGTTGAGAATATCACGTTGCTTTTTGAATTTATGTGCTCTATCCATTCACACTCGATTATTCTTTTCTTTTGCCAAAATCAATGCTTCCTGTGAAATTCTTTTGTTCCAAACGCTTTTTAGTTGGCAAATTTCATTGTTTAAAAATAACATTGTTTTAAAAGTTTTATGGGAAAATTTCAAATGTTTATAAATTATATTTTATTTAATTAAAATTATTTTCATTTAATAAAATTTATTAGTTTTATAATATTTTATTTGATGAAGATTATAAAATGTAAAGAGAATTAATAATTAAAGATTTTTTTAATTATACATTTTACTTTTATAAAATAAAATATTTATTGTGTTGAGAGATTCATTTTATAGTTCACTAGAAGATAATACATAATTTTGTTTCTATGTAGCATGGAATTGACATATGTATTTTTTAAAATAAAAATAAAATATTGTTTGTAATTTTGTTTGTGCAGAGTTTCTTATAATAAAAATAAAATATTGTTTATAATTTTGTTTGTGTTCAACATGGAGTTGACTCATATTTTCCTTAAAATAAAAATAAAATATTGTTTTTTTTTTAATGAGCAGGTATATTTGGCATTATAATAACTTGGTTTGAAGGCTAGAACCTTTTACACATGTGCCATGAGGTTTTTATTTGTCCAAACTTCCAACCCTATTACATCATAGATTTGTAATATTATACGGTACTAGGCCCTTCCAAACTTGATCTCCATCAATCATCTGAAGCAGGTTTCTCTTCCAAACTTGATCTCCATCAATCATCTGAAGCAGGTTTCTCTTGGCTCTCTCGTGGTTGTCTGAGTTGTTGTTCATCTTCCTACATCTGAGTTGGTGCTCAACTTCCTCCATATGCTCCCAAATTGTGGTCGTTGGCTTCATTGAGCTCGGAGATTAATATTTTCAGAGATTTGATTCATCTCAATGCTTGGTAGATCCAAAATTAATATGGATCTATGATATGTATTTATATGATTAATTCAAATTTAAAACTGTTATAAATAAATCTTAACTCCAAATATCATCTTAAAATCAAAATTTAATTATTAAAATTAAATTTTATTTTATTTTATTAAAATGTGGTTACTAAAAATAAAACTAATTTCATTTTACCAATTTCTACTAGTGGTTGGCCAAGAAGTGCATTCTACAACCCAGTGCAAAGGCAATGTGTAGCTCAACCAGGAGTTGACACATGTGCTTCTTAAAATAAAAATAAATATTCATGTTTAGTTAGTTTTTATTAAAAAGATTATAAAACATCAATAATCTCAATTACTCAATTTATTCTTGATATTACAAAAAGATAAATTATTTAAAAGTAAAAAGAATGTGAGTAAGATGTTTAAACCTTATAATTTTCAAAAAAAAATTAACATGAGATTTAAATAAATGATTTGAAGATCTATGCTAACTAATATATATATATATATATATATATATATATATATATATATATAATGGTACAAGAAAATATTTTAATGTTGTATATAATAAAATATTCAATCTCCAAAGAAAGAAGTAATTGAAAGTTAAAAAATAAAATAAAATAAAATATCAACTACTTCCTAATAAGAATAACTAGCATAGCTGAAGTGAATCAAGATGATACATTATTTGAAAATAACAAAAGTATGTTGAATGGTTCATGGATAACTAAGAAATTATCCATTGAATAAGATCCATGAATAATGCATTAAATTGATCTTTCAAATGATTAAGCATCAATGGAAAGCCTTATGTTTGGTACCATCCATGATCAAAAACTACTCATATGCCACAAAAGGAGGTGGTTACATGGTTTAAAGATAAAAACACATTCCCAAACACATGCATATAAAGAATAAAATTTGAAGTTGCTTAATAAAAGAGGGATTTGGAAGAAAACAAGTTTGGTTTGATGAAGAATACATTAAGACAAAACATGGATATCACCATGGTAATTGGTGAGAAAAATAAAATAGTAATGAATAGAAAGTTTGATTTAGGAATTGATTATGTTAATAGGTTAAGGTCATTTTATGTTAAACTAAACCCACTATGGAATGGGAAAATATGGATAGGAAAAATAAGGAGTTTGGGTTCAATTTTGATTCAACTCATAAAGTGAAAATGGGTTTAGGGTTAGTATGGGTTTTTCTCGATGCAATTGTGATATATTAAGGAACAATGATAATCTTGTTGTTAGAAACATGAAAAAGTTGTTATAATTATGTATTATGTAGGATTTCAATGAAATTCTATGAATATGCTACTAACTCTTGTGCTTCATAAGAGGTTGAATATTTCCTTTGATGGGAAAATCCATTTCACTTTCATTAATTCTATTTGAATTTCAAGTATTCAACATTTTTATATAGCATTTTTTTTAAATTGTATCAATGACCATATCGTAAGATAAATTAAACAATGGATTTTAGAGTTTCATGATCGTTTGAAAAAACCCCTAATTTATGTTTGTGATGGTGATAGGCGGGGTGATGGCCCTCATCTCTCTCACAAGAGTATAATATTTTTGGTTCGAATTGTGGCGTTGGCCATAGTATAAGACAAGTAAAATAATGAACTTTGGTATTTCATGCATGTTCAACAAAGACCCATGACTTATGTTTGTGATAATGATAGCTTGGTTGATGGCCCTTATGTCTTTAGCAAGAGTATGCCAGCATTTTACACTAACTCTCTCCCTAACTCAACTAAACAACTCTAGCACTAGTTCCTAATTTAAATCCCCATCAAATTATCTACATTGCAATTGAAATGATTATATATGTCAAATTTATATCTCAATGCATCATAATCAATATGGGAATTTTTTCATTTCAGGCCTAACCTACATTGAATTTTATACCCTAACCAAACCTCATTGTCACAATATGCTTTATAGCAAATAATTTTAGACTATCATCATTGACATTCAATAGGAAACATATTGATATAGTAAAAATTAAGCTAGTCCATTTGTCCTAAAATGTCAAACAAAAAAGAAACCAAACTGAGAAAGCACCGAAATAAAAGTAGTATAAGTTTTTCCATTAAGACAAGGTATTTAAGTAGATATCAAAGATCAACTATACATAGCTACCATTTTGATGAAGATAGAATATATCCACTCAATTCAACCTTTATATTCCATCCCTCTTGAGGGTTTAGTAAAGGCATGTGTTATTTTTCCTTTTTTTTAAAATAAGGAATATAGTTTATTATATAAAATGAAAATTTAGGGTAGAGTCGTAGACTCAATCCTCATTCAGTGTATTGGAAGGGGGCTAAACCAAATCTTGATAACTAAATAAAGAGTAATTCAGTGAGAAAAACAACACAAGAAAACACTAGATTTACATAAGAGAGAACATTTTCAATACCACTCACAAACTTCAACAGATAACTTACTGAGAGTAAACAAAGCAAGGAAATGAATGAAAAACCTTTTATGCTAGGGATGAAATCTTTCTGATAGCTTATTTCCTACTCCTCGTGGTGAAATCTGGACAAAATAACTTCTTAAAAATAAAATATACTTGTTTAAGAAAAGTCACACAAAAGATTAGTCTTGGAGAATGACTTAAAATTGCTTTTGCTTGGCTAATAATTCATCTTATATGGATGTAAGGAAACATATTAGAGGCCTAGCACCTAGAGAAATTTGGTAGGAGTGAAATCCTACCCCCTCACAGACCACCAATAGATTATTTCAGGTGGCATGGTTTTCTTTGTATAATGATGAAATGAGTTACTGGGTTATTTCAGGTGGCATAGTTTTCTTTAAATAATGGTGACATGAGTTACTAGGTTATTTTAGGTGGCATCTATCTCCATTACTAGTTGACAATTGAGTTATACGTCTCTCCATTGTTTAAATATTCACACCAAAAAAAACCATATACTAACTCTCTTACAATCCTAGCATGATTTAAAAATAAAGAACAACAAAATAACTCTATGAATAAGCTATTAATAATTTTTAATAAATCAAATATAAAAATTACTTATACATTAATATGTATATATTAAAATGTTAAAACATCTCTTTAGAACTTGCACATTAAAATGTTAAAACATCTCTTTCGAACTTGCACCTTATTCATAAGGATAGAGAATTATATTAGTAAAATATGTTACGTGAAAAGTGATAAAAGTTCACTAACATTGTTATTTTCTCTTTTATCATTATATCACAAAAAGAAATTGCAATCATTTATATTGGGCGCAATACTTCCATGTTAAATTTTTTTTTTACAATCATTTATAATAAATTTGGCATTAAAATGTTTTTTGTGATATAAATAATTTATAATAAATTTGGCATTAAAATGTTTTTTTGTGATATAAATAATTTAATCCCAAAAAATACAAAACAAAGCATAGTTTGCCACTCTTACCTACCTGATTGCCTTGCTCATTTTACTAACATGATCTATAAAGTTATTTTTTCACCCATCAACGTATCATCAAAGAAATTGTGTTAACTCCAAATTGTTTACTTTAAACCAATATGATAAAATTATTAAAATAATTTTATATTTACAACAATGGCATAAAAGATAATCGATTTTTAAATATCTATGAAACATTTTGAGCTCCAGGGTCGGCGTATCAGACCCATGACTTTGGAGCTCGTAAAGTGTTTGAATAGTGGAAAACATGGTAATTCTATATAAATTATTTAATTTTTCACCCACCCACGTATCATCAAAGAAATTGCGTTGACTTTATATTGTTTTCTTTAAACCGATATGATAAAATTATTAAAATAATTTTATATTTACCACAATGACATAAAAGATAATCGATTTTTAAATATCTATTTCCTTCTTCCAAAAAATAATAAAATTGCAGATAAACAAGCCAATAAAAATAGGTGTCCGCCTTGAACAAAGGCATGATGCTCTTCGACCAAGGAGACCTCTCATTTCATTTATATACGAAGAAGCTCGAAGGAAAGAATAAGGTAGAGGCAGGGAATAATATAACTAACAAGGCACGATCGAGCGAACTGGCCTGAGGCATGTCATGATGATTAATAACAATACAGCTAAGCCTTTAATAATAAATCTGAAGCAATGGTCCTCGATCTCAACAATTGATTAATAATATCGCCTCTCCATGTGGTTATTGAAGATGGTTCTCCTCATTCTCAAGGAATGCACATGTCATTTCACATGAAATCCTTCCTTGTGAATATATTCATTTCACATGAAATTCCTCCTTGTTCCACTTCCAGAGCGAGAGGTTTAATGATTTTAGATTCTCCTTGTTATTATCTGAGTGATCTGATTCATGAAAGCGTTTATGGCTACTCGTTAATGAATCCAAAATCATTGTTGTATATTTTATTTTCTATTCAATGTATGGATCTTGGCTTCTTCATGATGAGATGTCCTTGTATGTGATTGAGATGAAGTTGAAGGACTTATTTTAGATGTAAAGGATTTTTTTTGCTGCATATTTTTTGGCTTGTGAGTTGAGGAACTATTAGCTCTTTCTGGAGCTTTTAAATCTTTCCATCCTTGTGACTCATTCCTATAATATCAGGAAGGAGAGAACCCTTGAGAAGAGGGACAAACATTTTAGATATGACCAAGTTGATAACATATCCTACAATGGAATGTTGTATTTTCACTAGTTGCAAATAGATAATGTCATTCAACTTGAGGATACTTTTTCTCGAAAACCATTTATTGAGATCAATTTCAACACATATTTGAGAAAAGGTCACAATACCCTTCTCAAGAATTTTTGTGTCCACTTTAATGATATGACCGAGTGAGTTTCCAACATCATCTAAGATGTCTAGATGAAGCAAATGAAAGAGAAAATTTATGATTCTTACCCAAATTATGCACATGTCATTTCACATTAAATTAATTTTTTTTTTTATTAATATTTTTTAAACCACTCTAACTCTTTTTGGGCTTCTAGTGATCCTGGTGATTCTCTAAGGTTGTGAATTGTGGGCGAGCAACACATACTAGATGCAGTGGAAACAAATTGAGAAAATTAAGAAGCTTTTGATTACAAACAAATTCAAAATTATTAAAAGTGCACTTCCTTATGCTATTTTGTTAAGTGAAACATAGGCTGCTCCTATTAAAGCAATTTCTATGGTGCCAGTCATAAGGTATATAAAAAAATTGAGCAAATGGAAGAGGGTAGATGGCCTAAGGTTGTGTTTAATGACATATTGTGCAAAAGAAATAAGACTTGGATGCCCAAAAATAACAAATGGTTTAGTAAATGGAGTATTTGCTTGATCATGTGTCCCACAAAGAGTAAAGAGATAAAAAAAAAATTGTCACGGATAAGTTCCACAAACGTACTTGGGAGAAAGAGTTGGGGAGAAAGAAGAAGTACAACATTGAAGAGTTTAACCCCAATCATAATAATGCCAATATTTCTTGGAGATCCAAAATTCTTATTGCTCAATTAAGAAGGACTAATTCTCATCAACTTAGTTGTGAAACAGGGCGCTGGAAAAGGCCAAAAGAAATGTCGGAGGAAAGAGTATGCATTTTTTGCTCTTCTTGAAAAGTGGAAACAGAAAAGCATTTCATGTTAGAATGCCAGGGGAAATTATGCAGATCGGATAATCTATTTAGTGAAGTGTTTGTCCAAAAGTTGGGAGGTTTATTGTAAGACTCCACAGAAAAGAGCAGAACACAAGAACCAGATGGAAAAGCAATTTGTCCCATAGGTTATTTTTAACCTCGTAGATGTTAAAATAATTTCTTTCTTCTTTCTTTCTTTTCTATATCAACTCCATATTAAAAATGAAATAACTTACACATTAAATTAGTAATAGAAATATAATTGGAAATAAAAGAAATATTTCAATTCAAATTAATTTATATTATAAAATTGTGTTATTTAATTTGGGCATTAGAATATTTTATTTATAGTTAACACTAAAATTTTTTTTTTTTAATTACAAATTACTATACAAAATGGAAAAGTTACAAACTTCTATATAAAATAAAAAAATTAATTACTCAAAATTATAATAAATATAATTTTAAAATATAATTTGAAAATTAAAATAAATATATCAATGTAGGATTAAAAAAAGATAAAACTCGGAAAATTGAGAAATTTTAAGCGATCGGAATATCCCATGAAAAATAAATCAATCGTTATGAAAAAACCCGATGGCATGTATTTCAGCAAATTTCAGAACATAATAAGGATAGGCAGTTGGGTCCAAAAGAATTGAAACCTAACCATAATTAAATAACCAAAAAAGATAAAGGAAAAGAACAAGAAACCCACGATAATAAAAATTAAATTAGGAAAAAAAAGATAAAGCAAAGGAACAAGATATCCAATTATTATTGTAGAGGTAATTGATAATATCATTTTCTATCCTCCAAAATAACTGTAACTGTTTGGGTAGAATTGGCTAAAAATAACGACTCTGAAAGAATGATTATTTCACTAGGCTCCAATGTGTCATGAAGGTGGAAATTAGAGCTTCAAAATATAAACTATAGGATGATTACAAATTGATTTTTTTAATTATATATATATATATATATATATATTAATCAAAGTTTAATTAATTAATGGATAATCAAAAAAGTAAATGACTATTAATATTATTCATATTATATGATGTGTAATTCGTTCTATATTTAGTTAATATTTAGTTAATATATAATATTTGAAAAATATTTAAAAAAATGTTTAATGTGAAATATAAGTTAAATATTTCAATATATATGTAGAGAGATACTATTCTATTAATAAATATTTTTTTTCTCCAAGGAATAATATGGAAATGACAAATAATATTTTAACTCCTTAAATGTTTAATATGAAATTGACAAATGATATTTTAAAAGTATTAATAATAAAAATATACATTTTAAGAAGTAACAACAAAGAAAAAATATAGAGAACTCACAATCATTTTTAAAAATATTAATAACAAAAATAATTATATATAAAAAGAGACTAGGCACATCTTAAAAAATATTAATAACAAAAATAATTTTATATATTATATAAAACAAATGAAATATTAAAAATATATATAACTTGTAGTTAAAACATTTTATATTAGTGTGTTTTTCAAAATCAATATAGATTTATTTTTAACTCGATTTGCAAGAGTTGAGAGGAATCAAATTTATCTAGATGCAACTATCTCCTCAAGTTTTGCACTCAAAAAGAGGTTTGCACTTTGAGAAATTAATTCCTCTTTAGGCTTAGTAGATCTAGAGTTAAGATAGATCTAGTGTAATCTCAATAATAGTATTTTTGCATGTAATCTGTCAACTCCATATTATGTGGTGAAGGAATTATATATATAATTCTATATATTATATAAAACATGTGAAAATTTAAAATTTATTATAGTTAAAACATTTTATAAGTGTGTTGTTCAAAATTAATGTGGAATTATTTTAACTCTATCTGCAAAAATTGAGAGGAATCAAGTGTATCTATATGATAACATCTCCTTCATATTCATTATAAAATGTCTCTCAATACACTAAATATAATATCATTTTAAATTTCTAAATAATTATTATTTTAAATTTCTAAATAATTTTTTTATAATAATTTAATTTTTAATATAATATCATTCTAAATTTCTAAATAATTATTTTTTTAATATTTTGATTGTTTGAATATTTTATAATGATACCATTAAGATTCCAATTTAATTATCATAATGAAAAGAGGGTCCGATGCCCATTAGGAATCATAATTTCTATGATTTTTGCAAAGTCATTTATTTTTCCCTTTTGGTAAAATTGGTTTTATAATGATTCCAGGGATCCGATGACCATTAGGAATATATCCGTTCTATCATTTTTCCAAAGTCCTTTTTTTTTCCCTTTCGGTAAAATTTATTCTTTATTTTTAAAGTGTAAAATTCTTTGTCTTAAAATTCTTTGTCTTAAAATTCTTTACTGGCCACCCGTTTTTTAATGGCCAAAATTCATTCCCTGCAATTTTATATTTATTAAATATTGATATTTTAGTTTTTATTTGAAATATTGATATTAAATTTATGTAGATTATATTTATTTTGTTAAGGGTTAATATTTGATTATAATGGAAAGACTCACTAAAAGGTATCTCACCATTTCATGGTTATCAATTAATTAAATTATAATTATTTTGGAAAAAAAAATTATCACATAAATATGTTAATCATTATTATCATCAATATTTATTTATGGTTATAATAATAAATTTGGTATTTTAATGTAATGTTTATTAAATTTCAATAAACTAAATTATAATTTAAAAATATATTTACCAAATAATAAATTTAATGATATAATATATAATTTAATAAAATTTATTTACATTTAAATAAATAAATTTTAAATATTGCAATAATATTATAATTTTCCTTTAAAAATGAAATATTATCAATAATATATAAAATATTTTTTAAAAGTTAAGTCTCACTAGCACAACCTCATGCGGGTGGTTGTGCCTTGTGCTAGAGGGAGGAGACACGCTAAATAATCTAGTCAACTAAGGGTTGGTATAGAGGTAGCTTGGGTGACTTTGACAACTTAAATGCCCCTGGTGGCGGTCGACGAGTCAAGCCTAGTAGATCACAAACAACTTCACAAACAAACAAAATTATCTTTTATAAAATAAACAAAAAATAAATCATTAATATACACAATTTTATTTAATTAAAGTAGCAGTACTCAATTAAAATCACCTATAATATGCAAATCTATTTATAATTTAAAAAATATATTTTGATGAATGATTTAACATCTCATTAGTCACCCAACTTCAAGCTCAAATATCAAAAAAATATTAAACAGATGAATAAATAAAATAATTTAAATAAATAAAAAATAAATTAAATTATGAATATCAAAATATGAATAATAATATAACAAACAATGTGTTAAATAAATAAAAATAAATTAAATTATGAATATCAAAACATAAATAATAATATAATAAGCAAAACATGAATAATAATATAACAAACAAAACATGAATAATAATACAACAAACAATGTGTTGAAAAAATAAAAATAAATTAAATTATGAATATCAAAACATGAATAATAATATAACCAACAATGTGTTGAATAAATAAAAAGCAAATTAAAACTTAATAATGTTTCATGTTATACATATGTTATATAATAAAAAATGTAAGAGGAAACAGAAATAACTGATGCCTTGTTTCCTCTTCATTTATATATATATAAGAGGGAACAGAAACAACTGATGCCTTGTTTCCTCTTCAATTTTATCTCATATATATAGAGAATTATAAGGCGGTTACAAGATTAAAATTTAATTACTAAAAGTAAAACTGATTCATATTGTTAATCTGTTTTTGTATTTGGAGAAACTGTGTATTTAGATTGAAATTGTTTTGGGTGTTTTATTCATCATCAATTATCCAAATTAACTGTGAAAATCTGCACACTTGAAAAAAAAAACCTTGGTTAGGTTTATGAGAAATACATTTTATAATTTGATAATGGTAATGTAAAAGTAAATTGTATCAACAAAAAAATGGTTAATTATCAGGCTATCTTAAACAATAGAGCACTATAATTGCATATGGGACAATAGCAAGTGGGAATCAATTGAATTTTAGTTTCACAAACTACTGCTCCAACAAGGAGACAGAGTGCATCAATGCTTGTGGGGTTGCAGAAGTTGGCATCATGCTGAGATTCTTTGAGGGGCACATGACAATCAGAGAGGGTTTCACTTGGGGTAACTTTACTGGGGTTATGACAATCAAGACAGGGTTTCAGCTGGGGCACCCTGAGTGGGCATATGACAATGAAGGCAGGGTTTCAGCTGGGGCACCCTGACTGGACACATGACAATCAAGAGAGGGTTTGACCTGTCTGCTACCATCAGGATTGCACATGGGGAGAGTAGCTTTTTCAACACTGAGGAGCCTGACCCTGACTGAGCATCAGGAACTTATGTTTGCACATGGTAGTGAATGATATAACATTACTTAAATAATTTAGTTGAAAACCAATGGTGGGCAACAGTCTGTGAGTAGATTGTCTTTTACCCATTTTTTTTGAGTTAAATATATGCATTTGCTTCATAGTGAAGAATCTAAAATTTAAAAAATGGGAAAAACGCTTTCGAAATCGTGATATTATAGTATCTCCGCAATCACGGAAGTCCGTGCATCGCTAAATTTGGCGGGAGTTTTGGCGTCAATCCAGGGGGAATTAAAAAAGAAAAAAGAGGTGGCCAATCATGGAAGTTTCGGATTCCTCTGGCAGCTCGGCTTTAATATGCCCCTTATTTTGGCGGAACAACTCACTTTGAGATTCATGTACAGAGGGAAAATGGGGTGCTCGCAGAGGATACTGGCAGTGATCTGTCTGGTGTGGTTTGCCTTTGCTGGGGTTCGAACTGAGGACGCTTACAAGTACTTCACATGGACTGTCACATATGGAACTATTTATCCCATGGGTGTCCCTCAGCAGGTTGGTTGAAGGCCTTATTTATGTAGTCAGTGAGAAGCCATGATTGAATGCAGTAGTGTGCATTTGGGTTTTGTTTATTTATTTGTGTTCTGTGCAGGGGATCTTGATCAATGGCCAGTTTCCCGGACCCCAACTCAATGTTGTGACGAACGATAATGTTCTTATCAATGTTTTTAACTATCTGAACGAGCCCTTTTTGCTTTCATGGTGAGTGCCCAACTGTGATTTATGCATTTTCAGATATGTTGAGCTTAGTGCCCAACTGTGATTTATGCATTTTCAGATATGTTGAGCTTAGTGCCCAACTGTAATTTATGCATTTCCAGATATGTTGAGCTTAGTTGGGCTTTAATGGCCGGCATGGAATTTGAGTTTGAGTTTTTCTGTTCAGGAATGGAATCCAGCAACGAAGAAATTCGTGGCAAGATGGAGTGCTGGGAACCAATTGTCCAATACTTGCCCGCAGCAACTTCACTTACAAATTTCAAGTCAAGGATCAGATCGGCACCTACTTTTATTTTCCTTCCACAGCTCTGCACAAAGCTGCTGGGGGCTTCGGAGGTTTGGCCATTGCTAGCAGGTCTGTAATCCCCATTCCGTACCCCACTCCTAGTGGGGAATACACAGCTTTGATCGGAGACTGGTACAAGATTAATCACGCGGTAAGCAGCCCATTACTCTGAAACTAATTTATTTTCAATAAATTAATTTTAAAAATAAAATAAACGTGTGATAAATCATAGTTACGAAATTTTATTATGTAAAACTATATTGGAAAGATGGTTCGAATCTGTGTATTATTAATTATTTTTATACAAAATCTTTTTAACTTCAATTTCTAAGTTCTAACTATAAATCAGGGTCATGAAATTTGGATTCTGTTGAATTGTAGTTTAGAAAATTATGTATTTTAATTATGTTTTTAGACGAGGTTTCTTCACCTCCCATTTCTTCCCTCCTAATAATATTGTTTAAGGATTAATTATAATATATATTTAGATTAGTTATAATGTATATTTAAATTAATTATAATACATATTTTTTAAAATATAGTTTAATTGTTTTATATTTTTGAAGAATTTTGTTTAATATATTGTTAAAAAATATTGGAATATTAAAATTAAATTATTAAATTTATATAAATTAAATGATTTGGATTATTAATTTACTTATATATTTTAAATAATGAATAATAATTTTTTTTTTCATTTAAGGAAATAAGTTAATAGTTTAAGATCTAAAAGTATTTGGTAGGAATGATAGCTTGTTCTTTTAAGCCAATTATTCTAAGTGGCTTGGTTTTCCTTGAATTATAGTGATAAGTTAATCTGTATTAATGAATAGCAATCAGTGATAATTGTCCTTAGATTGGTTTGAAAACTAAATTATGATAAATTTCTCACCCTGTAAAAAAATACTCTCATTAGTAGATTTCAAATAAAAATATAAAACACTTACCTTTTCCTTATTAAAATGGTATAAAACAAACTTTAATAATTTCTATAGCGAGTGAATAGGTTAGTGTCCTTAGTGTCCTTCACCTTCACACCGCTATCTGACAGGAAGTTTAGTATACCTGCAAGTTGGTCAAAGAATCATATACAAAGTTACACTAGACACATATGATCACATGCCCATCAATATACATTGAGAGCTGAGAGGTTGAGCTTTGATGTCCATCATACCCTTCAATGGTCTCTGAGGTTGAGTTTTGATGGCCATATTCAATGCACAAAGAGACAATAGGTAGAAGAGAGATAAATTAGTGTGTATATTCAATGAAATTATCCTTTCAAGTACATATATTTCATTAGGAAGTTGAGAAGTTTTATTGTATTCAGTACAGTCACGTATAGAAACTTACACTTACCTAGATTTATACCTGGCATTTCAGAGAGGTTGCCAAGCTCCACAATGGATTTAGTGCACGCTCACAGATTCTACACACCTGCAAGCACAGATTCATTTATTTAAATTAAATAAATTGTGGCTTTAGATGTTGGGAACTCTCAATGATCCAATGCACTAAGAGGAACACATGCTTGTCTGAAATTAGGGATGTGTAGCTTGAGCCTTGAACCTGAGTTAGTTGTGACAGATTCTTACTCACCTGCCTTGAGCTAGTTGTGGCAAACTTTTACCCACTTGACAGTAAACCCACTTTAACTGATTATGGAAATGGTAAACCTTTGCAAAGAACATAGAAATAAACTTGGGTCTATAATATGCAGAGACTAGTTATACTTCCAAGTGTCATAAAGTTCAATTCCTTGTTAAATCCTATTTCAAGATAGAAAAAACATGACTGGAAGAAAAACAAAGAAATAAGGTGGATCACATAAAAATGTAGGTTTTAATATATGTGCATGTAGATTAGAACCTGTGTTATCTTTCAACCCCCTGGTTTTTTATAACCATGGTGATTGGGAGAACATTTCCTATCCCTTGTCCACCTCGAAGAGCACTCTGCACAAAACAGGTGACAGGTGACACCATGAGGTATGATTTCTAATTTATTTATATTTAATATTATTATTATGGTTGATTATAAGATTTTGGATTAGATTTTCTTTTAAAACATTTAGACACTTTTTAATGTGAAATTACCAGTTCAATTCCTCGAAAATATAATCCTGCAAAACTTTTAAAAATATATCATTATTATCTTTTTAACCCAATTAAAAATTATAATTATTAATATATTGATAATTTAAAAAAAATATTATTATTACTAATAATATTGTGAAGTATTTAGCTCGTCCTTAAGATCATATCTCCCGACTGAAGATCACTAGTATCTCCTGACTGAATCACTGCTTGGACAAGTTTATCAAAAAAAAAATTGTAAGCATGCAATATAAGAATAAGGTTTCTTCACTAAATTTCTATTTTAAAACAATTCAATACATTATTCGTTATTCATAAACAGTTTTAACAGAAATGTAAAACACCTTAAATGGAAATTGTAAATATCTTCCATTAAGTCCCAGAAAATACTGTGTGTGATATGGAAAATCTTCCTTAATAAATACAGGAATACCTGTTCACACTGTATCTGGTTGCATTATTTTGCCAGGTTCTTCGAAGATGGCTTGATAGTGGAAAAGCTCTCGGCATGCCCAACGGCGTTCACATAAACGGGCGGGGCAACGGGCTTTCTACATTCAAGGTCGACCCAGGTAATTCAATAATCATCTCAAGTAAAATGTGAATAGGATAACGCTTCCTCATTACATGACTCAGGCAATTGAATACCTATTTTTAGCAAAATGCAGAATATGCTTTGATGATAATTATCTATTACATGATCCAGGTTATTTATATTTGAGCTTTTAAAGAAAATGAGTATTTAGCTAAATTTTGGGCTTTAATCTCATATGGGGTTTAACCACTTTGGGAAATGTGTAGTTTTTGTAATTTGAAAATATATCTTTCAGATTTTCGCACTTGAAATTCATGTTTTATGAAATTTTCTTTTGGGAGTGTGTATTTCGTTGGATCATAAATGGGAGTCATTTTCTTTAATCTCAATTATTTGTACGAGAAGAAGTTATTTTAATTATGAGATATATTGTTTTTCTATCTGGCTCTTGTATTGTGTCTTTTTTTTTTAAGTTTCACAATACTTTCCCATCTTCTCAACAAAGACTTACTTTTCACAATATTCTTCCAACTTCTAGACAAATACTTAACTGAAAAGAATATCCCAAAAGCTAATTGCCAAAATATCTGCATACCTTTTTTTACTATCTTGGAAAGCCTCACCAATACACAGTGTTATTTAGAAAAAAAATGACAAAACAAATATACTTAAACCTAAACCTAACTGAATTGAATTGCAGATTTTACAAAATTTTGAAACTCAAACGTGAATAAAATCAAATAATTTAACTCCATTCATGTTCGACAAATTTTTAGGACATTTAAAAATCTGTAATTAACATAAAAATGGCTTTAAAAAATTTGTAGAATGTAATGCTTTCAGCTTCTAAACATAAGTGATATGCACCTCAAAATTGCCATTCTCAACATACCAAATTATTCATGTTTTATATCGTGTTCATTTTGGCAGGGAAAACTTACAGGCTCCGGATTTCGAATGTGGGACTGTCAACGTCGTTAAACTTCAGAATCCAGGGCCACAAGATGAAGCTGGTGGAAGTTGAAGGATCCCACACAATTCAGAACCTCTATGACTCCCTGGATCTCCATGTGGGTCAGTCGTGTTCGGTGCTCATAACTGCAAACCAGGTTCCCAAAGACTACTACATAGTTGCATCCACACGCTTCACAACTCGTGTGTTAAATGGAGTGGCTCTTCTGCGCTACAGCAACTCCAGGGAACCGGCTTCTGGCCCCCTGCCTCCCGGTCCTACTATTCAGATCGACTGGTCTATCAACCAGGCGAAGTCCATCAGGTTTGGCTGGGCTAACTTAGTGCAACTTTTGTTATCTATACATATAACCTCTGCAATATTAAATGAAATGCAAAATGTGAATGGTTTTGCATTAATGTCTGAAATGCAAAATGTGAATGGTTTATTAATGTTTATAAATTTGAAACTTATGAGGTGTAGGTAAGTTAGTTTATATGGTAGTTAGTTTGTAGGGCAGTTAGTCCAATTCCAGAATCCAGGTTTTATGAGAAGGGTTCCAGGATAGAAATCATTTAAGGAACTAACTTCCAAAAAACAATTCAATAATAAGCATTCAAACCTAAGCTTAACATCCAAACTAAATTGCACAATTCAGTGATAAGGATAAATATTCCTACCCAATCTAATCCAAAAAAACAAATTAAATTGCATTAAATTTGTAAATTTCATATTCACTGTATGGATTCCTGTTTAATGTGTATATACTTTGGCAGATGGAATTTGACGGCCAACGCAGCTCGCCCCAATCCACAGGGTTCCTATCATTACGGCCTCATAAAGCCTGCGAGAACTATCATCCTGGCCAATTCGGCTCCCATCATCAACGGAAAGCAGCGATACGCAGTCAATGGCGTCTCCTTCCTGCCTCCCGATACGCCCCTGAAACTAGCGGACTATTTCAATATCCAGGGAGTATACAATTTAGGTACCCTCCCTGATTACCCCAAAGGAGGAGGTGCCTACCTCCAGACTGCAGTCATGTCGGGCCAGTTCAGGTCATTTATTGAGATCGTGTTCCAGAACTACGAAAATACAATTCAGTCAATGCATGTAGATGGCTATTCCTTCTTCGTAGCGGGGTAAGCCTGGGGAGTTTCCAGTTGGATTTTCTTATTAATGTTCAGAAGAGACTGTAGGATCTATAGGACTAATTGGTTGGTTTTTTTTTAAATGCTGAATATTTTCACAGCTGGGCATATTGTAATAGGTTTTTGGTCGATGTAAATTGTGTTGGTAGTATTTCAGTCCAAATACTGATATGTAGAATGCACAACTAAATCTTTATATGCAGAATGGAGGGTGGACAATGGACTCCCGCTAGTAGGAAGAGCTACAATCTGTTCGATGCGGTTTCTCGCTCCACTACACAGGTGAGTTACTGAGTTATTGTGGTCATTATTCCTATCATTTTCTCAAGATATACCGTCATCCATTTAATAGCATAGATATTGCCTTCACTTCCTCAAGTCTGATACATTGAGCTGTAATCAATGAAGGTCTTAAATGTTTTGATATTTACTATTTGTATTAAATTTAATTTGTACTTATCCGATTATTTGTACTTATTTACTATTAATCTGAAAGATATTTATACAAATTTTAGATTACAAAAATTTTAGATCTAATATTTATACTTATGTTTAAATTATAGATAACAAAAGTCTTAGATCTAATATTTATATGTTTAGTAGAATAAGAAAGAGCTATTTTAATGTCTATTAAGTTAAAGATCGTCTATGGGACAAATTGTTTTTTTATCTGGCTTTTGTAAGCTAAAGATTGCCTATGGACAGATTGCTTCTTTATCTGGCTTTTGTATTGGGCTCTTTTCCTGTGAAGTTTCACAATGAATTCTCCCAACTTCTAGACAAACCTCTAACTGAATAGATTATCCCAAAAACTAGCTGCCAAAATATCTGTATAGCTTTCTCTAATGTCTTTGAGAGCCTCACATTCTAAAATGAAATACTTTTCTGTTTCTACTTTTCTGTATAGCTATCTTTATTGCTATTATAGAATTGGAAATCTGATAATTGATGAAATATCTTCTTCATATAGTTAAATAGAATTTGTTATGTCTGGTATGGCTATCTTTTTGGGATTGTAAATTTCCCAACTTAATAGATAGGAATAAAGTCAAAGTTTTACTGTTTGTGCATCAGATTTAGCCATCTTAGAATTAGGTCAAAGTTTAACCCATTTTTATCTATCAGTTTCTGCAATATTTCAACTAAATCAAAGTTTAACCTTAGATTTCTCAATATCCCCAAAATCTATAATCAAATTAAATTCAATTGCTAGGCCTAAAATACAGTTTAAAGTCATGAATTCCAAAGCTTAAAACTGCATCCCTGAAATTTAAATTTTTAATTTGGAAATTTTGGTTTTGATTAACCATTTATATTTATATGAACTGAAAAATGCCATGGTGTGCAGGTATATCCCAATTCTTGGACTGCAATTTTACTGATGCTGGACAATGCCGGGATGTGGAACATAAGGTCTGAGATATGGGCAAGGCAGTACTTGGGGCAGCAGTTCTACATGAAAGTTGCAGGCGCTGAGATGCTAGACGAATACTCTGCTCCTCGAAACGCCCTTATGTGTGGGAGAGCCAGAGGCCACCACGCCCAGCCATAGATGCCTCAATCGGCCCGTTTATTGTTGTTCATCGTGACCCTCAGTGCTGTTGTTTTAATTCAATGCAAAGCTTTTGGTCACCGATGGTGACTTTTGCTGGTTTTAACGAAGAATTTCTTGTTCTTCTTCATCGCTGTAATATCCCATTGCAGGTGTGCTGTGCTGTTAGTTTGAAATTCAGAGGTTTGTTCTGTAAAACCCAGCCTCCCTGGGATAAAGCAAATTAAATTTGATGGTTCAAACGGGAAGGAATTGGACATTGTGATATTGAAGGAGCTTGTTGAGTAATAAAATTATGATTTTTTTGAATAGAAGCAATCATCTTAATTTCATTTTACAAAAATATAAATGCATTTAAATTTAATTTAAATCAAAATTGCCATATCAAAAAAAAAAATCATTAATTAAAGCTAATTGATCATTTTTATTTGGATTAAAAATTTTCATTAATTACAATGTATAATATTAATGCTAATTGATTATTTTTATTGGGATAGCCTAATTGTTTATTTTTATTTGGATTAAAAATTTGGCAATGTTATGATAATATCTAAATTCATATAGAATATAAGTTTTATTAATTTGAAAAGAAAAAAGGAAAAATATTGAGTAAAGATTATTATTTTTTAATTAAGTTTATGTGATTCATATTATGATTGTTGAGAGATCTTTATTTAAAAATCACATAAAAGAAATTTTAGTCAACGCTTTTGGCAGGTCTTTAGAACCATTTAATGTGGTTTCTATTAAAATTATTATTTTAATCAAAACCAAGGTCAATAATAATAAGATCAAACTTAATTATTCTAAACAATAAAACTGAAAATTAGTAATAAGAAAATGAAAACAAATAAAAATAATAAATTCAAATTTAACTATTGTAAGCCATAAAATTAAAAATAATAATAAGAAAATGGAAAAATAAAATAAATAAAATATTACTATAAATCAAGATAATATGGTGGAAAAAAATGAATTGTAAATAAATAAAAATAAAAGGATACTAGAACTTCTCATTAAAAATAATGATAATATTAATAATACTAATATTAATAAATATTATAAAAACTTAGGAATACAAGGAAGAATCTAACATGTGCCCCCAAAAACTTAGGAATACAAGGTAGAATCCAACATGTGCCTCCAATCTCTATTCAGATTGATAAACCTTCTTTCAAAGCCCTCCTTAAACTTAAGGTGATGAAAATGATCAATCCTTGTAATGACCCTCACTTCAATGCAGATGTGATGTTTTGTCTTTTCCACATGTTATGCCAAAGCGAAGGAGTGGGACCTTCCATGTTTGATGTCAGTTGTGTGCCCATGGATCCTTTGATTAGTTGAGCGGCTAGTTTCACCAATGTATGAAGTCCCACAGGAGTAAGGGATGACATAAACACCTTTCCCATTTTAGGGTTCACAGGGTCGTTCACTGATCTTAGGGAGCTTCGGATAGTGTTTAGGGGCCTAAATGTCAAAGGAACCTTATGCTTCTTCAGGATCTTAGCAATCTTGTCTGTGGTTCCTTGGAAAAACAAAAGATGCACCCCTGAAAACCAATCTTTTTTAATCCTAGGACCTTTTTCAGCCTGAAGGAAGGCTCTAAGACATTGGCGCTACCTATAACCATTCTTATTAAAAACACTAAGGAAGTGGGTTTTTTCATCATTGAGGTGGTTTTCATCAAAAACTCATAATGCCCAAGTGGCTAAGGTGCTAAGAACACCTAGCTTTGAGCGGGGAAATGATGTGAATTCGCATGAAGATATTGTTCGGTATGAGTTTTCTTCCTAAAAACTTGGTGGGAGAAAAAACCATCATCTCTCTTTGAAATAAGCACATCGAGGAAAGGAAGGTTGCCATCTATTTCACATTCCATAATAAACTTTATGGAACTAGATTGATTGTTAAGATGCTGGAAAAAGAGCTCCAACTTTTCTTGACCATGAGACCATATGACGCAAGTGTCATCCACAAACCTTTTCTAAAGCTTAGGTTGGAATAGAGCTGAGGACAAGGCCTTAGATTGAAAATCCTCCATAAATAGATTAGCTACTACTGGGGAAAGGGGGGAACCCATGGCAACGCCACAAGTTTGTTCATAAAATTCACCTTCAAAACTAAAGAAAGTAGAAGTAAGACAGATTTCAACCAAATAAGTTGTATTTGGGTCTGTAATGTGCTTGATGACTTCAATGGCTTCGTTAATGGGGATATTAGTGTACAAGGAGACCAAATTGAAACTCACCAAATTATCACCAGGATCCAGCCTTATGCCCTTTAATTCGTTAACAAACGAAGACGAATCCTTGACAAAGGATTTAGTCCGACCAACAAGCGGTTTTAGCTTATTGGCTAAAAACTTAGCAAGAAGATAGGTTGGCCCTCCAATGGTGTTTACAATGCGATGCAAGGGAGCCCCTTCCTTATGGATCTTTGGAAGACCATAAATTCTAGGAGTGAGAGGGCTACTCTCAACCAACTTCTGGCTAAGGGAGCTAACAATGCTACTAGATTTTATGGCTAGAGCAATTGTTTTAGAAATATCCTTTAAGGGATTCTTATTAAGTTTTCTATAGCTCCCGCTATTACAAAGGTGATCTAACATTTTTCTATAGTAATCTTCCTTATCTAAGATAACAGAAACTCCCTCTTTGCCATCTTTAAGAACAACAATGTCCCTGTTATTATTTAAAGCTTTGAGAGCCTCAAACTCAAGTTTGCTAAGGTTGTTCTTGGGGGGCCTTAGCCTTTCTTAGGACAACCGCACAATCTTGTCTAATGATATCCTCAGTAGAGTTCGGTAAGTCCCTTATCCCGAAGTCAATGTCACAAATAATCTATTCCACTGGGATTGTTTTAGGAGCAAGGGAAAATTTTAAACCTTTCTTTAAAAGACTATAAATAGGAGGAGCAAGGGAAAATTTTAAACCTTTCTTTAAAAGACTATAAATAGGAGGATCAAAAGAAAAACAGGAAATATTAACAACTCTATTATTAAAAGGGGTGAAAGAAATTGTATTTTAATTATTAATATTGTTGTTAGAATCAATTGAAAAGATATTATTATTATTACCAATTTCTCTAGAACGAGTGGAATTTTGCAACGTTGGATAACTCTGGATGCTTCGGATGAATGGAAGAGAGAGGATGAACGAGAAGTAGAATATCATAATGAAGGGAGCTATCGCACTCATCCCTTGAAGCAACTTTGGAATTGATTAAGTTATTTGGCTCCTAGAGAAACCCCGAAACCTTGTTATCGTTGCACTAGGAGTGTTCGGCTCAAAACTCTGGAAGAACATCGTTGTTAATCCAAGAACACAATGCAACGACTTGATTTTTGTTAATCCTAATAACAGAAGAATAACCAGAAAAATAGGAAAAACGTTTATGGGAAGAGGATTTCTCCAAGAACTTGAGAAATTTATTGGAATTTTTTTCCTTCCATATTTCTTCTATGCGCAGAAATTTTAATGTCAAACAAGCCTCAATCCTCGTCCAAAGAGTTGCGGAAATCACGATAGAGAGCTCCAAATGTAAAGAAAACAATTTTCAAGAAAGAATATCTAGGCTTTTTCTAACCCTGCAAATCTCAAAGCGAATCAGGGCTAGACTAGCATTTAGATATACATGTTGGTTCCTGGAATTATTAAGTTGATATTTAATCTAACCGAATGATGGAACAATAGATGAATCTCTACATCTTTTTAGGAATGCCAGATATGATTTCATCTTAGAAATCTGCAAGCATGCGCGTTCAAAAAGATGAACTTCAGTTGCAATGGCCCTTCCGTGTAGGGTTGTAATATCTGAATTCAGACTTCTATGATAAATATTATGAATGTTGAGAGATCTTTCGGTAAAAATCACATAAAATAACTTTTAGTCTAAGTGTTTCGAACCATCTAGTATGGTTCATGGACAAGATGAAGAACAAGATCATGGCATTATATTAAAGAGATGAAGATAGATGTTTTCTAGCCGTTAGAGTATAACAACTAGCTTTGACTAAAAAGTTATCATTAATTAATAAACAATTTTTAAATAAAATAAAGTAATGGATGGAAATTATTGTAAATAAAGAATTAAATTAATTTTAGATAAATGTTTTCCGGATTAATCACATCATAATGATTTGGTGGACGTTTCAAACCAACTAATGTGGTTCATCCTCAGTACAAAGTGAAGAAAATAATTGATCTCAATGAATAAATAGTATGGATGCAACATCACCCGGATATAGCCAATGGAAACTAGCCGTTATTAGTTAGTTAATTATTAAAAATAAATTTTTATCATTAAGAAATATTTAGGGGGTAATGATAAAATTTTATTATAATAGGGTAATAAAGAGCCACGAATAAAAGAATATATATATATATATATATATATATATATATATATATATTATTTTAAAAAGAGTTTTTAAGTAATTATAATTAAATAAAAGAAATACCAAGCACAAAGAAAAATATATATATACTAAAGAAGAAAAAAGGACATAAGTTAATAAAATGATTAAAATATTATTAATATTACAATAAGGTAAAAGGAATATAATCATAATTATTTATAAAAGGTTAAAAATATATATATATTGTGATATAAATATGAATAAAGACCAAGAACAAAGGAAAATTTTATACTAAATAAACAAAAGAAGGTTAAAGGAAAAATAAATAAGCACAAAGAAGAGGGAATAAAACCACAAAAGAAATCAACCAAGACCACAGGTGACTGGTGGTACAAAACAAGGTGGGGAAATCACCTAAAGAGAGTCGGAGTCCAGTTCTTACTCAACTTCCACCCATCATCCCTATTTAGATTCTTGGGGTGCCTCTCAATCTCAAGAGCCTCCCTAAGCTTCCTATGGTGGAAGTGATCAACCCTAGCAATGACATTGGAGTCCTCTATGCATACGTGGTGACATGGCCTTTCCACATGCTCCGCAAGGGCAGAAGTGCAGGAACAATCATGCCTAATGTCAGCAACATGTTCCCGGATTCTTTGCCTAATGGATCTACTTTTGAGATTGCAACAAGATGATGAACTTAGTGAAAAGAGTCGCCTTCACCAAGTGGGCTCGCAGGCTATTTTTGGCGCAAGTCTATTTTTAGACATGTCGATCATATTCTATGAGTTGCAGGATGCTATTTTTGGATGGTTGGTCAAGTTGGAAAAATAGATGGACTTCTATTTTTAGACATTTTGGGCGGAGTCTATTTTTAGACTACCAGTCTAAAAATAGATATGTCGGATATTATTAGCTCTTAATAATATTTGGACTATAAGCATTATCTTATCCTCTTGCAGCACTTCAGTTCGAGCTACGGATGTGGCACATGCAGCTGACAGAAGGAATTACACTATTCCTAGGGTTTAGTTGAGCTATTGCATGGTTGACTTCAGTTAGAACTCATGTGGCAGAGTTTGGTGGAGTTGATGAGACAGTTGATGGAGTTGTGTTTGGTTTAACTAATCTAAACATAGTTGAGCTATTTGTATCTAGTTTAACTGATTGATACAATTAGTGAAAGTGGTGTGAATCAATTATTAATTAATTCACTAATTATAAACTCATCAATCAACTAAAGAATACATCAGTTAACTTCAGTGCATGGATAGTTTCAGTGGAGACCAGTGCAGAGATAGGTGAAAGAGCAGGTCAACTATCAGTTGTGACTATACTATTGCATATTTGCAACAACCAGTGATTGGAGAAGCCCATGAGGATTACACAGTACAAACCAGGTGGTTCAAGTTATTTAATGAGCCATCCTACAGCATTGATTACGCAATAGAGGCTACCTATCAGGTGGCAGAGATTGGAGCATGTGTTTTGCTAGATCTAGCTTGATTAGTGTGTAGCAATTCAAGGTTGTGATGAGAGCTTGTGAGGAGCTTTGTACAATGATTGTTGCATGATCTCCATGACATATAATATACATATAGTTGGGGGTTTTCAGCTTTAAACTTTCCCATGAAATACTGTGTTCATATGTGTGATTATTTATGGTTTTAATGTGCCCATGCGATTGTTTTTATTTCCGCAATGAATGATCAATGGTAGAAGAGATTTTGTATTGTGCATGAAGATAAATAGTGTGTGATCGGGGAGAATCTCGATGAATAATATATCGATTATTAATTTCTACATCTGCCGGTTGCCAATATAATAGGTACCACAGGAACAAGGAACCATGTAAACACTCTTCATGTATTTAGGGTTGATCGGGTCCTTGACAGACCAGACATAATTTCTAATAGTATAGAGAGGTTTGAAAGAAGAGGCGATATTATTCCTTCTAAGGACATGGGAAATTTTGGCAAAAGGTGTTGAGATTGCAACAAGATGAAGAGCCCAGTGGAAATAAGTCGCCTTCACTAAGTGGGCCCGTAGGCTATTTTTGGCGCAAAGTCTATTTTTAGACATGTGGATCATGTTCTATGAGTTGCAGGATGCTATTTGTGGATGGTTGGTCAAGTTGGAAAAAATAGATGGACTTCTATTTTTAGACATATTGGGCGAAATCTATTTTTAGATTTCCAGTCTAAAAATAGATATGTCAAATATTATTTGCTCTTAATAATATTTAGACTCTAAACATTATCTTATTCTCTTGGAGATTTTGAGTTAAGTGCCTGAGATGTAGCACGGGAGGCCGACGGAAAGAGAATTCTGGTGGTGAGAGGGTTATGGAATATTGCAGGGATACTTCGGTTAGAACTCATGTGGCAGAGTTTGGTGGAGTTGATTGAGGAAGTTGATGGAGTTGTGTTCAGTTTAACTAATCTAAACATAGTTGAGCTATTTGTATTCAGTTTAACTAATTGATACAATTAGTGAGAGTGGTGTGAATTAATTATTAATTAATTCACTAATTATAAACTCATTAATCAACTACAGAATACATCAATTAACTTCAGTGCATGGACGGTTTCAGTGGAGACCAGTGCAGAGATAGGTGAAAGAGCAGGTTAACTATCAGTTGTGACTATACTGTTGCATATTTGCAACAACCAGTGATTGGAGAAGCCCATGAGGATTGCGCAGTACAAGCCAGGTGTTTCAAGTTATTTAATGAGCCATCCTACATCATTTATTACGCAATAGAGGTTGGCTATCAGGTGGCAGAGATTGGAGCATGTGTTTTGTTAGATCTAGCTTGATTAGCGTGTAGCAATTCGAGGTTGTGCTGAGAGCTTGTGAGGAGATTTGTACAATGATTGTTACATGATCTCTATGACATATAATATACAGATAGTTGGGGTTTTCGGCTTTAAGCTTTCCCATGAAATATTGTGTTCATATGTGTGATTGTTTATGGTTTTAATGTGCGCATGCGATTGTTTTTATTTCCGCAATTAATGATCAATGGTAGAAGATATTTTGTATTGTGCATGAAGTTAAAATAGTGTGTGATCGGGAGAATCTCGGTGAATAATATATCAGTTGTTCAAATTTCTACATGGTATTAGAGGGATATTGATCATTGGAGCAATTCTGGCACGGTGAAGCGGTTGAGTTTTGTCTTTGGTGGAATTCGATTTCATCAGTGTTTTTCTTGATGTGAAACAACCATGTTTTCCAGCGGATTACCATCACCAAATCTTGAGGTATGCCCTTGAGGGCAGCTCAAATTATATTTCATGGAAGGATAGGATGGAGGTGGTGCTAGATGACAATGGTTTGAAGGAGTTCATAGATGCTAAAATTCCAAAGCCTACTTCTAGTGATGCTACCATACTTGACGCATGGCAAAAGAAGACAAAAAATTGTCGAAGGATTCTGTTGGAGGGTGTAAAGGATCACATAGTGTCTAGCCTTCATGGTAAGGCTTATCCATTCTTGATGTGGAAATCCTTGACAGATTTATTCCAAAGAAAGAGCGACCAGAGGAAGTTGGCGCTCGAGGATAAACTCAGAAATATAAAGATGGAGAAAGGCGACATTATGCCCAAGTACCTCACGAAGTTCACACAATGCAGGAATGAGCTGGAAAGTGTGGGGGTGACTGTTGATGATGAGTACTTGGTGAGCTTGGCTCTCCTTGGGCTTCCGAAGAGTTGGCATTCCTATCAGAACTCTGTCAATGGTCGGGAGAAATTGCCAGGATGGGAGCGACTTTGGTCGGATCTTGTGCAAGAGGAGATAAGGCGAAGTACGAGGGACGGATCTTCATCAAAGAACTCTGATGAAGAGAGTGCATTTGTTGCGAATCAAAGAAGGAAGAGCAACTTCTCAATCACAGGTCAAAGAAAGGCAAGAACGAGGACATGTCCAAGGTGAAGTGCTTTCACTGTCACCAACACGGACATTATGCCACAAATTTTCCGCAGAAGAAGAAAAATAAGCAGGCTGCTGGATCTGCAGCTGGAGAGGCCTTAGCCTCGCAGTTTGAGCTGGATTTTTCATTGATCGCATGCTTGGTCTCAAGTGTGGCGGGATCAGTGTGGTTTCTGGAAAGTGGTGTGTCTTTTCACATGACAGGAGATCGAGATTTGTTTGCTGATCTGGATGAGAAAGATCTTGGAGTGCACATCGAGATGGGCGATGATGGTAGATACAGTGCGACCGGTATCGGTACCATTTCCTTTGAGAGGGATTCTGGTAAACCCTTCGTATTGAAGGAAGTGATGCATGTTCCAGGATTGAAGAAGAATCTTATCTCTGTGGCCATGTTAGAAGACAAGGGATATGATGTTGTCTTTAGTGAGGGAAAGGCTTTCCTGCGCAGTAAGGCAACTGGTGAGACCCGGAGGATAGGGGTTCGAGTTAAGAACCTTTATCAATTGCAGGTAGATGGATGTACAGCAATGGCAGGCAAGGCAGAAGGAGTGGTGAGCTGGGATGATGGCGAGTTGTGGCACTGGAGATTGGACCACCTTCACCATGGAGCTTTGAAGATACTGCAATAGATTTCTACTGGGCTTCTGTTGATGGGAAAATATGTCTGGCCAACAGTAGGGGATCTCCCCGGTAAAAAGTCCCAACTAGACCTTGAACCGTTTGGAATAGGGATCCCATCCGGGGTGTGGGTCCGGCTACCGCTTAAATCGCCTTCCCTTTTGGTCTCAAAAGAACCTGATTGAACCTGCGGACACACACTTATTCACATGATACAAAATACATGATTGATGCATTAAACAAGTATAAAACACTATGCGTAGCAAGATAATGAATAAATCATATACGCCGAAGGAGGTGTCGTTAGCAACACATCTTCAGGGTTATGCTTATAGGCTAATCTGACCACAAAAGAAACAATTCTTTATGGCGAGATCCCCCTTTATTTCTTGAAAGAGAAAATGAAATGCTAATAAACAAAGTCATTAACATCCATTAGGAAGGCAGTGAAAACTGAACATCATCAACACAAACACAGATAGCCATAATGCATAAATGATGCTATAAAGAGTGCAGCTTCATTAATCAAAAGATGTTTGAAACTGTATAAGAAAATACACATAGTGTTCGCATAGTAAAACACATCAGATCCATAGGGAGTTTTAACAAGTATCTGTATTCATATGCACAAGAGTATAATCTTTCAATACAATGCTATATAGCTCTTGAGTCTCAAAAAGAAAAAGCCCCCTTTACATTTTCCCCGGAGGGGGTTTTATAGAACAAAACTTGCCCTTTGGGCTTCCCGACTTTTCGCCTGCCTGCCTATTGAGTTGCCTTGCGACCTGGAGGAGACTGCGACCTGCGACCTGGATAGGCAGTGCGACTTGCGACCTGGATAGGCAATGCGACCTGCGACTCGCCCGGGCGGTGCGACCTGCGACCTGCCTCTAACTGCTGCCAGTGACTTACTGCTACCGGGCTATGAAGATGAACGTGCAATCGTGAGGTCAGGGGTGTCAATCTGCTGTTCTTTGAGGAAACCTTGCCAGGTCTGGTACTCCTCTGCTATGGGGGAAACGAGAGGGACCTCCTCTTTCAACCGATGCATGCATTCCAAAGCATTTGGAACTAGAGTTTCCCTTTTTGTGAGATCTGGTTGGAAAGAGAGGCGAGTTTGGTATAAATTCGTACTGGCGTGGCTAGAAACTGACCCAGATTTTCTTGGGATGCTGCGAGCTCAGGGGCGGCAGCAGCTTGCTTGATGGGCTGCAGAAATGACTGGATTTCTTGATCTACTTGTTCCCAGGCTTTCTCTTCGTCCAATGCCCCTAGCGAAGGAATCTGGTGAAGGGTGTGCATCGAGTCGATGCCACTAATCAGGTGGTCGTATGAAGACATTACTTTGTCCAAATCTTTGGATAGCTTGTCTTTGGACTGCATTTTCATACGGAGTTGGACTTTGGCATCTTGTGTATGAATCCAATCCTTCTTGGGAAAATGCTCAGGAGCCTGAGGGTATCGCACTGTCCAATCCATCATTGTGTCTAAGGCCTGTGAGGCCTCCTTGAGCTGGTCGTGCTTCTGCTTAGTTTCTGCCCGTGCTCTTACCCATGGGGCGACTGTTTGTTTGATGGTGAACATTTCTCCATACACCTGCCTCATGGTCGCCTCCAACACATCACACTCATTTAGAATGGCGAGTGGGACTTCATTGACCGGGGGAGTCTTGTCTCGGAGTTGTTGAACTTCTGCTTTCAACGCTGACTTCTCCTGTTCTGCCCTCTTCTCCCGCTGCTCTGTTGCTTGTAATATATTTTGTAGAGAAACAATTTCTCTACTCATCCTAGTTACATTTTCTTCCGTGGCCGCAGCGAAAGCCGTGCCTGCCGATGCTATCATCACGGGATTAGTCCTAGTGTCAAGGACTATGTCTTTTCCAGTTGCAACTGTGGATGTGGCGTAAGGACTCTGCGCCAGGGATCTTCTCCTCTCTTGCCGGATTTTGAAAGAGAATTGATCGAAGGTGAGCCTGGTGAGATGAAATACCTCCTCCTCCTGCCCCTGGGGGGAACTAACATCAGAGAGCTTGGTTCCGGTACCGCCTGGAGGTACCTCGAGGGGAGTTACCTCGATGTCTTCGATCATTTCATCCTCTTCTTCTTCCCTATTCTTTTCCTCCTCTTCCTTTCGCCTGCGTTCGGCTTCCGCCTTCTCATGTTCTTCCTTTCGCCTACGCTCTGCTTCCGCCGCTGCTTCTATTTCGGCTTTCCTCTTCCGCTCTGCTGCAGCAACTTGCTCTGCTTTCTTTTGGCATTCAGCTTCTGCTCTGTCTAGTTCTTCCTTGAGTGCCCGTTCTGCTGCGGCCTGTGCCTCCTTTTCCTCCTTTTCTTTTCTGGCCTCCTCGGCCTGCTTCTTCTTCTGTTCTGCCTTCAAAATCTTCTTGCGTTTTTCCTCGTCCTCTTTTATCTTCTTTTCTCTCTTTTGCTAGGCTTTTGCCTCTGCTTCTTTCTGTTGGGTAGATGTAGTAAGCCCTGTGCCGGTCTGAGACTTTTTTGCTAGAGAGAAAGAAGCACCTCCTAACTGACGGCTCCTATCTTCCAGGCTCTGATCATCCGGATCCTCTTGGCCAAAGTCTGCCCCTGGAGCAAGTTTTCTATCTGCGTTATACAGTTCCTTCTTTCTTCCTCTCCTGGGCGTTCTACATGCTGGTAGTTCCATTTGAATTTAGCTTTCTTGTAGTGTTCAGGAATTATTCTCTCCGGGTCATATGTTCGGTGATCTAGAGCCCCAAAGTGATAGCTTTTCATCTCTTCTCCCTCCGCTGCTACATCTTTGAAATCTTTAACTGTGTATGCGCCGATGGTGAGGGGTAGCGCGGGCCACGGCTTATTTTTACCTTTGGACAGGACACTGGAGAAGCCCGAGGACATTTGGAAACATACCTCCCACATGAGCACTCTGTATGTAACGAAGCGAGGCATAGCATGTGGTGCTCTATAAGACCCAAAGACTCGGATGAAAGTATATCCGGCGAAAGGAAACCAATGTGCCACTTGGCTTAGAGTCTCCCTGGCTCACCAAGACATGCAGGGGGTGTCTTGACCAAATAATTTTCTGTATAGAGCGGGGATAAATACTTGAGAGATTTTCTCTATATCCTGTTTATACCTGGATTCCCAAAAATCCTTGGTTTGTAGATGAATTGCACGGGTCTGCATGGAATCCTAGTTGTGTTCCCATCCCTCAAAGTGCAACCCCGCGCAGACAACATCCAGTAGATAAGAGGCCATATAGAATTCAGAAGGCATTCCGTCATCTGGGACCAATGCTGAGGACAATTTTGTATGCATTGAAGTCATCAATATGACAGCCCAGTTGAAACGGGTGCCATGCACCGTTACATATTCCATGATAGTAGCCCATGTGTTGTTGAAGGTGGTGGCATCAGGACGCCCGTACAATCTGCAAAGCATGGCGGCTACTAATTTATATACTTTCTTCAGGCCGGCCACCGGGTATTCTTGGTCTTTCTTAACTTTAAACTTCTCAGGCTCCTCCCACCATTGCTTGATGATGTCAACTGCAGGGACTGCATGAGCAAGAGCCCATTCTTCTGTAAAGTTCTCTTCTGGGCGAGGCAAAGAGTAATAGATGTGGGCATCTGAGCCTACGAGCGTTGCGAAAGCCTTGCCTTCGCTGTCTCGGATCACGAACTTCTTGTAATCCGTTCTCTGTATGATCCAGTCTATCATCTCTGGGCATGGAAATATGGCCAGATGAGCACCTGCGAGATGAAGCCTGGACCTTTTGACCTTTAAGTACACCTCCCGATCTGGGAGGTCTTCTGGGAATTCTGCTGGAGAAAATTCTTGGTACACTTGGTACCATCGCATGTTGTTCCCTTTTGCAAATGTACAAAGTGTATCCCTGTATATTGGGGGTGGAGACACCATGTCCAGCTCCACATCTTCTACTGCCAATTGCTTGTCCTTCTTCCGGGATACTGGGGGTCCCATGTCGCTGGAATCAGAGAGGACCGGTATACACTCCGCGTCTGCTTCAAGTTCACCTGTCATATTCATGAAAGAATCCCAAGATAAGAACGACATGATGATATAAAGCCAATTACAGTTTATCAATGATTTTAGCTGAGACACATGCAAAATTGAATAATTGGTTTACTGGGTCACGGGGTCGCAGATTGCAAGGAATGGCCCAGGTGCGACCTTGCAACCTTGCGACTGGGTCGCAGGGTCGCGGGGTCGCGGATCTCGAAAAAAGTAGGAAATGCGACCTTGCGACCTTGCGACCAGGTCGTTGGGTCGCAAATCTCTGGAAAAATAAGAGATGTGACCTTGCGACTAGGTCGCTGGGTCGCTGGGTCGCAAATCTACGAAACCGAGGACAATGCGACCTTGCAACTAGCATTAGGGGAATTTTGAGGTCTAAAATGGGCCTCCAAAGGAAATTATAAAATAATAGTGGAAAAAATCTATTAAGATTTGATGACATCATCAAATTTTAGAGGGAAAAATGAAAAAAACTACTTTTTCAATTCATATTTTTAACTTATCTCCCAAAGTTTTTACTCAAATTTCGAGCGGGAGTACTCGTTGGATGCGGAATTTAATTCCCCATCCAAGGAGTACCCATGTTGCATACTTTCGATGGGTCCTACTACACGAAAAAATGAGAAATACATAAAAAAACGTGATTACAATCACGTTTTTTATGTATTTCTCATTTTTTGTGTAGAAGAGTTCATCGAAAGTATGCAACATGGGTACTCCTTGGATGAGGAATTAAATTCCGCATCCAACGAGTACTCCCGCTCGAAATTTGAGTAAAAAATTTGGGAGATAAGTTTAAAATACGAGTTGAAAAAGTAGTTTTATTATTTTATTATTTTTTAATATTTTTACTTTTTTACTCCAAAAATGGTGAATCATCCCTTATGGATGACATCATCATCTTGAATCCTATTGGTTGTTATAAAGTTTATTTTTGTTGTACATTTTTCTTATGAGGCCCATTTTAGACCTCAAAATTCCCCTAATGGTCGCTGGGTCACGGGGTCGCAAATCTATGAAACCGAGGAGAATGCGACCTTGCGACCTAGCGACTAGGTCGCGGGGTCACAGGTCGCACTAGGGCTTGCCGGGGGGTTTTGGGCGCGTGCAGCGTGGAAGGGTTTTCCCTTTAACTTGAAAAATACAAGGCTAAAAGGGTCCAAATAGAGTTAAGGGATAGCTCCGGGACTAGGAAACAGGCCATGAGAAGTTGTACAGGAAACTGAGATGAGTTTGGGCAACGGTGGTGAAAACAGAATTAAAAGAACAACCCTAAACCAGAAAAGAAAACAATAGCTAAGGCAGGGGACAATTTAAAGGCCTAGGGATGCATGGGTTTGGCAAGAACAACCACAAAAGGAAACGGCAACTTACCCGGGAAAATCGCGCCAGTCGACCTGTCAGAGTCGTTTCTTTCTATTCGTTGAATGTGAAAAATGCGACCTAGCGACCTCCTTTATATAAAAGGGTCGCACATGTGGGCATTTAATGCAGGTCGCTGGGTCGCAATTCGTGTGATTGGAGAGATGTGCGACCTTGCGACCTTGCGACCTCGGGGTCGCGGGGTCGCGGTTTTCCCGATAAATAAGTTGTGCGACCTTGCGACCTTGCCTTCTGGACTCCTAACTTAGTTTTTCTTTAAGTTCAAAGGGGCTCCAAAAAAAATTTTAAAGTGGGGTTTTTTGGAGGGTGTTGTAGAGGCTACAACAAATGGCGATTCACTGGTCAAATTCAAAGTCTCTGTCAATGGTCAGCCTTGGAGGAGGGAGGGAGGGGCCTTCGCTAGCTGTTCCTTTACCTTAAGGCCACACTGCCTAGCCTATTTCACCTTGCGGGGTTGCTTGGTCTTCTGGCTTGTTTGGGTGCTGCTTAACCACATTTCATTATTTTAGGTCTCCGGACCGAAAGGGTTGGAGAACTCCAGGTAGCTACAGGGTCCAGTACGATTATTTTGTCCTCATGGTGTTGCTCCGCTGCCAACGAACTTCTCGGTCCCGGCGGAGTCACTTCCTAGGAATAATGAACGTTGCTTCGCTGCCAGCAAGCCTGATCAGTACCCTGGCGGAGTCGTCACATCACCTCTCTGCGCAGGAAGCATTTCTCAATCCTTTACCCTTTATTAGTGTGCTATTGCACTTATTTTGAATGTGCCTGAGGCACTTATTTAGATGTGCTTGTGGCACTTATTTAAGATGGGAAATTTTTGCCAGGGTGGATGAGGGATCCCGACTTATTTTACTTGCAGAGAGGTTGCTCCTGGTCTGGTATGAGGACTTTGGTTTTTCCCAGATGCCCTGACTTAGCATGGAGTACCTATGTTCCCTTTCGATCTGGTGACCGCCGTATCGCACTTTCTTTTGCAGACACCTTCTCAAACTTGCTAGGTGGGCTCCCCTGCTTGATGGCTTAAGCTAGGTCATGTGCTGCCTTTGGGTGCCGATCACAAGCAGTTTCTTACCACCTCTGTATCATTCAGGAAGGGGCCTCCCATAAACATAGAACATGTTGCAGCGTGCCAAATGCGTAGCTTCGACAAGTTTCTTATGATAATTATTTTTTTTTTTTTTTTTTTTGGGTAAAAGGAACGAAAACGGAACTATGGTACAAGGATAAGACAGCCCTTTGAGGGCTAATAAGTGAAGTAATGCTTAAGTTCATGCCCATTTACTGGGAGGACCTTGACTCGTCCCTCAAGAGTTTGCAATCTAAACGTGTGGGATCCTAATTTCTACTTAATTTGGAAAGGACCTATCCATAGTGCTTGGAACTTGGAATGCTTCCCCTTTTCTTCATGAGCTTTGTCCCACTTTAGGACCAGGTCTCCTACCTCAAAATTTTTATTCCCTGCGGATTTTCTATCAAACCATCTCTTGATTCGGCTTTGGTGGATGGCGAACTTTTCCCGGGTTTTTTGCCTTTCTTCCTCCAACTTCAGCAGGGTGTCGATTCGAGTCTGCAAGGTGATAGGGCCGGCAATGAGGGCTCATGAAGTGGCAGGCGATATGACAAAAATGATGTGAGGAAGAGAGAGTACGACGCAATGTAAGAGGCGAGGCTCAAGATGTAATGCAACGCCATGTGCGAGAACGATCAACCAGTTGTAGGTGGAAAAGAGGCGCAATACAAGCAATGATTATTTATGCAGCAACAAGCGACTGAAAGGAAATAAACGAAAAATACTTGTAACATGATGATGCTTAAGAAATTAATCGTAAACAAAACAACAAACACACTTTTAAACTATGAAGAAAACATTCAGAAAGTAAACCTAATTAAATTTGAACTAAAAAATTTATTGCAGGTCCTAACTAGCCTACACCTAAACCCTAGTTTAACCAATGATGCAGTCGGGTTATGTAAAATCAGTTTTCCAGTGCCGCCACCTCATTAGTTCCTGACCTGTAAGAACAACAATACTCGGGATCAGAGCTAGCATCCAAAAGAGTGCATTAAAAACAATACTTACCTGAAGAGCAGGTGCAATGGAAAGATGATCATGGATACTCACAAAAGAACATGCCAGAACAGATTGTGCAAGCTGAATCCTACTCTCATCTTGATACACATCAATATGTTCTTGAAACTCAAAATTTATAAATGACACACGACTATTCATGCACAATCCTAGGTCTGATGGGCATTGGGTAAGCCACCGCCTATTTTCAGGCACATCAACCGGATAGGGTTGGTCGAGTTGATCGGCAATCTCATCATGGTGTTGAAGACCATCAGTTTTATGGAATGGAAACAATAAGCATGTGCCAGGAAAATTATAAATGCATGCGCATCTGAGTGCCAAAACCCTAGTTTTGAAAACCCTAGCCCGGGGTTGCTCTTGGGTTTGGTCAAGGGTATGAGGATCTGAATCTGCTTTCAGTGTAGTTTGCAATTCCTCACCGCCTCGAACAAACTCTGGACCTTCGAGCGGGGGGCTTCCCAACTTTGATGATTTGGCGAGATCAATAGGCGAATGGATGTGATCATGGATTATGGTGAGTCGCAAAATGTCAGTGGGCTCTATATCAGTTCGGCATAATGTTTGCGCGCTGACAGATTGATAATCCAATGTATCAAATTCTTTAGATTCGCCAGGATGGGGTGGATTTACTGTAAGGTTTCCGGGAAGTTGAGGGATTTGGAAAAAATCACATGTTAGTGTTTGATTGCAAGTGGTACTGGCTGGGCAACAGCTTAAAAGATTAGAGACAATGGCTGGCGTTTTCTTGCCAGTGAATAAATTGGGGTATATCGGTTGTTGCACATCAGCTGTTGGGGGGCAGGAATATGTGCTTAGGGAAACCTTATGAGAATGAAAAATACACCCAGACGAAATGATATCTGACGTGGTTATGCTGGGAGAAGCATGATACTTGGGAGTCATTATTTCAGAAACCCTAACTTGAGAAACCCTGGTTGGAGTTGTTTGAGGGGCCTTGTTAGGATCAGAAGGACTAGGGGTAACGGCTGGCATAAGTGTAAGCTCCTTGATCCCCTGATGGGTACTCGAATCTTCCCAAAGCAGATTATCGAATTCAGGTGTTTCCATATGGTCGGCAAAGAGATGCAAGTGGAAATCCTCAGCGGTATGATTGAACGTGTTTTCAGATAAGCAGGGATCACTGTAACCATTGATTTGATCAAGTTGGGTACCTGGCATGTCGGACTCCCTGGGAGTTACCCACTGGGATGGATCAATAGAGGGGACATTTTGAGGTTGCACAGATAGAAAATCGCTCCTATGGCTGTCTAAAGATTCTGAGTGAGAAAGATCAGATCTAAAAGATTCATCAATTTTGAACTGTGATTGTGAAACACCATCTGCGTTCTTACGATTGTCTCCAATACCAGTATAAGGAAATTTTGAATGTCTCGAAGAAATTACTGGTGTGGCAGGAGCAGGAAACCAACCAGGGAATAATGAACGAACAGATTGAGTCGCAGGGGCATTAACCATATGAGGCTTTTCAACACGTGCATCTGTGTCATTTAGAGAAAACAAAGATCTGGCAGGCCTTGTAAGGGAATCAACCTTAAGCGGGGTAGGAGTCGATTCATAATCTGTATGTGAACCAGATTTAGGACTAAGTCCAGGGAGACATCGAGTGGGATCGGGGTAGGTTTCATGAACCGAAAGAGATAATGAGCCACTGGGGTGTTCAAACTCTGATTTGAAATGGTACGTGAAAGACTCAAAGTCAGAACAGCCATTGACTTGCGGGTTGTCATAGGGAACACTAGGCTCAGGTCGAGTTGCTAACTGAAATGGTTCAAGGGAAACGAGAATCACATACGCAAACTGTTCTCTTAACAACCTCCAATCGACATCCTTTTCAGGGAACTCAAAACAATAATGAACGAATCTGATAGAGAACTCATCTAAAGATTCCTGAGGTTCCATTCTGATGTCATTTAACTTTATTAAAACGTTATGAAAATCATACCTGTGAAAAGCTTGTTGTAATTCACTGGCGAGTTGTTCAAATGAATGGATGGAAGCTTTCGGCAAAGTGTAGCACCATTGCTTAGCGCGACCTTTGAGAGTGAGGAAGAAAAGCAAACAAATGAAACCTTCATTTTCAATTTTGTAGCACTCACCAAAGTCATAGAAATCTAAAAGGTGCTGGGTTATGGGTACCCCATTTTCACCATCAAATTTTAACTGGGACAAGTGATACATAAGTTCATCGGGGATGAAGTATCTACGCTTATAAAACTCCAACAAACATCTCAGAAGAATGATTTGGGAACGAGCCATTACAGATATGAGATTAACTACAGGCTCTCAGGGTTCAGCTTGTCATCAGGCCCTCCTTCTAGCACCAATTCTGTTGACGGGAAAATCTATCTGGCCAACAGTAGGGGATCTCCTCAGTAAAAGGTCCCAATTAGACCTTGAACCGTTTGGAATAGGGATCCCATCTGGGGTGTGGGTTTGGCCAGCCACTTAGTTCACCTCCCTTGGTCTCAAACCAAAAGAACCCGATTGAATCTATAAACACACACTTATTCACATGATACAAAATACATGATTGATGCATTAAACAAGTATAAAACACTATGCATAGCAAGATAATGAATAAAGCATATACGCCGAAGGAGGTGTCGTTAGCAACACATCTTTGGGGTAATGCTTGTAAGGTAGTCTGACCACAATAGAAATAGTTCTTTATGGCGAGATATCCCTTTACTTTCTAAAAGATAAAACGAAATGCTAATAAAATAGTTCATTAACATTCATTAAGAGAGAAAATGGTAAACTGAACATCATTGACACAACACAGATAGCCATGACGCATAAATGATGACATGAAGAGTGCAGCTTCATTAATCAAAGGATATTTGAAACTGTATAAGAAATACACATAGTGTTTGCATAGCCCTAACACATCATATCCATAGGGAGTTTTAGCAAGTAACTGTATTCATATGCACAAGAGTGTTATCATTCAATACAATGCACTGTATCTCTTGAGTCTCCAAAAGAAAAAGCCCCTTTACATTTTCCCCGGAGGAAGTTTTATAGAACAAAACTTGCCCTTTGGGCTTCCCGACTTTTCGCCTGCCTGCCTATTGAGCTGCCTTGCGACCTGGAGGAGACTGCGACCTGCGACCTGGCCAGGAAGTGCGACCTGCGACTTGGATAGGCAGTGCAACCTACAACCTAGATAGGCAGTGTGACCTGCGACTTGCCTCTAGCTGCTGCCAGTGACTTACTGCTACCGGGCTATGAAGATGAATGCGCAATCATGAGGTCAGGGGTGTCAATCCGTTGTTCTTTGAGGAAACCCTGCCAGGTCTGGTACTCTTCTGCTATGGGGAAACAAGAGGGACCTCCTCTTTCAACCGATGCATGCATTCCAAAGAATTTGGGACTAGAGTTTCCATTTTTTGTGAGATCTGGTTGGAAAGAGAGGCGAGTTTGGTATAAATCCGTACTGGCGTGGCTAGAAACTGACCCAGATTTTCTTGGGATGTTGCGAGCTCAGGGGTGGCAGCAGCTTGCTTGATGGGCTGCAGAAATGACTGGATTTCTTGATCTACTTGTTCCCAGGCTTTCTCTTCGTCCAATGCCCCTAGCGAAGGAATGTGGTGAAGGGTGCGCATCGAGTCAATGCCGCTGATCAGGTGGTTGTATGAAGACATTACTTTGTCCAAATCTTTGGATAGCTTGTCCTTAGACTGCATTTTCATACATAGTTGGACTTTGGCATCTTGTGTATGAATCCAATCCTTCTTGGGAAAATGATCAGGAGCCTGAGGGTATCGCACCATCCAGTCCATCATTTTGTCTAAGGCCTGTGAGGCCTCCTTGAGCTGCTCGTGCTTCTGCTTAGTTTATGCCCGTGCTCTTACCAATGGGGCGACTATTTGTTTGATGGTGAACATTTCTCCCTACACCTGCCTCATGGTCGCCTCTAACACATCGCACTCCTTTAGAATGGCAAGTGGGACTTCATTGACCGGTGGAGTCTTGTCTCAGAGTTGTTGAACTTCTGCTTTCAATGCCAATCTCTCTTGTTCTGCCTTTTTCTGCCGCTGCTCTGCTGCTTGTAGTCTATTTTGTAGAGAAACTATTTCTCTACTCATTTTGGTTACATTTTCTTCCATGGCTGCAGCGAAAGCCGTGCCTGCTGATGCTATCATCACGAGATTAGTCCTAGTATCAAGGACTATGTCTTTTCCAGTTGCAATTGTGGATGTGGCGGAAGGACTTTGCGTCAGGGACCTTCTTCTCTCTTGCCAAATTTTGAAGGGGAATTGATCGAATGTGAGTCTGGTGAGGTCGAATACCTCCTCCTCCTGTCCCTGGGGGGAACTAACATCAGAGAGCTTGCCTCCGGTACCGCCTAGAGGTACCTCGAGGGGAGTTACCTCGATGTCTTCAATCATTTCATCCTCTTCTTCTTCCCTATTCTTTTCCTCCTCTTCCTTTCGCCGACGTTCGGCTTCCGCCTTCTCATGTTCTTCCTTTCGCCTGCGCTCTGCTTCCGCCGCTGCTTCTATTTCGACTTTCCTCTTCCGCTCTGCTGCAGCAGCTTGCTCTGCTTTCTTTTGGCGTTCAACTTCTGCTTTGTCTAGTTCTTCCTTGAGTGCCTGTTCTGCTGCGGCCTGTGCCTCCTTTTCCTCCTTTTCTTTTCTGGCCTCCTCGGCCTGCTTCTTCTTCTGTTCTGCCTTCAAACTCTTCTTGCGTTTTTCCTCGTCCTCTTTTATCTTCTTTTCTCTCTCTTGCTGGGCTTTTGCCTCTGCTTCTTTCTGTTGGGTAGATGTAGTAAGCCCTGTGCCGGTCCAAGACTTTTTTGCTAGAGAGGAAGAAGCACCTCCTAACTGACGGCTCCTATCTTCCAGGCTCTGATCATCTGGATCCTCTTGGCCAAAGTTTGCCCCTGGAGCAAGTTGTCTATCTGCGTTATACCAGTTCCTTCTTTCGTCCTCTCCTGGGCGTTCTACATGCTGGTAGTTCCATTTGAATTTAGCTTTCTTGTAGTGTTCAGGAATTATTCTCTCCGGGTCATATGTTCGGTGCTCTAGAGCCCCAAAGTGATAGCTTTTCATCTCTTCTCCCTCCGCTACTACCTCTTTGAAATATTTAACTGTGTATGCGCCGATGGTGAGGGGTAGCGCGGGCCACGACTTCTTTTTACCTTTGGACAGGACACTGGAGAAGCCCGAGGACATTTGGAAACATACCTCCTGCATGAGCACTCTGTCTGGAACGAAGCGAGGCATAGCATGTGGTGTTCTATAAGACCCAAAGACTCGGATGAAAGTATATCCGGCAAAAGGAAACCAATGTGCCACTTGGCTTAGAGTCTCCCTGGCTCGCCAAGACATGCAGGGGGTGTCTTGACCAAATAATTTTCTGTATAGAGCGGGGATAAATACTTGAGAGATTTTCTCTATATCCTGTTTATACCTGGATTCCCAAAAATCCTTGGTTTGTAGATGAATTGCACGGGTCTGCATGGAATCCTAGTTGTGTTCCCATCCCTCAAAGTGCAACCCCGCGCAGACAGCATCCAGTACATAAGAGGCCATATAGAATTCAGAAGGCATTCCGTCATCTGGGACCAATGCTGAGGACAAGTTTGTATGCATTGAAGTCATCAATATGACAGCCCAGTTGAAACGGGTGCCATGCACCGTTACATATTCCATGATAGTAGCCCATGTGCTGTTTAAGGTGGTGGCATCAGGACGCCCGTACAATCTGCAAAGCATGGCGGCTACTAATTTATATACTTTCTTCAGGCCGGCCACGGGGTATTCTTGGTCTTTCTTAACTTTAAACTTCTCGGGCTCCTCCCACCATTGCTTGATGGTGTCAACTACAGGGACTGCATGAGCAAGAGCCCATTCTTCTGTAAAGTTCTCTTCTGGGTGAGGCAAAGAGTAATAGATGTGGGCATCCGAGCCTACGAGCGTTGCGAAAGCCTTGCCTTCACTGTCTCGGATCACGAACTTCTTGGGATCTGTTCTCTGTATGATCTAGTCTATCATCTCTGGGCATGGAAATATGGCCGGATGAGCACCTGCGAGATGAAGCCTGGACCTTTTGACCTTTAAGTACACCTCCCGATCTGGGAGGTCTTCTGGGAATTCTGCTGGAGCAAATTCTTGGTACACTTGGTACCATCGCATGTTGTTCCCTTTTGCAAATGTACAAAGTGTATCCCTATATATTGGGGGTGGAGACACCATGTCCAGCTCCACATCTTCTACTGCCAATTTCTTGTCCTTCTTCCGGGATATTGGGGGTCCCATGTCGCTAGAATCAGAGAGGACCGGTATACACTCCGCGTCTGCTTCAAGTTCACCTGTCATATTCATGAAAGAATCCCAAGATAAGAACGACATGATGATATAAATCCAATTACAGTTTATCAATGATTTTAGCTGAGACACATGCAAAATTGAATAACTGGTTTACTGGGTCACGGGGTCGCAGATTGCAAGGAATGGCCTAGGTGCGACCTTGCGACTGGGTCGCTGGGTCGCGGGGTCGCAAATCTCTGGAAAAATAAGAGATGCGACCTTGCGACTAGGTCGTTGGGTCGCTGGGTCGCAAATCTATGAAACCGAGGGGAATGCGACCTTGCGACCTTGCGACTAGGTCGCTGGGTTGCGGGGTCACAAATCTATGAAACCGAGGAGAATGCGACCTAGCGACTAGGTCGCGGGGTCGCAGGTCGCGCTAGGGCTTGCCGGGGGGTTTTGGCCGCGCGCGGCGTGGAAGGTTTTTCCCTTTAACTTGAAAAATACAAGGCTAAAAGGGTCCAAATAGAGTTAAGGGATAGCTCCAGGACTAGGAAACAGGCCATGAGAAGTTGTACAGGAAACTGAGATGAGTTTGGGCAATGGTGGTGAAAACAAAATTAAAAGAACAACCCTAAACCAAAAAAGAAAATAATAGTTGAGGCAGGGGGCAATTTAAAGGCCTAGGGATGCATGGGTTTGGAAAGAACAACCACAAAAGGAAACAACAAGAGGGAAATGACAACTTACCCGGGAAAATCGTGCCAGTCGACCTGTCAGAGCCGTTTCTTTCTATTCACTGAATGTGAAAAATGCGACCTAGGGACTCCTTTATATAAAAGGGTCGCACGTGTGGGCATTTAATGTAGGTCGTTGGGTCGCAATTCGTGTGATTGGAGAGATGTGCGATCTCGCGACCTTGCGACCTCAGGGTCGCGGGGTCGCGGTTTTCCCGATAAATAAGTTGTGCGACCTTGCGACCTTGCCTTCTGGACTCCTAACTTAGTTTTTCTTTAAGTTCAAAGGGGCTCCAAAAAATTTTAAAGTGGGGTTTTTTGTAGGGTATTGTAGAGGCTACAACAGCTTCCTAAATGCACTCTTGCGCAGTCAGATCAGTGCAAGGGGTGTACCTTGGGAAAATTTGTGAAAGCCACTTTTCACGAGAAGGATAGTCACGCCACGACGATCCTTGATAGAATTCACACAGATGTGTGGTTTCTCGATGGCAACCGGCTTATTGAAAGCACGGGTATTATGTGATATTTGTTGATGATTTTTTCTTGTAAGTGTTGGATCTTCTTCATGCGAAGAAGAAGCCCAGAGACATGCTCAAGTGCAATGAGTTCAAGGCCTTGGTTGAGAAAAGAATGGGAAGCCGAGTGAAGAGAGGCTATTGGGCAATGGTGGTGAATTCATCTCTGTTGAATTCAAGGACTTTTGCAGTGCAGAAGGAATTCGAAGAGAGCTCATAGCACCTCACAACCCACAGCAGAATGGGGTTGCTGAGCGGAAGAACGGAACGATCGTGGGTGCTGCACAGGTGATGTTGCATGATCAAGGCCCACCCATTCACTTGTGGGCGTAGGCATGCAATACTGCAGTATATGTGTAGAATCATTGCCCACACAGGATACTTGGCATGAGTACACCCGAGGAGGCGTTTTCTAGTAAGAGGCCTGATATTTCCCATTTGAGGATTTTTGGTTCACCTGTTTACATTCATGTGACGAAGGATGCCAGGAAGAAGCTGGAGCCGACTACCGAGGTTGGGATATTTGTGGGGTACAACGATACGCCCCACAACTATCGTGTGTATTTTCCAGACAATCGCAAGACTGTTGCGCGAAGGGATATCAAATTTCATGAGGAGAAATCCATGGAGTGTTCGCTTGAGAGGGAGCCACACTTGCATGCAGATGAGGAGCTATTAGTTCCTAAGGATGAGTCTCTGGATGTGGATCAGCCACAAGATGAGGTTCGTGGAGTGGAAGAGACCACTCAAGCAGCGCCAACCATCAGAGGGCGAAAGCGCACTACAGAAGCTGAGCGACTGGCTCAAGATGCAGAGAAGATTGTAGGAGCACCAACATCACAGCGCAGACAGAGACAGTCACCTGACCGGTAAACTAGATACATGGCTCTTATGAGCAAGTGTATCGTGACAGAGCCATCCTCTTTTGAGGAAGCTGTGGAGGACCCCGCATGGGTAGATGCCATGGTGGAAGAGTATGATTCGATTTTCAGAAACAGTGCATGGGAGATTGTCCCGAGGCCGGAGGGGAAATCAGTGGTGGGTTCGAGATGGCTCTACAAAGTGAAGCAAGCAGCTGACGGGATTGTGGAGAAGTACAAGGCAAGATTTGTTGCTCGAGGCTTTTCACAGATTGAGGGGCTCGATTATGAGGAGACATTTGCACCTGTCGCAAGGTATTCTTCCATATGGACGATTCTTGCTCTCTCAGCGCAGATGGGGTGGCACACTCATCAGATGGATGTGAAGACTGCGTTCCTCAACGGAGTCATTGAGGAGGAGGTGTACATAGAGCAGCCCGAAGGTTTTGATATCTTCAGTAGCGAGTCGCATGTGTGCAGGCTCAAGAGAGCGTTGTATGGGTTGAAACAAGCACCTCGTGCTTGGTACACATGGATAGACAGTTATTTCACTGGAATTGGATTCTCCAAGAGTTAGGCAGATCTGAACCTATACCAGATAGTGGTGGAGGGTAAGTTGTTGATCATTGTACTTTATGTAGATGATTTGATTTTGACAGGTGATGAGCCGTTGATACTCTCATGCAAGGATGATCTTGCAAAAGAGTTTGAGATGAAGGACTTGGGCCTCCTTCATTATTTCCTGGGATTGGAAATTTGGCAGTGCAGTGATGGACTGTTTGTTTCTCAGGGTAAGTATGCCCGGGAGATACTGGAGAAGTTCAACATGCATGGCTGCAAGCCTGTTGATACTTCTCTTCCTGATGGATGGATGAAGGAGGATGCTACTTCGGTGGAGGTAGTGGATGCCACTGTTTATCGACAGTTGGTGGGGTCGCTCATGTATCTGGTCAATACACGACCCGACATATGCTATGTTGTTAACCAGCTTTCACAAGCTATGGTTAAGCCAACCAAGCTCTACTGGAAGGCAGGCAAGCATGTATTGAGATATCTCAGAGGCACATCAGGATATGGATTATGGTACAGACAGTTGGATGAGGTGAGGCTATGTGGCTTCACGGATGCAGATTGGGCAGGGAGCCCAACGGACAGAAAGAGCACATCTGGAGGGATTTTCAGTATCGGGTCGACAGCAGTTTCTTGGTACAGCAGGAAGCAGAGATCCATGGCACTCAGTTGTGAGAGAAGTAAGTATATAGCGGTGAAGTTTAGCTGCATGCGAGGCTATATGGATGAGGAAGATCCTGGTCGGGTTGTTCGGTTCACACTTGGATCCTACTGTGATTTATTGTGATAATCAGAGTTGCATCAAACTCTCGGTTAATCCAGTATTTCATGATAGATCTAAACACATTGACATCAGGTATCATCATATCAGAGATTGTGTGCAGCGGAAGGTCATGTTACTTTCATACATTCCTACGGAGGATCAGGATGCTGATATCTTGACGAAGGCGCTCACCAGGAGCAAATTCGAATACCACAGGGGCAGGATAGGGGTTGCAGATAATCCTTATCTTGTTGAGAGGGAGTGTTGAGATTGCAACAAGATGATGAGCTTAGTGGAAAGAAGTCGCCTTCAATAAGTGGGCCCGCAGGCTATTTTTGGCGCAAAGTCTATTTTTAGACATGTCGATCATATTCTATGAGTTGCAGGATGCTATTTGTGGATGGTTGGTCAAGTTGGAAAAATAGATGGACTTCTATTTTTAGACATATTGGGCGGAATCTATTTTTAGATTGCCGGTCTAAAAATAGATATGTCGAATATTATTAGCTCTTAATAATATTTGGACTCTAAACATTATCTTATTCTCTTGGAGCACTTCAGTTAAGTGCACAGATGTGGCACAGGAGCTGACCGAAGGAATTACGCTATTCCTGAGGGTTAAGTGGAGCTATTGCATGGATACTTCAGTTAGAACTCATGTGACAGAGTTTGGTGGAGTTGATTGAGGAAGTTAGTGGAGTTGTATTCAGTTTAACTAATCTAAACATAGTTGAGATATTTGTATTCAATTTAACTAATTGATACAATTAGTGAGAGTGGTGTGAATTAATTATTAATTAATTTACTAATTATAAACTCATTAATCAACTAAAGAATGCATCAGTTAACTTCAGTGCATGGACAGTTTCAGTGGAGACCAGTGCAGAGATAGGTGAAAGAGCAGGCTAACTATCAGTTGTGACTATACAGTTGCTATTTGCAACACACAGATAGGTGGAGAAGCCCATGAGGATTGCGCAGTACAAGCCAAGTGGTTTATGTTATTTAATGAGCCATCCCATAGCATTGATTACGCAATAGAGGCTGGCTATCAAGTAGCAAAAGATTGGAGCATGTGTTTTGCTAGATCTAGCTTGATAGTGTGTAGCAATTGGAGGTGGTGTTGAGAGCTTGTGAGGAGCTTTGTACTATGATTGTTACATGATCTCCATGACATATAATATACAGATAGTTGGGGGTTTTCAGCTTTAAGCTTTCCCATGAAATATTGTGTTCATATGTGTGATTGTTTGTGGTTTTAATGTGTGCATGCAATTGATTTTATTTCCGCAATTAATGATCAATGGTAGAAGATAATTTGTATTATGCATGAAGCTAAAATAGTGTGTGATCAGGAGAATCACAGTGAATAATATATCAATTATTCAAATTTCTACATAAGGTCCCTTGGATAAACAGGAGATGAACTTTGGAGATAGGATCTATCTAAGTATATTTGCCACTTAATCCTTTAAAGGCTTTTTGAAAGGCCTTAAGGCCTTGAGATCTACTATACCCATTAGTCTCAAACACGTCAAGAAGATGGGATTTCTCTGCCTCTAAGTGGTTTCTGTCAGATATTCTGAGAGCATGGGTGGCAAGAGTGCAAAGAACGCCAAATTTTTGAGCAATAAAATGATGGGAACCAGCATGAAGATACTGTTTCGAGTGTGTTTTCTTGCGGAAAACTTGGTGGGAAATGGAGCCATCCTCCATTCTAGAAAGGAGGATATCCAGGAAAGGAAGGCAACCATCCACCTCTACCTCCATCGTGAATTTTATGGAATCGGACATCAGACAGGGAGTTCAGGTGACCCAGAAAAATATCCAATTTTTCACGACCATGGGGCCAAATGACACAAGTATCATCCATGAATATGTTCCATTTCCTAGGCCGAAATGGAGCAAAGGCAAGGGCCTTCATTTCAAAATCTTCCATAAATAAGTTAGCAACGATAAGGGAAAGAGGAGAACCCATGGTAACACCACAAGTTTTCTCATAGAACTCATCTTGGAAACTGAAAAAAGTCGAGGTGAGGCAGAGACCCACTAAGTAAGAAGTGTCATGGTCCAAGACCCGCTTAATAACGGCTAGTTTTTAATGGCTAGTTTTCATCATCTATATCTGGGCAATGATGCATCCATACTATTTATTCATTGAGATCAATTACTTTCTTCACCTTATCTTGAGGATGAACCACATTAGTTGGTTCGAAATGTCGACCAATCATTATGATGTAATTAATCCAAAAGACATTTATCTAAATTATGGATCACAAAAGTCTTAGATCTAACATTAAATTAATTTTATTAATATTATTATTTTAATCAAATGAAAGTCAGTATTAATAAGGTCAAACTTAATTAATCTAAACAATAAAGCTGAAAAAGAGTAATAAGAAAATGAAAACAAATAAATAAACAAAATCAAAATAATAAAATCAAATTTAACTATTCTAAGCAATAAAATTAAAAATAGTAATAAGAAAATGGAAGAATAAATTAAATAAGAAATAAATATAAATCAAGATAATGAATTAACTCAATTTTATTATTTAAATCGAAAAAAAATATGGTGGGAAAAAAATGAATAGTAAATAAATAAGAAATAAAGGAATAAGGAATACTGATTAAAAATTAAAATAATAATATTATTATTATTAATATTAATATAAAAAAATACATATTATAAAAACTTAGGAACACCCGCTAATACTTCAATCATCGTCTTTATTTAGATTGATAGGCCTCTTTTCAATTTCCAAGACCTCCCTAAACTTATGATAATGAAAATTATCAATCCTTTCAATGACCTTCACATCTTCAATGCAGATGTGATGTTTTGTCTTTTCCACATGTTCTGCCAAAGTTGAGGAGCGGGACCTTCCATGTTTGATGTATGTTGCTCCTTTGATTAATTGAGCGGCCAGTTTCTAATTATATAAAAAATTAAAAAATTGATCACTGCATATTCTAATTATAAATTTAAATACTTGGTAAATATAAAAAAATCAATAAATTGTTCCATAAAAAGCTTAATATAACAATACGTTACAATATTCAAATAAAACTAAAGATTAGGTTCGTGAAGGGTGTTTCTACCGCTTGGTCTTATTACTAAATATTATCATAACTCTTAGTCCCGGGGTGTATTTTTGCTCTGAAACCTTCCAAAGTGAACTTAGGGAAGTTTGGACATTTTGACTTTGATCCCTCGGGACCTTTATGTTAAAAAAGCTTGAAATGGAGGGAGGCGAAGGTACCTCTTTGGAAATTTTAGAAAATTAAATAGATAAGAGATAAGTAAAATCTTCAAATCAAACTCCAATACTACTTGTTGTATTAGATTTGCATATAATAAAAAACCCAAGCTCTTGCTCCAACAATCAAAGTTTCCTCAAATAGACCATTGTTTTTACAAACAATTTGCATTCACAGTACTCCACTATGATCTTTTCTTCCCATCCATCATGCCATGTGCACCATTGAAAGGTACATGACACCACCAACTATTGTGCCTTTAAAACCTTATGTTCACATACCTTGATACTATGCACACTTAAATAATTGGCACATTGCACATTTGTTGTTTTTGTGATGCACCATTTCAAGAGAATAGGGGGAATCCACACCAAATTTTGCCCAAAATTCACCTCCAACACAACATTGTAAAACCTATTCCAATGCCTACTTAATTTATAAGAAGCGACATCATTCGAATCACCCCATCAAGAATTTTTGTGGTGGATGGTTGCTGGAAGAAGGGGCATGGGATCAAACACATTCAAAATTGCCTTAGAGAATTACATGCATAGAATGATGAGACATTGTACCCTTCTTAACTATTAGTATCAAAGTTGTCAAACATATGGAGATGGGAGGAAGTGAATACCTTAAATACAATCCCCACCATATCATAATGATTGGACATATGAATGGAAAAAACATTATAAGTAAATAAAGAAATATAATATTGGCATAAAAGTGGTTTAAAATAGATTATTCTAAGCTTCACCAAAAATGGGCTAATCATTGATAATAATAAAAATGGAAAAATGATGGGAAAAGGGTATTCGACAAATGTTGAAAATGTGCCAATTTAGGCATTCGTCATCCATCTCTCCCCACTCAAAATTGTTACATGTCCCTTATGCAACTAACAACAAGTCTGAGTCTAAGAGAACATGGCTCCCATAGTTAGCCATCTTCTTCATGTGGAAGAAGATACCTCCCCTCTCTTGTATTGTTGTTAAGCATGTAGTTTCATTCTTCTTGGTCAGCTTATATTTCTTTTTGTAGGGCCTATTAGGGAACCATATCATGGGATAGTGGAAATTCAACCCTATCCATATGTCCCCACATTCCTCCATGCACCTAACATATATTTTCACTCTATTGAATGGATCCTTCTATTTGATGTCTTCCCTAACCTGCTTCCATCTTGTCGTGCATCCCTCCTTGGCATGTTTCTCTAGTATGCTAATTTGAGCTATGCAATATGCAATGGCTTCCTTCTTGTTCTTCAATGAAAACTCTACCTATCGGGGATAAGAAACCCAATTCCTATGATTCTAGATAACTTGTAAAGGCTTGGGATGTTCCCCCCTTGGGATGTAAAGGCTTGGGTTGTAACGGGTTGTGGCCTAGTCAACTTAATTCGTCACAAACGAAGTAAAGGTCGTTAATTTAATATCCCCCAAAAACTGATTTGGGTTCCAAACTCTATCACGAAATAACAAGACATTGTGTTGATATAACTCACAAAAGATGTTCTTTTCCTTGTGAGTACATTTTGAGTAAGCCTAAAGAAAAGTGATTGCATTGGCTATCTCAAAATTATAATAGTCATGTGTGCATTTTTCTAAAATAATAGATACTTCTATTGTAATCACATGTTGTATTAGGGAGAGGGAGGTGTAGCTGAGGGTTACTTCTATCAGCATGCTCAGTTGAATCTTTTGAATTTCTAGCATGTTTATTTGGTGCTCAATATGGGACATTTCTTTTATTTCCTCCTTTTTTTTACCTCCCACCTCATCTTGTTAATTTCCGTTGTTTCTACCCACATGTCTCTCATCTCTTTAAAAATCTTGTGGTGCTCTTCAAGAGGTGTCACCCTTTCTTTATTTTATTTTTCCTTCATTTTTATCTTAAGGAAGTACACTTGTATTTCTTTTTCTTCCCCTGCCCTAATTTATGTTATGTGTGGTTTATTTTGTTAGCATTGATATGTGTAAGACTAGTGTCTTGAACTCCCTGTTATGTGACTTTACGACTGCGGACAGAAGTATCTTCCCTAGACCTAATGAAGTGGTCTAGAACAACATAAAAACAAAGAATATAAAGTTCTCCTTAGAGAAATTTAAGAATTTAAAGATGCTTACTTTAAATCTGTTGCAAGTTTCGCTCTCCTCTCGACTTGTAGGCACCAATAGTAGGTATGATTACTATAATTAGAACCTGCACATACAATCACAACAAGCCAAAGATCTACGACATCTTTGGAGCATTATTTAATTAATCTACTCAATGGATCAGCAAAGCATTGAAACATATGAATGTAAACATAACATAACATACATAGGAAAATGGTCTACTCTTTGCATTAATATGAAAATGAGAGAGTTTACAACCAAGAATATAAATTGATCTTGTAGAGATCTCCCCAATTTGACTTATCCCTCCTTGCCACAAAGCACACCTTAGTGTCACCCTACTGCATGAAGATGATGCCTCTCTTGGATTCCAGGCAGCAACATGAGGGCATGATAAGTCTCCAAAATCCCTCCCTGATGTTGTAAATGGTTTTAGATTTATAGGAGAGGGTGTTGGTGTAGGAATTCTTATCCATTTACCAATATAGGCTTGAGATCCACTCTTGATGGGAGGATGAGATTAAGGGATAAGAGGTGAAATCTCCAAGGTAGGATTATATAGGATTCAAAGTTGTGTTCCAAGGTAAATGGTTAAAACAACTCCTGGAAGCTTCTGGAAGAGGAAGCTTCGGTATTCTTTTTATTTTTCCTGAATTTATAGAATCAACGCACCCCCAACAAGGGACAACATGTTGTTGATCAGTGCAAGTGCAGAATGGAGCGACCTGTTGCTGAACACGGGTCCCTAAAGGGCCAGTGTGCGTTGGGCCTAAAAAACATTGTTTTGAAGTAGTCATACTCAGAAACTAAGGGACTTGGAAGATTCATGCCTAGGTATTTGTGTAGGGATGATGACAAGGTGTTCATGGAAATTGATTGATCCAGTTTGTAGGCCTATGACCAAATGCGACAAAATGGCCTATAACACTACCACTTATTTATTTTTATTTTCCTCATCCTAAGTTGTTCCCTCTTATTTTTCAAAATAATTTGTTGCTTGATCTAAATAATACGGCCTCTTAAAGGACCTTTTTCCATTCAATTTCTCCCTTAGAATTTCAATGGTTAATTGCAGTTTCCAGTGTTTCATCCTAAGAAAATTATTTTGTCAAATAAGTGAGGTATATAGAGGAAAAAAATATAAAACCCTTACCTTTTTGTATTTTTTTGGAGTTACAACAGTTGTCCCCTTTTCAATGGAAAAAATTGACTCTCAACAATTGTTGGGTGTAACAACCCCAAATTTAACAGGCAATTAATTATATCACATAAACAATTAATAATCAATCCAAAAACTATTTAACTAATTATCATATAATTTTCAGAAACATGAGTGAGACGACTTACCTGCAATGGCGATATTCCTTTCTTGAGACTCCAAATTTGAACGCTATCTAGACCCTGCTGACCGTAACAACGTTTTGGGAACAACTGTCCACCCAATCGTGAGCTCAGCTGGATGTAATCCTTCCACAGCTGGCCACCCTCGAGCCCTCAATCAACATACTACTGCCAGGGTATTCTTTGCCTCGAAATACCTTTCTCTCCAGAGAATAGATGAAATAATGAATGATCTTTGAATCTTCCTCAATGTCTATTAAATAGACCAAACAATGGAATGGGAACCACATGCACACATTCACTGTGTCAACATGCAACTTAAGTTTTACTTAATTTAGTGTTCTCTTACTTTTTGTTAGCTTTACTTAATTTAGTGTTCTCTTAGTTTAATTTTCTTTCTATTAGTTTCTTAGTTTACCTCTTTGTTAGCTTATTTACTTTCGTTAATTAATTCTTTCTTTAACTTTACTTATTGTTTATTGTTTTATGACTCTAGTTTATTATTTACTATTTTATTTAGAACTCTAGTTATTGTTTAATGTTTTATTTATTATTTATTTATTATTCTCTTGACTATTTATTTATTAACTTATTTATTAAATTATATTAAATTATTTATATATTATATATTATTTTATAATTATTATGGGACATTACATACTCCCCCTCTTCAAGGAACTTCGTCCCGAAGTTAAGTATTTAATGATATTATATTATATTATATTATTTATTATTTATTACTTCGTCTGTGACCAACACCCTTTGCTGAACTAGTATAGCTAGCAGGCATCAAAAGTTCTTCATAGCACCCGGGAAATCTCAAGGAATCTATGTCCTTTTTCCCATTTTCGAAACCAGGCATAAGCCTCCCCGGTCTGTCCCTAGCGAAGGTTGGCCCCAAGGCTCGCACCCGACTCAGACCTCATCTGCCCCAAGGCAAACATCCGGTCCCAATACTTAATGACTCCGGGCATCTCACAAGGTTGGCCCACTCCCTCCACAGCTCCTTAAGGTGCACAGCCCCAGGCATCGAAGTCTTACACCCACTTCTAGACTTCGGTGTTCCCATCCAATACCAGGCACTTGGCCTACAATATCAGGCCCTTGGCCTCCTCGAGATGGTCCCACAGCCCTTCAAGAGCTATCCATCAAGAGATATACAAGACAAAGGAACCACTAGCATATGTAGTGTTGATTGATTTTGTCCCCAGCCCATATGGTGTTACATATTCTCCCTCATAGGTATGGGCTCCCACAAGATCATCAAATAATTCAGCCCTCTTAGCTCATTTGTGGATTTCCTGTCAATCACCACATTTCAACATGCCACCAATGCATTAGTTATAACATAGTATCTTAAAAAATAATTCACATGCTTGCATGTCATGGTGAAAACATAACATCATTGTTAATTACCATATTCTGAATAGTGAAAATTACATGCTCATGCAGGTCATAAAATCTCTATGGAAATCCACACGCTTCACATCATGAAATATCATCATAAGGTATAACATCAACATATTTGTGTCAAATATATAACACCACATAATAAATGGACCTTATGTCAATATACCTCATATCATAACATCATAATCTCTATGCATATCATATTCATCATGAACATACAAAATTATTATCGTAACAACTAAATAAACAAGAACCACATGTGCATCATTATCCTCCTACCATCATATCATGAAACATATTCAATATGAGAATCATCTCAATACTTATCATATCTAGAACAATAACACATTATAAGCATTCTTATCACGATTCATCAGAAAAATCAAATTCATTTGTTTATTTAAACAATAAATACCAACTATGAAATGAGATTATTTAACATCCCTCTAGGAACTAGGCTATCTTACCAATACTAATAGTGTCGTCTTTTTTTTTTTTCATCAAGATTACTCTTCAATAATCGTTAGCCCTTCCTTTAACTAAGAAGTTGAAAATTTACATAGTAGGTATAGTCATTTAAGTACATTGTTGAATCATCTTGAGGCTTAACTTCTAGTTATGTATTCTTCCCTCCCAATGAAATTTAGTGAAATTCTTCGTTAATATATTATTGGTGGTACAATTATTCTTAAATCATCAACACCAAAATTAATATTCCATTATCAGTATTCATATTTTTATTTTTCATTCTATTATCATTCTGCTCAATGAAATATAAACCTTAGGCCATCATTGATTAAGCCTTTTGTCAAATTAATCTTTAGTGGTTTATCCAACAACTACTAATCATCATTGTTCGCCTTCAGAAGATTGCCTTATTATGTTTCTTTGTTAATAGCCCTTGATCTATTTTATTATAGGTGCACCATTCTTAAGGATTATTCCCCTTCACTTTTTTTGTCAAACACTATCCTTGGTTTACATTTGAATCGTGAAACCACTACTACCATTATCATCCACCAAAAGGTTTTATATATGCTTGGTAATTTCTTCCATTTTTCAGGTATAAACTTGTTAAATTTCTTCTACAAAAAGCCTTAGTGTATTATCAATATATTCATGAAACAATGAGTGCAAATGATTCAAGTACATCCTCTTTTAGTTGATTCTCACTTCTTTTGTCAATTTATGCATACTCATTCTCAAGGTCTTGTTATAGAATTTTCATTGACTTTTCTTCTTACACTTCATGCCAAGATTTTTCTCATTAATCTTCATAGTCTATTTCTTTTTCCAAAGGTAGATATTTGTTATGAGTCTTGAATATTTAAACATTAACAATTTCTTCATTTTCTCATTTCTCACCAATTATAAGTATTCGTAACTACATATCTAGATACTTTAAAATTGCATAGATCATCATTATGACCATTACTAATAATATTTAGTCATCCTTTATGCTACTCAGCCCACTCATCAATATCCTTAAGAAAGTTTGTCGTTTGAAAGAGAAAGTCATTCACTTCTCCATACTCTATAAATATATTTTTTTCTACTAATATCAATTTCTTAAAATTCCATGTCTATTATCTTCATAGATAAAATAAATAAATAAATAATAAAAAATAAAAACAAAAATCTTCACTTTCTTGAATTTAAGAAAAATAAGACATATTATCAAGTCGATTTTAAATTTTAGCCACTACTGAGTGTAGTTCCTCCACTATTATTTCCTTGCAAATAAAACTTATGTTCCTCCAAGAGATCAATTTTATTAAGTATTATTTATGTTTAAACTATTCCCATAATTTTTCCCTAACCTTCTAGAAAAGGCTAATATTCATTGTTTTCTTACACTCATTTATGAAACCTGCAAGTTCATCCCTTTCTCGTCATCCACAAGATAATTTTCTCAACATGTATTTCTAATATGATGTGAAACTAAGAACCTTCCTTCAATTATTAAAAGCTATATATCGCTTTCAATTCTAAATTCATTTAATGTCATAAAAGTCATCATCTTCTATCGACATCCAAGTTGTTTTTATTTTACATCCATTGTATGTTGAGCATTTTTTTTGTTTGTTTACTAACCTAGATGAACATCTTGTGGTACCGGTTTTAGGAATTAACCAAGCATATTACAATAATTCATGTATATTAATCATCAGGTGATGTAAGTTGGAGATCCATACATGCAATAAAGTTCCTTAAAGTGAACTCACACTAGATAACTCTTAGAAAAACTTAAAAATCACACAAATATTAGATTGAAATTTAATATTTCTAAAAGTCATCAAAACTACTTCATAATTATTTCAATACTTCATAATCCTAAATTGAAAATAAATATATATTGAATTTATCACTTATGAGTGAGAGGAACAATCCTTATGAAAGAAATTCTCAGGAAAGAAAAAAAAAAACATATTGACCAAAAACTGAATATATTTAAAATTTAAAAATCATTAACCAGCTCATTAGTTCCAAGATTTGTAAAGTGATTAAATCACATGTTTTTTGTTTTGTTTTGTTTTTTTGTTTCACTCATTAATTGACTTAAAAGAAAATAATTCTAAACACTCTTTAATTGACTCAAAAAAATATTTCAAAAAAAATAATTAAAGACCAAATATGTCAACTTAATTTTTATCATTAATATTTATAACAAAATCATACAATTATGTATCCAAAAGTCATATTTTATTGAACTAATAAACATAAAATAAAAATCCAAAAATCATATTTTAAACATAAAAATACAAAAATGTTAGTTGGTTAAGAAAAACAAATTCCACAATTAGTTATAACATACATATTTAAAAATCCTTAATGGAGACTTTGCTCTTTAATTAAAATAAATAAATAATTAGTTTAAAACAACAATTCTATTTAATAAATTACATATTAAAGGTCAAAAAAATTTAGTTAAAAACAACAATTCTATCCAAAAAAAATTACAATTCAAAAAAAAAAATATCTCCTCTAGATTTTAGTATTGTATTCTTCCACTTTAATTTAAATATATAAATTTAATTAGTATATAATATATATAATGAATACATTTTAGCATGATGAATACAATGTGAACGTAAACGTACACTTAAGTTCTGCACATGAATAAAATGAGTATTCAACATGATGAATATAATGTGAAGGTAAACTTAAGTTTTGCATATTAATATTATAATATATTAATATTTCTGCAGGATTCGGGTGTTGCGGCTTGAAAGACAACACTCTTAGTTTGATCAAATTTTTAATTCAATTTTTTTATTTATTTTTATTTTATGTAATAGAATAATATTGAAAAATACATAATTCGTAACTATTTCTTAATTGGATTTTATAATTCTAATAAATCGCTCCAGTTAAAAGTTAAATAAGAGCTTAAAATAAATAAATAAATCATTTCAATATTAAGTGACATCACTTAATGTTTGTTAACACCCATACATATTTTTAATTTGGAAAAAGAATAATATTTTTTTTTTCTTAACGATAAATAACTCAAATATAACAATTTAGTTATGAAACTTAATTCTAAATTTTATATTTATTTCTTTAAATATAATTTATATTAAAAGGAAATAAACTTAAATGATTAAGTAAAAGCATGAGTTTGAACTAAATTTCAACATTCTAATTTTACAATTTGGCATATGTATAACTAACTAACCGGAAAATACAAAAGAAAAATATTAATAGAATATATATATTTATTTAAAAGGAGAATATATATATATATAAAAGAAATGTACATGCATATATATTATTTAAAAGAAAGGTGCATGCAAAAAGCCTATAAGATTTATAAAAAAAAATTAATTTAAAACTTTAATCCTAAATTTAAGAACAATGATAGATATAATTACATAAAAATAAATTCTCAAATTTATCTTTAATAATAATAAAATTTAAAACACAAGCTCTTTGCTCATCATCAAAATTAATATCAAGTTTTAACCTTTATCTATAGGTCACCTAAAGTCGAAACCCGCTCTGATACCATATGTAACAACCCCAAATTTAACACGCAATTAATTATATCATATAAACAATTAATAATCAACCCAAAAACTGTTTAACTAATTATCATAGAATTGTCATAAACATGAGTAAAACGACTTAACTGCAATGGCGATATTCCTTTCTTGAGACTCCAAAGTTGAACGCTATCTGGACCCTACTGACTGCAACAAAGTTTTGGGAACAACTATCCACCCAACCGTAGGCTCAACTGGATGTAATCCTTCCATAGCTGGCCACCTCCAAGGCCTCAATCAACGTACTACTGCCAGGGTATCCTTTGCCTCCAAGTACATTTCTCTCCAGAGAATAGATGAAATAATGAATGATTTTTTAATCTTCCTCAATGCCTATTAAATAGACCAAACAATGGGATGGGAAACACATGCACACATTCACTATGTCAACATGCAACTTAAGTTTTACTTAATTTAGTGTTCTTTTACTTTTTGTTAGCTTTACTTAATTTAGTGTTCTCTTAGTTTAACTTTCTTTCTATTAGTTTCTTAGTTTAACTCTTTGTTAATTTATTTACTTTTGTTAATTAATTATTTCTTTGACTTTACTTATTGTTTATTGTTTTAGGACTTCAGTTTATTATTTACTATTTTATTTAGAACTCCAGTTATTGTTTAATGTTTTATTTATTATTTATTTATTATTCTCTTGACTATTTATTTATTTATTTATTAAATTATATTATATTATTTATATATTATTTATTATTTTATAATTATTATGGGACATTACATTGGGTGTGTGTTATATTATTTCCACGATTAGCCATGCGTTTAGCACATGGTTTTAGGCATGATGGTTTTTTGTCCATGGTATTTTGTAGATCTGATCAAGGGAATTGTAGTTATGTTCTAGTCTAGGGTTAATGGATTGGGGTTTATGAATGCTTCGGCATGTATATATATGTATTGTAACATTGAAAGGAACATAATGAATAATCAAGCTGGTAGTCCCCTTTTGGGTTCCAGGGAAAAATCTGTGTATATATATTTTATGTTTTATGTTCTTGATATTATTTATTTTTTGTTTAAGAGTTTGTTTGCAGATAATTTTTGTACAAAGTTAAAACTTACAACAACATCCAACTCCAATTATTCATTTTTAACATACACTTCAAATAAAGCAACAAATCCTTCTCAAAGGGTCATCCTTGTTGGTTCTTGTGGCTAACAAGGGAATTTGTCTTTACCTTGACAGACCTAGGGTCATCCTCCCCTACTAGTTCTTTTGTACCAACAAGAGTATCATCCATCTCTTGTGTTGCATATTCTTGTGTCTCTGCTAGTTCTTATGGAACAACAAAGGTTGTAGCAGGAGTATATATAGTCCTTTTATTTTTTGGAATGTGAACATAAGGTGGCCTCTTTTAGATTCCTCTAAGCCTCTTGGTGGTTGGATTGTTGCTTATTATATCTAAATCATTGTCATGGTTTCCTTCTCTTTGTGTAGTTGCAGCACTTGGCCCTTCTTCTTCGGCAAGCAAAGGTGGATATTTTGTGGCCAAGGGGGCCACAAAAATGTATCCCTTTGTTGTAGTTCCCAGAATGTCGACATTGGGGATCCATGGAGTTGCGGCTTCTATGGTTTCATGCGGCAAAATTATGGTTGTTGGAATTGCTACCATTGCATAGAAAACTTCCTCCCACGTCCTTCCTTCTCTATGTAGGGTGTTAGGGTCCTATAATAATAGGATTCATAATTTTGAATTGACTTTGATCAATATTGTAATATGTACATACTTTTCTTTCTACAAATTGTTTTCCCATATTAAAAAAATAAAAAAAGTAAAGAGGATAAAAGTCCTAAAAGAAAAATCAAAAGACTTGAAAGAAAAAATATCAAAAAGAATATAAAAATGGACCGTAAACAAAAAAGAGATAAAAATAAAACATGAAAGTGATGCAAATCCAAATGCCACTACTATTTACTTTTACTGCAAAATAAATATTGTATGCAACTTGTCAAAAATGCCACAATCCATGAAGGTTAAACAGCTTAATCTTAACCTTTCATGTTTTAAATTGCATGTTGTTAGATAGAGAATAAAGATCTAGACAAACAGTTTAATCCTGGCAGATCAGTAGTTAGGTAGAGAATAATAAGGAGCTCAAAAGTTTAATCTGAGCCCTTGGAAGAAATAAGGATAGAATTAGTGAGTTTGTTGTTTAAAAGAAAAATTGATAAGGGTTTGCAAGCTCAAATTCACCCATGTAAATGAAGAAAAAATGTTAGGGTAACAGATGGGTAGGTAGAAGCAGTTTTCACATGCATGGATAACAAATAATTGGTCATTTCATTTACTAATTTCCCTTCAAAATCATTTTCCTTGTAAAAATACTTTCTTCCCCTTCATTTTACCCTCTTATCTTTTTCCCCCTTCCAAAAAATCCCTTTTCCTAAGTTAAAAAATACATTTTACTTAAGAAAAGTGAAAGCCCTTTACTAATTCCCCTTTTATTCAAAAATACCCAAAAATATTTTAACGCTAAGTCTAAAATGGTTAAAATCTATACTTCGGGTCCTACAGTGAAGAAATTCACTCCCGACATAAGTTTTACACTATACTTAGTATATCTTACATCCGCAATTACATTTCATTTTATTAACATTAACCTAACGCATTAAATCCCTGTATTAACCTTTACCCCGTATTACTATAATTCCTTTATATATACACATCCCAACCCATATTTTTATTTATAACCTATAGTTCTATTTCCCCACACGTTATATATCCCGACCCCATGTATATTAAACAATGTTTTTATACATTTTTACCTTACCCAATTGGCTATAAAACCCAACCATAATACATATAAACCTATCACATAGTTTATGCCCTGGGCCCCACGCCATCTGATCCCGCGACTCCATCGCATCATCCTAGCCTTCTGATCTTCATCCGCCAGATCCGGCCTCTATTAAACCGTATCACGCTTTTCATTACATAACTGTTAACGCATTCCAAACCTTGCGAAAAATGTAGTTTTCGGGCTCTCCCTCCCCTCTATGTGGCATCTTTCTATTCGATCGCACCAATCAAAATAATTTCGCCAACCACTTTTTGAGCCTGCGAAAACCATTAAGCGGTTTTCCCCCTGCACCCAAACCACCCGCCTGTTTGAAATGACCGCCCATTAATGCAAACACTGTTTGGTTTTAAAAATGCATAAAACCACCCCATTTGCACCCTTTTTACCTTTTTGTTACATTTTGCACTGAAGAGGCATTGCCGACCAGTTTTTACGCTACTAGATCACGTTGTCGACCTAATTTTAAGCCTAATTCACCAAAATTCGAAGACCTTTGATGATATAGAACATTTCAGAACCGAATTGAAGCTTATAAAGACCAGCAAGAGTTTCAGAAAGCTTTCTTCCACCTCAGAAACCCTCCTACACAGAAAATCTTCATTTTTCAAGGTATTCTTCAAAAGAAAAGACCATATTCCTTGATCTAAAGAAGTAATACCAGTAATTGAATTATTTAGAGCCTTTTGTCGAACCTAAAGAAAGCCCTTTTTCCTTCCTAAAAGCTCTTTTCTATAAACCCTGGACCTACTTACACAGATTCTAAAGCCTTGGACTGTTAAATATCACAGATTGAATAAAATGAAGAAATTTAAGCCTCTATAGACCTGAAAAAGCCTCATATGCCTTTCAATCCATTTTATGTAGACTCTAGTTGTCTTTTTACCAAATTCCAAGGTCTTGATCAGACTACTTTTTATCACAAAAATTTCACTATAGGCCCTAGATATCTTTTGTAGAAACTCTAAAGTCTTGTAGTTGCTCTTTTGTTACAGAGATTACAGTTTAAGTTAATTGAACAATTTTATACCTTTGTAGACAAAAGATAAGCCCCTGTTCTATCCAAATCCTTCTGCAAACTGTTATAACTTTCCAAGGTGCTCCTACAGGCCTAAATCATTATTTCTAAAGTCAAAAGAGTAATAAAATAGATAAATAAAGCAAAGCAATGGCTTCCAAAAATATTGTACCTATCAATTCTCTACAGCCACCTGTTGTAGAGATAGAGCACATTCCATTAGTTGACATAGACTTCAAAATTACTGATACAGTCACAGAATTTAACCTTCTTGAGCTCCACTGTTGGAGCCAAGAAAAATCCATAGATCAGGCTGATGAAGTTTTCATCTAGGAGTCTAATTTACCAAAATATGTTGTACCTCAGACCTTCCATTGCCCAAAAGTAATTAGACTCTGTCAATCCTATTATTTCCATGATCAGAGAGCAATAATAAACCCTAAAAAATAAATCCTATTTACCATAATTGTTGAATCAATTAATCAGATGTTGCAGATACAGCCCCCGCCTAATGAAATCCATTTATCCATTGAGGCCCTCACTCAGCTATACCTCAATCTGGACTTCCCTAAGAGGTTCTAGATATTTCAAACTTTCATGCCATCTTCTGTAGAAATTCCCAAGATAAATCCTCCATACCCTTCTGCAAAATTCTCTGATAGGACAAGACATATCATATCCATGTTGTCTTTTATTCTTCGATATTTTATAGATGAACATGCGGATTTAGTAGTGTTAGGTTTTTTTTCCACTTTCACACCTGGTCAGCCTCCTGCTACCATTTTTAATTTTTCCCAATATCTTGCTGACAATATCCATGAGCAGTTGGTCAAAATTCCTTCTGAAGGTATTTTCAAGTATTCCTCATTCCTATTCCACATGTTCTTATACTTTCAGTCTGAGAAATTTAATATAAACCTTCAGAAGCTTGATGTCGAAGGAAATCCTCAATCAACCGTCTTTTGGACTTCCTTGATAAGGAAAGACTCCAATGAGTTCACTTATATAGATTTTACTGATTCTTTCATTCATCCTATGGTAAATTTGCTGAACAGCAGTAGGCAGCCTAGAATTAGTGAAGAAATTAAGAAATTCCTACAGTTGTCTGAGCATAATAGGATAGGTGATTGGTACTTATACCAAAATCACACTGAATAAGAGTATATGGATCAAGTCTGGTTCCATATAAACTACCTAAATGCCTCCCTATGAGGTTATTTTCCCTTGAATACATAAGGCAGATTCTTAATTCAGATGCAATTAATTTCTTGGCAGCAAAGAAGAAGACACAGTTCAAAATGAAAAATTAGGTTGGCCCTTTTTTCTGTAACAATAGAGATGCAGGTCCAGAGGCAAAAAAATGTTTACAGGAGTTTAAATTCAGTAAACGTTTCCTGTGGTATTATGATCCCCTTGGAGTGATAAGTAAAATGAGAGTTAAGTGCAAACTCACTCCATATGTACATGAAAAGAAACCAAAGATAGAGAAATTCTCCAATCAATCTGAATGGTTGGAGAATATCTCGGTAGAGGCATAGAAATAAAGTGATACTAGTCAAACTTTGCAAACTCCGGCCCAAGAAGACAAGAATGCAAAAAGAAACAGAGAGGAAGGATGTGCATGACAATTATCTAGTAGTTAATCTTGGTAACTTGGTTTTATATCAAGTTTTATTGAACTTATTTTACAACCACATACAATAGGTGTTTGTTTCACATATTGAAAATTTAGAAAAGGGTTGTATAGACTCAAATCTATCATCTGAAATGTTGTTGAAACTTCTCTTAATTCTTCTGGAAAAGATAAAATTTCAATAAAATAAAATTGACTAAAGATTTAGCTAATGAAAATGTTGATGATATTTCTTCTTCAGGGGTTAGTTTAGGACTAGTCCCTACTTTTTTAACTCAAGATTTATCTTTTGTTTAGATTTTATCTAACAATCTCATGGAAGATACTTCAATTTTTGCTAATAAATTATTTGGAAGCATCTAACTTTTTATACTCTAAAGGTCACTAGTTTATGAATGTGTATTTGTTTGATAATCTTGATCCATACAATAATGCTTCTCTTAGTCTTCGTGTTAAAATCCCTATTTCAACTAGTTCAAACTTTAGTGAAAAAGAAACTTGTGAAAATCAACAAAATCATAAGGTTTCTTTTCACTTTCTTCAGGGTGATGAATCCCAGTGTAATATGCTTATTGATATTAGTTATAATTCTCCTCATATCCATTTGATCGTATTAATTATTCACATCCTTTAATGATTTGAAAGGAAAATAGGTTTTTGATATTGATGGCATTGAATGTCATATAGAACAAAGTGAGACACATCCACACTTAAACATAAATAATTATCTTTATAGTTAGCTTTATCTAAGCACAAATCTAACATTTCAATCTTAAGTTCTGATAATGTTATCCTTGATACCTAGAATTCGTTTCAAGTATCCACAATTGTCCCTATTAATATTCCATTGGATGCTTTGCTATGAACAAATATTTGTAAAACCATTTTATTTTATTTTCCTTGTGGTACTCTTAATTTAGTAAATAAATATTGGCTCGATGGTTGACTTAGTTCAAATTTTAGTTTGAATAAATTAGATGATCATGAATATATGAAAAAATATGAGAAAAAAACTTCTTCTTTCCTTCCTTATAATTTTTCAATATTCTGTGAGAAGAAGTTGGCTCATTAATACAAACTTTTAGAGACTTATCAAGTGAATGAAGGAGGTTCTCATGATGATCTTATTAAGTCTTCTCAAATAAATTGAGATTCTTCAAAGTATTATTACATATGTTTCTCTTCATCCCATGATAGTTTTCATTGTACATATCATGATAGTTTCAGGATTTTCTCTTTGTTTAGTGTTAGTCACATCTATCTTTCTAATATTCGATGCACATTTTCTTGCAATTCTTCGATGGCTTCATTGGAGATTTGACTTTACTTAGTCCTAATCTTCTAATTTAGATTAGATTAGGCCTTTGATTGCTTCATTGGAGATTTGACATTAGTTAGTTCTAATTTTCCAAGTTATGATAGATTAGATTTAAGAATAACTTAGTTTATTTGTGTGCTTTCTATTTGAATAAAGTGGTTATGATGACATTCAAGCTGGAAATTCTGAGTTATCATCATGGAAATCACTTTACCTTTTGCCAAATTTTACTTATCATCTTGCTAATATTTACCTTTTTAAATATTTCTTGTAAGTCTTGCTAATGTTTAATGTTACTATTAGAGCTGAGGTGAAGACAAGCCCTATCTGTTGCAATCATCGAAGAAGAAAATGGGTTTCACAAACTATGGCTTCAAGGAAGGATGACTTCCATGCTTAGAAGATGATATTGGATCTTAAATTGGAAGACCAAGATGTCATGGACTATGTACTGGGTAAAATCCAATAACCTCCATCCACTGCTACTGCTGCTGCCAAAACAAAGTACAAGAAGGGGGAGATCAAAGCCAAGTTGATTATCAGGGAATCCATTCATAAGAGTCTGGTGGCCTACATCTCTGAACTAGGCACATCCAAAGAGATGTATGATAAATTGATCCTCATGTTCAAGGCCAACAATGCAAATCAAGTGCTATTCTTCAAGAATCAATTGAAGAATCTGAAGAAAGGCAGGGATGAGTCTGTCCAATCATACTTTCTGAAGCTGACCGAGATCAGGAACAATCTGTTGGTTATTGGGGAGACAACAGCTGATCGAGAGATGGTACTCACCACACTTGGAGGGCTGCCATCAGAATGGCATGTGTTCAACACTACCATTCTCAATAATAATTTGATACCTGACTTTGATGAGGTACTATCGAGCTGTGTTCAAGAAGAGACAAGAATGAAGGAGTATGAAAATGAAGGGAATGTTGCCTACGCTACTCATTCTAGAAAGAAGAACTTTGGTGGTCCAAAAAAAAACAAAGGAATATTAGGGGCACAAGGAAAGAAGGGCAATTGTTCCACTTGTCATAGGCCAGGTCACTATGCTAGAGAATGCCCTTTCAAGAAGGATTCTCCTGATGATGATGACAACAACAACAACCAGAGGGATGGAAATCAAAGGAACAACAGGTTCTGGGGAAAGAGGAAGGCTCCCTCTGATGGAAATGATCAACCTTTCAAAAGGTCAATAAATTCAAGTTATGAGGAATCAAATGTTGTTTATAAAAGAAATGAATTCATTCTTGTATCTGCCCTCTTTGCTGCATCTCTACCCGACACTATGGATGTTTAGTTGATAGATAGTGGTGCCTCAAGGCACATCAGTGGGTTCAAGGAAGCACTCTCTGATATGGTTGAGAAGGATACTAATCTGGAAATTATCCTTGGAGATAATGCCACATATCCCGTGAAAGAGACGGGGACTATGACCCTCCACTTGTCTCAAGGTCAAGTCCTTCGCTTGCAGGATGTACTCTATGTACCTAATTTGAAGAAGAAACTTGTGTCTATATCGACTATGGAAGACAAAGGTTTCAATGTGGCATTCACTGATGGAAAGGTGTGCATGTGGAAGAAGAGCTTCAAGGAAGCTATCATGTTTGGGTCTAGAATTGATACACTCTACCAAGTTGGAGGAAGTCCACTGGGAGCAATGACATGAGATGTTATCCGACAGACCGATAATGGCACTAAATATGAGTCGAACGAGTTCAAGAACTTTTGTAGAGGAGCTAGCATCAAGAGGGAGATCACAATGTTTGTGGGCTACAACGAAACTTCGAAGGCCTATAGATTGTATGTGCCCGGTCAAAGGGAAGTGGAGATATGCCATGATGTCACCTTTGATGAAGATGCTTCCCCGAGGAAAGTAGTCAATCTTCTGAGATCTAAGGATGATCATGAAGCAAGGCCTGGAAATCAAGAGGAATTGAAGGATGAGATGATGCCTGATGTTGAAAGACCAATGGACCTGATTGATCCACCTCCTTCATTGGGAAAGAGACCATCATGGCTCAGGGACACTCTCGAGGGTGCTGAGGGACATATGGCCCCAAGGGGGACATTCTATGAAAGCAAGAAGCCGAGTAGATACCAAGGGTATCTAGCAGCCATGAGTACTATTGAACAATCCGAGCCTAGATATTTTGAGGAAGCCGTAAAGCATCAAGTCTGGAAGGATGCTATGCACGAAGAGTATGAATCCATAATGAAGAATGATGTCTAGGACGTGGTTCCAAGACCGGAGGACAAAGTAGTTGTCACCTTGAAATGGCTCTACAATGTCAAGCATGGATCTGATGAAAGTGTTGAAAAGTTCGAGGCAAAATTTGTTGCCCGTGGCTTCTCTAAAAAAGAAGGCACAAACTATGATGACATATTTGCACCTGTGACCACCATTCGATCTATCATAGCCCTTGCTGCTATGCAAGGATGGAGTCTTCATCAGATGGATGTAAAGACCACATTTCTACATGGTGCGATAAAGGAAGAGGTGTATGTAGAGCAACCTCTGGGGTTCGAAGTCCAGGATCAGGACACCCATGTCTACAGGTTGAAGAAAGCCCTTTATGGGTTGAAGCAAGCACCCAGAGCTTGGTATGAGAGGATAGATAGCTACCTGATGAAGCTGGGCTTCACTCGTAGTAATGCTGATCCAAACCTTTACTTCAAGGTTGATAAAAAGAAGCCTCTCATTCTGGTGTTGTATGTGGATGACCTCTTCTTGATAGGTGCTGACCCTCTCATTCATCAGTGTCAGAGGGAGCTCGCTGCTGAATTTGAGATGAAAGACCTAGGAATAATGCACTACTTCTTAGGCCTGGAGGTCTAGCAGAGACCTGGCGAGATTTTCTTTTCTCAAGGAAAATACATTGTGAAGCTTCTAAAAGATTTAGTATGGTGGATTGTAAGTCCATGTTGACACTGATGGAGCTCAACATTAAGAAGTTGAGTGGCAGCGTTGCTAGGCTTGTATTGGAAAATCCTACTGAGTATCAGCAACTTGTAGGGGCCTTTGATGTTCTTAGTGAACACTTTGAGTCAACACATGGTTGATCATGACATTCACTGGGTTGGTGCCAAGAAACTCTTGAGATATCTCTGGGCACGATAGACCATGGGCTGAGATACATTGTCGGGAGCATGACACTCCTTGGATATACTGATGCCGTTTGGGTTGGCAGTGTGGTAGATCGCAAGAGCACATATGGATGTTGCTTCGCACGTAGATATACTTTGGGCAGGAAACAAAAGTCAGTAGCCTTGAGCACCACTGAGGTCGAATACATTGCAACATGTATGGCTTGTTGTGAAGTCACTTGGTTGTGAAAGATCTTCAATGAGTTGTTCGAGCATGTGTTAGATGCCACCGTTACCCTTTGTGATAACCAGAGGGGGATTCGTTTGTCATAGAATCCCAGGTTACACGATCGATTATTCGTTTGATGATTGGTAGCACTTTATCCAGGTTATTCGTTTGATGATTGGTAGCACTTTATCCGGGATATGGTGCAGTGAGGCGGCATAAGGCTCGATCATATAGGAACTGATGAGTAGGTCGTGGATATTCTCACAATGCCCATGGTGAAGTTCATGTTCCTATCCTTCCGCGAGAATCTTGGAATCGTGGAATGACCCTATTCTGAGGGTCATGTTGGACGATGAGCTCTGGGAGCTCTGGGGGGCTTTGGGGATAGCTTCTCGGAGCTATAAGCAACCACAGGGCTAGGCTTGCCGAACCTTGTTGGTGTGCTTATGCCCCACCGTTGTGATGATTGAGTTGGTTCACCTCTCATTATTTGTGCCCCGAATGCATCTTACCCATTTGAGTTCCGGACTCATGGGAAGTACCTCTCATTTGGCCAATGAGGTGGGAAAAGCAAGAGAATAGAAGCAAAGACTGATGGATGCATCAAAGATTGTCGTACTCTCTATTTAGGATGGCACGGTCCAACCACTTGATCTAGGATCAAGTCCTAGTGAGGTTTCGGACCTCCAACTGACTTTGGGTCAGTGAAACTAACTTCGGGTTAGTATATGACTATCTTGAGTCCTAGTGAGGTTTCGGACCTCCAAATCACTTCAAGTCAATGAAACTAACTTCGGGTTAGTATATGACTCTCTTGAGTCCTAGTGAGGTTTCAGACCTCCTACTGACTTCGGTTCATATAAATCAACTCCGGGTTGGCATGAGACTCTTTGTGAGTCCTATAGAGGTTTCAGACCTCTGTGCTGAATCTGTCAGCCATGAATGATGTCTTTGTGAATAACCCACTTATGTTTTGAAATAAAGAGGCCAGCAAAGCAAGTTACGGTGGGATGACGCACGATGTTTGATCGCACAGGTGGATGGAATTCTCCCCAGTTGAGAGGGAGTGTTAAAATTGGACAACTAGGTCCAAACTCCATGTTGTGATGCTCAGATGAAGACACCAATATTTTTATTGGGTTCCTCTTTCAAAGAGGTGCAAGATTGATCTAAATATCATCTTGATCCGATGAGCAGAACATTTATTTTGAATTTATTTTTAATACTTTCAAAATATGTGCAGGTTGGCCTTAAGGTTTTACACCCCCAACAAATGTGTCACACACCTCAGTGATTGATATAAATAGAATCAACGTTGTAGGACATTTCACTCATCTCATCTTCACACATCATCTCTCCTCTTTTGATTGGTTCGAGCTCCTTGGAGGCAGTTTTAATTCACACGTGGGAAAGAAGGACGAAGAGGAAGCTACTGCAGCTAGGGTTTCCACGCAAGTTTGACCAGTGTTGACTTTGATCAATGCATGGTCCAAAGGAGCTTATTTTTGGTGGAGACTTCAATTTTGGAAGGCTGTACATTTTGGCACAAGAACCGAGGTCAAAGGTTGACTGTAGACCATGCTGCATTGACTTTTACTTGTTGCTACTACTGTTGTTGTCGTTCTTGTTGGTGTTGCTGTTGTTTCTACTGGTGTTGTTGTCGTTGCTGCTGGTGTTGCTGCCGTTGCTGCTGGTGTTGCTACTGGTGGGGAAGCATTGAATTTTCTGGGGTTGACTTTGAGTTAACTGTGTGGCTGTTTTGAGGTTTTTTGTGACACATGGTGGGTTGGCTAACCAAGGGGACTTTGCTGGTTGAAGCATCTTGTCAACTATCGTAACGCACCACCACATTTTTTTTGTTTCTGGTTTGTCTTTTGTAGATCCACTGGTATGCTCTATTAGAATTTTACTTGATTGTTTATGTGATTTCTGTAGTGATAAGTAAGGTTGCATCAAGCATAGAACATCTACATAAATTTACAAAAGTCTACCTTACCCTTCCTAGTCCACCACGAGTAGTTACACATCCATAAGTTGGGTTCTATGCTTCATATATGTCAACATATCAAAACAAAAAATTGTCAACAACAATAATAAAACTGGAATTAAAAGGTTGCTTATCACTGGAGAAGATAGGAGGGATCTATTGCTTTTCCAAGCTTCAAACATTGACAATAACCTTGTCCAGAAAATTGCAGGAGCTGCTAGGTCTTGAAATATTGGTATCTTTGGAAATGTTATCTCTGGGAGACTTGAAAAAGTTGATTAACATACAAGGGTTGGGGTAACTGAAAATGCTCTGAACACTGGACATCATTAAATGCCCAGAGTTAAAAGAGCTACTAAGTTTTGAAGATACAAATTTGTTGAAGCTTACAGCCTTTGAATGCCCCAAATTGCAGTGGGGTGAGAGTAATGTCGTAGTTATGCCAACGGTTACAATATTGCTCTGTTGACTGAAAATATATTACTGCAATTATAATATTTATATTTACAATCTTGTTTATTGGATGGTGGCCATGGTTCTCACTACACGCTGCGGACAGAGCTCCAACATTAAGCCTCCAATTTGTGAGACAACTAGAGCCAAAATGTATCATAACATCTTCTGAAGTTAATACCTATTTCTTATGTTGTTTAAATGTGCCTGATTGCACATTTAAAGACTTTCCTCATGGGCTTATTGAGCTAAAATGCAATTAAAAGTTAAATTAAATATTTCAATATGTTGATCTTACGGTGCACATCTTCACCATGAAGAGTTGTAATAACACAGACTACCACGAACTACCATAACAAATATCACTTTCTATATGATTCCCTTTGAATGCCCCAAACTGTAGTGTGGTGAGAGTAATGCAGCAACTATGCCAACGGTTACAGTATTGCTTTGTTGACTGAAAATATATTATTGAAATTATAATATTTATATTTACAATCTTGTTTTTTGGATGGTGGCCATGGTTCTCACTACACGCTGCGGACAGAGCTCTAGCATTAAGCCTCCAATTTTTGAGACAATTAGAACCAAAATGTATCATAACATCTTCTGAAGTTAAAATATGTTTCTTATGTTGTTTAAATGTATTTGACTGTAAGTTTACAGAATTTCCTCATAGGCTTACTGAGCTAAAATGCAATTAAAAGTTAAATTAAATATTTCAATATGTTATAAACATAATAAACTTATGCCAGGTTTTTATGATGAATTGTTTAGATTTTATGATTATGCTGGTTTTGATGATTTTTTGTTGAAAGATAGATTTTATGATTATGTTAGGTTTTGATATTGTTATACGAAAAGATGGATTTTCCCAATGGGGGCTTTGGTTAACTAGTGAATTCAACAAAGAATTAACACACCACTAGGGTTCGATTCCATTTTTGTTGTAATCTTCCTCATGTGCATAGTCATTTAAAAAAAAAAGATGCCTGAGATTGAAATGCAAGTCCTAGGCAATTTTGGCAGAAATGCCCTCGCCCATGAACCAAAGTAAGAACGCTTTGTTCGGTGTATCCCTGAACTTCGAATGAGATTCTCAAAGTACCTACCAACAAAAAAACTAAGAGCACAAGTGCATCGAAAATTTAGAGGATTGGACTCGTCACAAGGGTTAAGAATTTTTAGGAAAAAAAAATAGTGTACATCTAATACCGAATTATATTTCATAATTCTAGTTCAAATTCAATATAGAGTTCCAAATTCACATGATGAGAAGAGATTCATTCATACCAGTCCTATGGAGTGGACGACGACATTCCATATTTCAATTGAAGCATTCTCGCGGGCCACTGCAACATGATTGATCAACGCTCATTGTGAATGCTACTACAATTGTTTTCTTATGGAGCACATATCTTTCTCTATGAACTTTGAGCATCTCCACTTTTTTTTTTTTTGCAAAATATCACATTATAGAGGCAAATTTGGGGCAACAAAATGATCAGATAGGTGTATGATTTCTGTAAAATCCTAGTTAAAACCTTTGGAGAGAAAACCTCTAAGAGGAATATTTTAAGGGTGAATGGATTGCTTCGATTTACAATGCAATTGTCTTCCAATAACAATACAGAGATGAACAGAATGCAAGCTTTAAATCGTCAAAACCCCGTGGACTTTTAAGTTGTTTTGGGCCAAGAAATTTCAATATGAACACAAATATTGGGGAAAATTTACATAAAAGGTTGTGGTTTTGTATGGAAATGATAGAGAGGGCAGCAAACGCTGACAGATTTTATCCCTCACACCCCATTCTATTGCTTCGACCTTCGCTTCCGCTTTTCATTCAACTTCACCATCCCATTCAGAAACCAATATTATTCTTTGCTGTTGTCCAACCCTCTTCAGAAACCAATATGCCGCCAGCCCTGGCAGATCAACCGCTTGCTTGCTGTAATTAAAAAACATATTTAATTTTAAATTAAATATTAATAATCATTTTAAATTGGTTTGAGATTTTAAAAAAAAAAAAAACAAAAAAAAAACAAAAAACAAAAAACAAAAAACATTTTTAATGGTATTTTGAATCTCTATTTTAAAAATTATTTTTGGCTATTAAACCGGTTTCAGTTTATATTTCAAAAAAACATTTTTAATGGTATTTTAAATCTCAATTTTAAAGATTATTCTTCTTATTTTTAATAATTTTAATAATTATTTTAATGATAGCATTTTTAATTTTTTAATTTTATTTTAATGATATTTTAATTATAGCATTTTCAATTTAAAATCTAATCTTGAGGTTGATATTAGTTTTAATCTTAATTCTAATTCATGCCTATTTTCTAATTTTAATTTTAAAACTAATTTTAATCTTGTTCTCCTTAATTCCCCTTGAATCCAATCATCTTCCTCTTAATTACATACCTCATCCCTCTTCTAACCTCAATTTTTCATCGATCTTTAATTATAGCATTAATTCTTATGGTAATAATAATCCAAACATTAATTCTTTTGGTAATAATAATTTTTCCACATCCTCTCTTACCCCACTTTCATACCTGTTAGGCTATTCTCATCCTATGCCCTCTTAATGTTAAACTAGTAAACATTTCCAATGTTGAGCTTAATGGTCCTTCCTTAAACCTTTTAGAAGAATATTTTAATTTTTCTTTTGTTCTCTTAACCATTCCCTATGGATATTATTTGTTCCATTGAATCCATCTCCCACCACCTTCCCTGCCATGTTGGGAAAGAGCTTTGGCAAGAAAGTGGGCGCATTTAGTCAACGAGTGCTTAACTCGAATGGTAGGGATGGTGGTTTTCCATCCCATCCACCTGAGTTCATGTCCCTGGAGACATGGCCCGTTATAGTAATGCTGGAAGGATAGGTGTCCCATTGGAGTCTAGAATCTTGGCTCCAGTTCTGGTGGTCTCTCGATGTCTTGGTCCTAGGCTAAACTATTAGTTCCTGGTATATGTGACTTGTGAGTTGTTGCATATATCTGGGGAGATTGCTAGTTCCTTATCAAAATTTTCGTTGAAAAAATAACGTGGACGCGTTCTTCGAAGCTCCAAGCTCCCCAAACCTAACCTTACCAAAGAGGAATTTATAGCCTTCCGTCGGCTCAATTCCAACCCCAACATTCTCATTCTAAAAGTTGATAAAGAAAATGAGTCAATTGTTGTGAATTCCTCTGATCACCGTTGTAAGATGCTTGATCTCAAATCTCAAAGTGTCCTCCAATTTTGCATGCTTGTCTTGTAAGTTGCATATTTTCCTATTTTATCGTGTAGTGTGAAGAGTAAATCATTCTACGAATATTGATTGTCAGTGACTAAGATCCTAGTCTTATTGTTTGGATAAGTTTTCAAGTCTAAGTCTTTATGTATTTGTTGCATGTATTGGTAATATATTTTTTCCTCCTAGTTCTTTTACGAGATTCTATAGTGACTGTACTGATTTGTTTGTTTAATGAAAAGGACAAATTTACCTTTCTAGATAAAAAAAAGAGTTACAACAAGCCTATTGACCTTATTAAGCTTCTCAAAATATTCAGCCCAGGGTGGGATCCAACCTTTGATAGCTTCGCCAACAACAACAATAAGTTAGGTTGGATATCCTGCAACTTTAAATTGGGGGGCTAGCAACTTCTTCAACAAGGGAGTTACCTTTGGGTGTGATGGCCCAGATCACTTCATCCTCGATGTGAGAGATCTTGAAGGCCCTGATATGTCTGTTCCAAACCCCCCACCAATGCTTAGGGATATTAAGGTCAGTTGGTGTTTTCCACGTTTGTGTGATCCAATCAGAGTTATCCATGTCTGTAACCTGACTGAGCCGAGAGATCCCAATCTTGTATAAGAAGAGTTTGACGTCCTAAGGAACAGATGTTCCCTGCCGCAACCTGACCAAGGATCCAAACCAATTTGGACCTGTGTTGTCGCACCAATACGCCAGGCAAGACCCTGTTTGATGAGGGCTATAGATTTCATAATAGCGCACCAAACAACAGATGAACAGGTTCAGGGGCGATGAGGGCTTCTAATCCATTCAAGTGTAGGGACTAGAGCAATGTATTTAGAGTAGGTGAATTCCTGCCACATACTATTGGAGGTCAAGAGATGCCAACCCATTTTGGCAGCTAATGCATTTGAGAAGAGATTAAGATCCTTGAGACCCCAAACCCCCCAATGTTTTGGCTTGGTGATTTTCTCCCATCTCACCCAAGCAACGGTGTGACCTTCCTCCTTGCCCCGCCAGAGAAAACACCTGCAAATTTGTTGTATTATGTTGGTGACACCTTTAGGAATCTAGGCCAGCGCCATCCATACACTCGTATCGCCTCCAACACAGATTTGATCAAGACAAGTTGACCCGCTCTGGAGAGCCATTTTTGTTGCCAAATATTGATTCTCCACTCAATTTTAGCTATGAGCCAATTCCAAACAGTAATTCTATAATCATTTGGCTTGAGTCTGAATCCCAATTATTTTAGACCCTCTTCAATGTGCCTATGCTTGTTCTTTTGGATGTTTTTGGAAATTATCATTTTTTATAATATATGTAAATATTAATCAAGCCATGAGAATGGAATATTTATGGAATCTTATTGTTTGATGAGTAATAATGTCCCAAATTTCGTTTATTGAGCCTTGTAATTTTGAGAACCCTAAAGGATTTAGGAAACACCCCCTTACCCCTCCAAAAATAAAAGAAAAAACTCGTTAACCTATATTCAACCTTTTGGTTACAACTTCCACTCTAACCAATTCCAATTCCAATGCTTGTTATATTTTGGAGTGCACACTTAGAAATGAACAATTGATAATGGAAAGAGTATGAAACTTTATTTTTTAATGATTTTGTAGCGATGATGTAAAATCTTTTATGTAAATCATGTCATTTATAGTACCCTTCAAAAGGGATGGTGGTTAAACCAAAAAAACATTGACTACATGTTAAATAATAAACATTGAAAGTGTTGCATGATGTCAATGCTAAAAATAAAGTCATACAATAATTAACACGTTGTCATAAAAAATATAAAATTCAAATGTATTATTCTCATCTAATCAATCTTTACAATAGGGATGTATTTACTCATAATTGATCTTCTCATCATCATATACTCACACCTTGATGAACATTAGAAAATAGGCATAAACTAGTCCTTCCAAACAATTGTGGGGAAAATCACACAAAAGGTTTGATTTTTCATCCCTTCCATGGACACTTTAAAATATGCATGACCCTCCAAGCAAGGATTTATCTCAATTAAAACATAGGATTTTACCTCTTTAAAGATTCACTCGAGAAGTATACTCTACCCAAAAATGTCATGAATTGCTCTAATACCAAACTAAGTCTAATACTTTTGGCTTACAACATCACCTTTGCCCCAAAATAAAATGTATTGGACCTTAGTACCCCATTATGGCTAAGTACTCTATATCCTCCTCTATCCACTTAGACATTACTTGAGTACTCTTTAAATGCTCCATTTACCGTCATGGCTTCGTGAAAAATTCATCTTTCTTGAGGTATAAATTGTACAGTAACATATTCAAACAAAGTCCTATTAGTAATCTTTCTTTCCCATTTTTCCCAAGAACTAATAAAATAGTTATTTTTACTGAAGCACCCCTTCCCAATGTTAGGTTCTACCTTTCCCAACCCATTTCCAAGCATAATTACCATCCCTAAATAAGCTTAGGGAAAATTTGTGGTCATGGTTAAAAGCATTAAAGTCACTTAGAACCCATTTTGTAGCTTAAACCCCACCCCCTTAGTCAGTAAACCCTAATCTTGTGAGATGACTCCAAGATAGGGTTGCGTTGATGTTCCTCACTTAGTATTTGCAATTGAAAATTCTTTTGTAGGGAGAACCCTTGGTTGATTTGATAGTGGAGATTCTCTTTTCAAGCCTTCTTTTGAATATAGGGCCCCAAAAAATCCTTTTGTAGACCTATCGCATATTTTAAGCCAGTGGATGATTGCCCTTCAATTGTATCCCTTTGGCACTTTGAATCTTGACAACTTTCAAATGATTACTGAGTGTGGCCACCCTGACTTGAAGTGCTTCATTGAAAAGGATATTCTGGAGGCATTGTCTTATAGATTCCCTTATTCTTTGATAAAATTTACGTTTATTTGGATGGAAGAAATTTTTCCTCCCATAGGCTCTAAGGAGAGAGGTTCCTCACAAGTTATATAAACATATTTTTGCCAAACCCAATCAGAACTTATTCTTTAAGGTCTTTGGACAAGTTAAACTTCAGACATGCTTTTCTAGCCCCTTAGGGTTGTAAAGTTTCTTAGGCCTGTGATAGATAAAGTGAGAGAGAGAATAAGAAATATGTTTGTGGAAAGGCCAATGTTTCATGGCTATCTCAGGGAACTTGATGCACACAAGGAAACATATCTATGCATTTCTCTTTGCTGAGAGTTTATCATACCACTAGGAGAAGACAACTAAGGTGTTTATATGTATCAAGGACTACTGCAAAGACTTTCATCAAAGGCAACTTTATTCAAAAAATAAAACAAAAAAGAAGCCCATGGTCAAGCTACCAGTAGTTTTCCAAAGCCATCTGAGACTCCCCTACCTCCTGCATCCAAGCCTTGATGATCATCCGTAGAGGAATGTGGTCTATGAAATGGATAAGCAGTGATTGTTGTTGATAATCAACACACACATAATTGTATTAAGAAAGATAAATGGCTAGTGGAGTTCCATCATGATCATATCCATTTCATCGTGGAATACTTCCAAAATGATCTTTCTAGCGCATTTTTACCAGGGATTTCTCTTGAAATTCTTGGTCAAACTTGCTCAAACAGTCTTAAAATTCTCGGTCAAACCTGTTCAATGCACCGGTCAAAAATGTAGTCAAAACTGTGGCCAACGATGCAGTCAAACAGTCTATATTTCTTCGGATTTCATGCCACCAAACTCTGCCTCCAAAAATCGGATTATGTCCCAAAAATCGAGAGTCGACCAAAATTCTCAAAAATTTTGTCAAGGCAACTTTTGAATGTATATTAAGGACATGGATTTTTGACACCTGATTTGTGGAGGGAGACAAGATTCTCAAAATCTCCATTCTAGGAATACATTGGTTTCCTGGTAAAAAAAAAAGGAAAAATCCATTCCCTCGAGCAAATCTATCTTTTCTCTTTGGCGGTTAAGGAGCACCAGATTGTGGAGGCCATGCTGGGTCCACAGTTGAAGGATGAGGTCATGAATATCATCTCTGTGCAAAAGCAATCAAGGGTCGGGAAGAGGACTCGATTCCAGGTAGAGACCATAAACTTTATTTTTTTTGCAAATAATCGAATAAACAGAAGGAAATTCATACTGCTAATTAAAAAAAAAAAACAGAGAGAATCGAATACCAGAAGAACCCATTATTTGTAATTGAAAACATTGTAATTTATGAAATGGAAATTCACTTGAGCATTCATCGAGACTATAGTAGTCTATATGTCTCAGAAAAGTTGTGCAAATAGTTTAAATTGCAATCTCTGATACAAGGAAAAATATACATAATAGCCACCCTCGAGAGGTTCTAGAGATAGGATGGACAAGATGTTATTTATGGGCAACTAGGTCCATACTCCATGTTGCACTACTCATATGAAGATGGTCATATTTTTGTTGGATTCCTCTTTCGGAGAGGTGCAATATTGATCTAAAGACCATCTTGTTTAGATGAGCAGAACATATATTTTGAATTTATTTAACACACATGTGCAAGGTCAGCCAAATTTGTAATGTAGGCTCACATGCCTAATAGATATGTCACACACCCTCACTGATGGATATAAATTGGAGAGACTTGGAGGTCATTTTCTCATCAACTCATCACACATCAGAGTAAATCAGAGTTGTCTGACCAAAGCCCTAATCTGCAACGTTGAATTTATGTTGTTGTCCAACGTTGACTTTTTGCGTTGACTTTGGGTTGACCAACGTTGACTTGTGATGAGCTGTCTCTAAGGGCTATGGGTGTGACACTTGGAAGGTTGGTTGATATAGAAACGCTTTGCTGGCTGAAGCATCCTGTTGACTGTCGTAATACACAATATCTCATATCTTTCTTGGACAAAAGGAATTGTAAATATTATCTATATTATTGGCTTGTCTTCTATTGATCTATTATTGTGTTCTGTCAACATTTTACTCTCATGTTTGTGTGATTGTTATTTTTGTATCAGGCCTAAGAAATATTGAAGTATTATTGTATCAAGCATAGAACACCATGTTATCTAAACTTAACATGGTATCAGATCATTATTAACTTAGTGATAATAAATTATATGATGTGGCATATGTGTGGGTTGACCAAATTCATTATGGGCACTAATAAGTCTTTATTGTTGGCATGATGATTTTTCATTATGGTCAAGTAGAGGTCTATGCGTAAAAATACGTGTGAAGCTCAACACTAGTCTATGAATTATGTACTAAAATAACTTGGGATAGAGAGACAGAGAGATGGAGCGAGTGAGAGGGAGAAGGGTATGTAGAGAGAGAGAGAGAGAGAGAGAGAGAGAGAGAGAGAGAGAGAGAGAGAGGGTGGGAGGGAGAGGGAGAAGGAGAGAGCTATAGAATGGGAAAGAGTGGGAGCGAGATGGAGAGTGAGAAGTGTAGTGTCCTTAGATATATTTGAGGTCATCACACAAGATCACATCTAGCATATTCTTTATGCCACTCACATAAGTGTACCTTCCATCATTGTCTAGCAACTATCCATGTTTCTCTCTCTTCATTTTTGTCTTTTTTTAACAATACTTTTAGAGCTTTTTATTTTGTAGTCTATTCTATTCATTCAATTTGTTTTTTATTAATGCCAAGTTATTATTGAAAGGAATTTATTGTGATAAACTAATATGTTAGAGGTGGAAATATATCGTAGGCTCTAGAGCTAAATTTGTTCCAACTTAGCTATATATTGAACCATAAATTTTTTTTGACCTCATGGATATGATAGAAATTTGGTGGCTTATAGGGTAGTCTTATCATGAAATAAATAAAGATACTAGATATGTATGAGGAAACATTTTTGTAAAAGGGACATTTATCTTTGCATATTTTTTTAAGAGCAAATACACATAATGAATTATGATTGTAGGGACATCACTTTAGGATCTATGCTAGTGTGCAAACACTAACCAAAGGGTGATTAATCAACCCCACAAAGGCATCATATGTGCTTCTAGAGAAGTATGGGTTCTTATGCTCTCATTGGCTAGGTATGGGCAATGAAGATAGAGTAAGAGAAGGATTTGACCACTTATTTTTCCTATAATTTTGGTCCCATTTTTTAGCATCACCCTTCTTAAGATAGTTGTACATTTAGAATTGAGAAGGCAAACATGAAATTAAGATAGGGTTTGATGGATCCTTTTAGTTAATAACTAATACTAACAGGAGATATCAAACATGTTTTAGGAAGAGTATCTAGTAATGTGGCTATGGTGAGAGTTATGAGTGCCTAAAATTGGTATGCCACTCCTCATGTATAATATTTCACCATGGTTATTCTAGTTATCATCTTGTGAAATTGCAATGCAAAACCAGGGGAATATTAGAGGTCTTTTTAGGTATGCTAGTCCTAACATAATAAAGTCACATATCCAAAGCCTATAAAAAGAAACTTATCTACTTAGGATCATCGTAATCCGATATCTAGACAAGGGGATTGATCATAGGTAACAAGCCATACTTAGTAGGTGCAAGTTTGATGTGTGGTACAATTTTTACCTTAGGAAAGATGAATTTGTCACTAAGTCATGATGGTAATTGGAGTAGTTAAAGAATACTCAAGTATTGTCTAAATGGATAGAGAAGGATAGCGTGTAGTTAGTCATATCGGGGTACTCAGCTCCCATTACTGAGCTTCACATTGTATTTTGGGATAAAGGTGGTGTTGTACACCAAAGACCTTACAATTATAAAAGTACCCAACTTCGATATTAGAACAATTGATGACATTGTTGGGTAGAATATACTTCTTGAGTGAATTTTTAAAATCTTATGTTCTAATTGAAATAAATCCTTGCTTGGAGAGAAAAGCATATTTAAAAATGTCCATGGTAGAGATGAAAATCAAACTTTTTATATAATTTTCCCAAAATTATATTTGTAGTTAGAAGAAATAGTTTATACCTATTTTCTAGTGTTCATCAAAATAATTATATATCATAATAAAACAGATTAATAACTCATAAATCCATCTATATTTTAAAGATTGATTTTATGAAAATAATGCATTTGAAATATATATATATATATTAGTAATTAAGAATAATGCATGTATTTGAATAAATATATATATATATATATATATATATATTATTATTATTATTTTTTTTTATTAAATAAATGAGAGGAAGATTTTATGAAGGTTAGTTTTATTCATTCCAGGTTTCAAGGGATATGGGATTTTCATGAATCCAAAATAAAAAATTGTTCGTTTTCCAGCGTTGCAGGGTTTCAAGTTTGTCAGTTGAAGGAGAAGGAAGGGCGTGGCCATGTCATGGCAGGTCTGATACCATACATTTTGTTGAATTCAAGAAATTAGATTCCCGGTGTCTTGAATCATGGCGATTTCGTTAATCTGCACAAGGTTGGCGATGGCCAATCCCTAAGCTCTCCATTTCTGTTCACAACTTTAAAATACCTCTAGAGTAGCACAACAAGGCACTCAAGGGGCTGTATGTTCAGGATTCCACGAAAGGTGACGAAACAGAATGGATGGGTGATAATGGCAGCGCTGCTGAAGACGGAAGGTGCCTTTCCAACCCCAAAATCAGCCAAGAAAATAAACGGAAAAGAAAGCATTCTAATAAGCGGAAAAGAGAGCAAGAATGCATTGATTTCGACAAGAAAATCAATTTCCCTAATACCATAGGAGGTCAGGGCACCAGGCAGATGCTCGATGGATTGTTATGATCTAATCATCCCTGAAATGCGAGAGAATCAAAATGGGCGTTGGATTGGCCTGTACCCACACTTCCCAAAGTCCCAAAGAAATAAATCGGATGCCAAGGAAATAGACGCGGACTTTGAAAAGCAGGTTTGGGATCAGTTCCAAAGGAGAAGCTTCCTGAGGCTACTAAATCCACTCAAGAGGTAGCTAACTGCATTTTACTTTATTCTTTAATTATAAGAATCACTGCAAGAAACTTGCCCATGCGGGACATCGGGTGGATTAGGTGCGAGGTTTGTATTGTAATTTTTGCTGCCAAAATTGCCCGAGACTTGATTAAGAGTCATAAAACGAGATCACTCAGAGTTTGATTCTTTGTCTGTTCTCAAACTCTAGTATGCATATGTTAATTCATTTTATCTTATCAATCGAAACTTTAGCTTTCCAATTCTGGAGGAATGGAAATGAATTATCCACTTGGCAATTTCATAGTTACAATGGTCACAAATTAAATCAATTCAGAGTGACTGTGTCGTTGATATGCATATCCCGGTTCCAGTGGATGATATTATAAACCCTAACACCAATATAGGGACTATTGGGGACTTAAGTAGCCTCCAGAGCTTAGCTTATCATTGTTGCCTTATTTATTTCCACACATAGTGCTTTAGCTTATCATTGTCGCCTTTTTTTATTATTTCCGTACAAAGTGTTTTTAAATGTTACAAGCTTCATTTTTGAATTTGCTATACAAGTGATTTATATTCCTAAACCTCTGTCTGGTTAGGTTCATAAAATGCATACATTATTGCTAAAAAAGCAAAGAGGGAAAAAGTGGACACATTATTGCTGAAAAATTAAAGAGGAAAATGGAATTGAAGGCGGAGCTGACAGAAAAGAAACATCATCTGCTTCAAATGCTCAAGCATGTAGATTTCCTCTTTAACCTTGTTTTTTTTTTAAATTTATGTTTCTTGTCACTATCTTCTGTAGCGGGTCATATGTTTTGGCTTTATTTTGTGGCATGAGAGTCACTTGATTCACAATTGTGAAATTTCATTGAAAACATGGTGATCTCTATTAGTCACAATTTAATTTTAATGGGCAGACAGTTGTATTGCTATTTTATCTGAACAGACGGCGATTTTTAAACTTGCAACAGAATCTTATTAATGAATAAGAAATGAAGAAAAGAGTTCAGATGGTTGGCCTGTCATCTGCAATGCATGTTTCTGTTCCTTTTGAAGGAGAAGCTACAAATAATGGATCCCATACAAGGTAGGTTGGCCAAAGCTACAATTGATGGATCCCATACAAGGTAGGTTGTCTGCATGGCGATTTAGAAGAAGGAGAGCTGGAGGATTCCTGCACTTTAAGTCCATGTTCACATAGTCTACATCATGTGCCTAAACCAATAGTCTCTGTAGGTTCAGTTCTTGGCTGCCCACCAAATAGCTTGAGGATATCTTTTATCTGTAGAAATATCTGTTGGAGACTTACAGTATGAGTGTATTTATAGAGGTAATGGGATGCATAGGAAAATAAGGCTCAGAATCATCACATTGATACCATGTTTAATGGGAAATGGAAGTTGTTAGAAGAAAATATCTCTATTTAATATGTCGGATATAGTTGGTTTGGGAACTTTTGAAACTGCACTTCATATATGTTTTTTTTTTTTAAATCTTTCTGTCGATAAAATTTTCATACACATCAAGGTGAATGACCCAACTTAACCAACAATAAGTGCAATAGTCTTTGGATTTGCCAGTTCTATGTAGCCTAGGAGAGCCTTACCAGAACAGAGTTGTACAATTTATTTTATGTGCTGTCACAACCTTTATGTTATTCAGTGCTATCTAGTGCGAACTGGATGAATAAATGTGCACCAGTGTTGTTACGTCGAAAGACGTTTTCTTTGTTGGCTTGGGGTGAGCAGACACTGTTCACCCCAGCCAATAAGAAATCTTTCTTATCGCCTTTCCAGTCACTAAAATTTAGACATGTGGCACCTTCTCCAACCAATGAAAATCTTCCATTTAACCTTTTCAAAATCTTAAATGTAAGTCAATTCTGTCTATCAGCCGTCTAAGCTGTCCAATTATGTCTGCCAGCCGCCCCCCAAAAGGTAAGTTGTCCCGTCTAAGCTGTCCAATTATGTCTGCCAGCCGTCCCCCAAAAGGTAAGTTGTCCAAAGGATCATAAGCCGGGGCTCTACACGTCACGGCCTCGACCCAGAACTGGAAAGCAGGTATGAAAAGCTCAAGGCATCAGTTGTGAAACAGGGCGCTGGAAAAGGCCAAAAGAAATGTGGGAAGAAAGAGTATGTATTTTTTGTTCCTCCGGAAAAGTGGAAACAGAAAAACATTTCATTCTAGAATGTGAGGCCTTCAAAGACACCAGGGAAAACTATGCAGGTATTCTGGCAGCTAATTCTTGGGATAAGCTATTCAACGAAGAGTTCGTCGATAAGTTGGGAGTGGTCATTGTAAAACTTCACAGGAAAAGGGCCGAATACAATAGTCAGATAGAGAAGCAATCTGTCCCATAGGCTATTTTTAGCCTCGTGGACATTAAAAATTCTTTCTTTCTTTCATTCTTTTGGTCTAGAACCTCCGACCTCCTGGCCCTCCTCAAATTCTAGAACGACGTCACAGCTGTCTTTCCGAGTCGGGAGAGGCTAAATTGCCTGGAAATAATCCATCGTCCTCCACAGAGTCGTCGAGGGATTAGAACTCGAGCACGTCAAGGGATTCAAACTCGAGGACCATCAGTGAGGGGCGCAACATGTCTGTTGCATCTTCGCCTCGGGGGAATTCGAACTCCAGACCCCTTAGGAAGACTTCAAGAACGTTCGTCGTCAGTGCCCTCTCAGAGATCGTGCTCATTGTCGCCTTCTCCTCCTAGGGCTTGTTTCTGCGAGTCTCTGAAGAAGCTTTTGAGAAGCTTGAGCTCGAAGAGATCCTCGGGTTTTAGAAAAATGAAGAAATCTGAATCCCATATTGGCGAAGATGAACTCCGGCTGCTGTCGTTTCTGAGAAGTCGAAAATGAGGGTTCGGAATAGGGACAGGGTCGGGCCGAAGGACGAGCTGGACTCGCTGTCTGACGATGAGCTTTTGATGGATTTGAGTAATTTTCCATTGAAAGGCCAGAGGAAGCAGCTCAAGAAAGTTCTCAAGTAAGAATAGAAGGTGAACCGAGATGCAGAGGATTTGGTCAAGTGGGTGAAGCAGGCCTCGGTGAGGATTGACGATAGGGTTCTAGACAACTTGCTTTCTGATCAGGAAGAATTCAAGTAAGAACACATAATATTATTTGCATGAAAGGTGGGGAGAATGATCTGTTATGCAGAAAACCATTGCGGATTTTGATCCTGTCCATAAAGATATGAAAAGGTATGCCAAGCAGGAAATTCAATTTTGTGTAAATGTTTTTGACAAACATCTTTGATTCCAAGGATTGAGGTAACTATTATATATGGGAGAGCTTTCAAACGCCTCTACTTCCTCTATATTTGATGGATAATTACAATGTAAAAAAGAATTTGGAATGTTTTAATAACGCATGTAGTTCCTCTATATTTGATGGATAATTACAATGTAGAAAGAGATTTGGAATGGGTTGATAATTTGGGTTACTGTGTGGATCAATTTTGCTAATGTAAATTTGCATTTTTGCAAAACTTGTTAAGAATTACTAATTGGCTATTGATGGTGAGCTTGATATCGAGCTTTTCTAGGGAGCGACTTAATCCCATGTTGCAAGTGTGAATCCACCAGAGTAGAACCTGTGACCACTAGCTTGTTTGGCAACTCCCTGCCAAAATCCTGGGTTTTTTTCAAACCCTTATTGGAAACCCTGGAATATCTGTGAAGCAACAAAGATTTTGAATTTATGTGACTTGCTGACGGTGTCTTGGTTCACTGGTGTGGTCGGAAGCATATTAGGGTTTATCTCCCTGTGATATTTGCTAACTAAATGGCATTTCTATGAAAGAGATGAGAACCGGTGCCAGCTCAGGACAATTTTGTTGGACTAGTTACCCCAGATCTGGCACGTAAGTTGAAAGAAGCTTGTCGTGTGTGTTGAAGTGATGTCAATCCCGGGGTGTTTTTTTTTTTTTTCTAGACAATTTTAAAAGGTTATGAATTTACAACTTTATTATGATGGATGTAAGATAAAAGAACATGGTAGTTTGATCCGATTTGGTACTGCTGATAGGCGATGGCAACCGCATACCCTTTCAATAATAAACCCATGTCAGGAACCGTGGAATCACACTGCAGTTTTGATACACAGGGAGATCGAGTTGATTAGTATATGGATGAGATGCAGGAGAATGTAAAGTCGCGGTAATTATGCTTCAGAATGCTGGTTACCTGGCGAGTATCACCCCTTCTCATCAATCAAAATAAACCCACATTGGAAACCTTCCAAATCACTCCATTCGGATCTTCGCTTTCATGCAGAGTTCAGGTTTTAGAATGGATGGAAAGAAAAAAATCGGTTCTCTGATCTGTCTCCAGTAAATGTTCCACGGGCTTGGATCATTTCCTTTCTTCCCAATTGAGCAATTCGGTTGATGTTACCATCTGATAGGAGTTGGAGTAGTAGATTCTTCTGATGAAGGGCCAGTATGGTAGACACTTTTACTCTTACACGTTTTGGAAGGAGGTATTTGTAACTGCAAATTTGGGATGCGTAAGCATGGGTGCAAGCATCGGTCTTTTCACCTTCACAACATGTCTTTAGCTATATTTTTGCATCATGTTTATCCTAAAGTAGAGTTTTGTCCATGCACTAAGTTTTTTGCATTGTATTTCTTAGAGTAGAGTTCTGTCTTGTGCATCATGCTCTTTAGTTATCGGGTATGCTCTGTTTGTATAGTTTGATTTTGTACTCGAGCACTACAGTTACAGATTGCATTTCTCTTTGAATGAAATTCAGTCTGAGCATTATACTATGCAGTTGTACATTATTTCTTTGAGTGGAATTTAGAATTCTGCCCATGTACTTTTTTAATTTTTCTTCAATGGAATTTTGTCTAGGCCTCTCTTTACTTTTTCGATTGGCTTACACTAAGTTTCGTTTGTGCATTTCATGATTTAAATCCTTTTGCCCCAACTTCTAACAGTTTCTGCTTTGTGGGACAACTTGTTATTTGTGTGTTGTTAAAGCAGTCATTCAGCCGTGCCAAGGGTGTCTTATGGCAGAATGACATGTTTGATGATAGCATGGCAGCTATAGGCATGCCTGTAGGACTCGAGACTGGCACCAAATTGTACTTTTCAAATTTGGATTCTGGAGTATCCAATCAAGACATAAAGGTTTGTTTTTAAACTTTTTTTACATCATAGCTGTGCTTCTATTATTAGAGTGTACATTTCTGCAAAGGATATCTTAGCTGAATGACCTTTGAGGGTTTATTTTGTTCCAGTGATTTTGTAGTATGATTTCTACATGCTTTCAATTGATGACAATTTGGTCTTTTAAAGGGATCTATTTATATTGTACAATGTCTTATAGAAAACATCTAGGGGCCTTGATTTTCATTTTCTTTTGTTATTCTCCAATCTCTAAGGTGTTAAAGCTAGTAGGCACTGGGAGGATTTGATCTTCAAGTGTTTTTAATATCGATGCAAAAATCTGAAGTTGTTAATAACGTGTGTTTTTTTTTTCCAGGAGCTTTTCTCAGAAGTTGGTGATCTCAAGAGCTGTGCTCTTCATTACGATAGAAGTGGTTGATCGAATGTATGTATTTGTTTTTACTGTTTATATTGTTAAAGCTAGGTAATAACATGCTCGTCATTTAATGCAGTACTGCATTGCATTTCAAGGCAATTCTGTACATTGCATGTGTTTTGAATGCCTGTAGTATGCTTGATTGTTAGCTTTGAGATATCAATTTGGGAATCATGGGGGTTAATCCCGTGCTTTCCCGGTGTTGGCAAGGTATCAAGTTTTATGTACATAATGGAGTCTTTGATCTTGATATACATAACAATATCTTTTGATTTGGAGCTAGTGACGCTCAGGGTTTGAACATAATCCCATATTTATTAGGAATCAAAGAATTCAGTGTGGCTTGGAAGGTACATGCCATATTTATCAATTTGGGTATTTGGGTTATTGGCTATTCATGTGATGGGTTGTCCACATGGGAATGGATTTCTTATTGACATAATAGTTGATTAGTTATAAGATGAATATAAATGCTTGTTTGGCCTTCTCTCCTCTGTAAGATGATGTGTTGTGGTACACAGATGATGTGTTGTGTCAGTGTACCAGTGCAAATAATAAATTATAGTGAATAAGTAAAAGGATCATAAACAGTCCAATATCTCATGTTTGGAATCTTAGAATAGTTTCTACTACTTTCAAATCTCCTCTCCTCTCCCCATCCACTCTAAAAAAATGAATTGTGTGTAAATATGTCTCTTTATGATCGATTGGATTGATATTTGTAAAAATCATGTGATTTGCTTCTATCTTTCTACTTTTATCTGTCATTTTTATTAATGAAGTAATATATTTAGATGTGCCCAATGGTATTATGGTTCATAATTGTTGCCCTTGTAGTAATCCATCACCCAGGGATCGATTAGTACAGAGAAATTGTATGAATTTCTTGAGGCGGAGTTGGGTATTTCCTTTGCCATTCGCTCAGCTTGGAATCTGGAGAGTAGATCATCAAGGGTTATTCCAGATCTTTGAATACTGAAAGGAGAGGCCGATATCATCATAGGCTATTTCCACCTTGAAGCTGAGTAGAAGGGCTGAGTTTGTCTTCTATAGAGGGCCGAATTCTTTTCAAGGAGACAGATATATTCTCTAGCAGAAAGATCCAAGTCTGAAACTTATTGTTCCAGGAGGGGAAAGAACGTATCCTTGGTTTAACATCCAGTTTTAAACAAAGGCCTGAGTTCCCATTCTCAGAGGCAGAGCTTATTCTTATGAGCAGACATTATCTCTGTCAGGGCCAAATTCATTTTACCAGTGGTTTGATTTCCTACTTGCATTTCAGTGACTCTAGAAGCAATCTGTGTTGAAGAAGGCCGGTATTAATACGAGCACAAGGAGTCCTGCAAAGATTTAAATTGGCATTAAAAAAAAACAACAAAAGGAAGGAAATGGGTAGGTTGAGGGCTGCATTCTTGAGAGAAAAATATGAAGAGGAAGTTTTCATTGGCATCACTTGGGTGAACCACCCATCCTCTGAACTTCCAAAACTCTTGTGATGGAAACATAGTCATATTACGGAGCACAATGAACTGAGCGCAAGATTTGAGATTTTGGATAGAATTCTCAGCAAGAGTGTGGGTGTAGTGATCCATCAAAGCTGGGATGTTCACTGCCATATTTTTGTGCTGAGTGGCAGAGTATCAAGGATGCTGCTGAGAAAGCAAGAAATATGGCAAGTGCAGAGGGAGATGAGGTTGGCACAACAACATGCACTGAATTGCTGGAAGCCCTTGGATTGAGTCGTTTTTTATTACTTATGGGGTATGTACATGGTTGCCCATGGTTGGACAGTTCATTTGCATTTATTACTCAAGAAGCTCCTCAAAAGACTGCGACAGCTCTTGGCAAGCTGTTGGTTCTAGATTTAGTTGTCCGAAATGAACACCGGCTCCCTTGTCGTCAGCTTGGATGGCATGGGAATCCGGAAAATCTTTTATTCACAAAAAAACTTCCATTTATAAATGTGGATGTCTCATTACATGAAAAATCTGAATTTCTGCCTCGAAGAAACAGAGGAATTGCAGTTTCTCATAGAGAAAGGAGAATTAACTCAGCGGATAGCAGGTCTGGTTTTGATAAAGTAGGTCTTGTTTCACACAATTCTGACACATCTGATTGGTGTGGTTCTGCTGGGGATATTCATGCAAAAGTAGAGTGTGGGGCATTGAAAAATGATATCAGTGACTTTTATGTTGTGGCAATAATCCCCGATTTGAATTTGTAGCACTAATATTGGGTTGGTTTATGATGCCTCAAACTTGAGCGACGTAAATCATCACAAGCTTCAGTTTGTGGCAACCAATATCAATTCGATTTCTAGAGGTTTGAGAGGGATTGACAACCATTTCTATATCCTTCTACTGAAATATGTCAATGAGCCTCACTAATGCGAGCTCAAGTAATGTTTGCTCAACAAACTATCAAGGCCATTTTTCTCTTATTGATGGCACAACATAATTCACGCCTCTTCCTTTCAGCGTTCCCTTGCACCTCCCAGTTCAATTGCAAGTATAATCGTTTTTGGGAAAACCCGACACATAGAACCCTTAAGGGAAAAAATTACCCTGGGGTATTATAGGAGACTTCTTTTGCTCAGGTATTTTCATCAACTCCATGAGAGGCATGAGAACTTTACTTTCCCAGCTCATGCACCAAATCAAAAGCCATCGTTGATGCATTGGGAATAACCTGAGGAATGGGATCAGCTTCCTATCAAGAAAGTTCCCAAGTGGCTGAATTGGTACTTGTTTATGTGATGTATAGACCTACTGATTGTTGTTAGTTTCATATATTTTGAATAGCAGTCAAAGTAGTTTATTATCAGGCAAGATAACATGATTAGGAAGTAAATTAATCACAATATTAGCCCAGATCATACCTTTTCCAATGCTGCCATCTGCTGATTTGAAATAGGAAAAACTGGTTTCTGCTGCTCTGATTAAGGAAAAATCTGTGTGATTAGCATCACGTTGTCTTCTTTTTGTATCCAAAGTGTATTCTTCATTTCCGGTGGGAATTCTTGCTAACTAGACCCTGCAATATACATTGCTTCTATTCCTGAAAATATTGACACCTATAGTCACCAATGTGATGCTTTGCATGGTCTGCACCAATATTGCTCAACAACATTATTAGAGGCAACTGGATAGGGAAGGGCTTTCTACGTTTGTGCAGCACAAATCTCTTTTCCAACAGAAAAAATCCATCAAGAGAATAGGAATTTTGATAATTCCCTTGCAACCAATGCACTGAAGGCTAAGGATTTGCATGGAATCCGGATCATTTCATTGCCATCATCTGCTCTGAAGATTTAGCAATTGCATCATTATTTTTCGCTGCATAATTAGACTTGTGGCTCCTATTTTTAATGATAGCGGCCTTCAACCTCCCTCTTGGTTGGCTCAAATGAAGTATAGACTTTCCAGCTACAAAACAAATCTCTTTTAATGCTAGCATCGCTCTTATAGTGGCTGCCAAACTGTTCAAGTCTTTCACTGTCAAGATTAAATTAAAATAAGCACAAAAAGGCCCCAGGTACATAGCAAAAGAAACTTATCACTAGGTCTAGCATCTACATGCATCTTCTTGTAAACCCTTTCAAACCCTTCATTAAATTTTTTTGAAATGGCATTAGTGCCACTGAACTTGGGAATATGTTTACATGAGCCATTAGGCATATCATAGGGGTAGCCTTGCTTGCCAGCCAAATACAATGGAGGCTATAGAGCCATCTAATTTGCAGAAATCACTGAAAATAATTATGAAACTGATGAAGATCTCAATACAGGAATAAAAAAAAATATAGTGTTGCCAACTAAAGAACCCCACTGTGTAGATATGATCCATGAATATCAAAACCACTGTTCAGGGTTGTTGATAATCAGTAAGAGCGATGTATCGGGATTAAATTGGATGATCTTCTTGGTGATATCAGTGGACTTCCCAGATGAAAACCCCTAGCTAATGATCTCATAAAACTAGACCCCACAACCCAGTAATGACACCAAAATGTTATCACTTAGAATTGTCCTTTTGATATGCCAAAAGATAAGGAAGGGAATTTAGACTGTAACAACAAGAAGCCAACAAGAAGTGGTGTTTGATCCAGGAGGATGAGTGCTTGTAGGACTGAGCCAGTGGAAATCGTGTAGGCTCAGAGGGAGTCTAGCCTCAGAGAGAGAAGCCTTATGGAGGAATGGATCTTCAGGTTCAAATATGATGAGGCAGAGGCATTACTGAGTTTTTCGGGTTCATTCCACAAGGTATGTTGCATTGAGCGATACCAGATGGGCTAGTGTCGGCGGTGATGATATTGATGGAGACTTCTTAGTATTGGAAGTACCTCCCTTGCTAAGAGGGAGTGTTGATTTTTGTAGCTTGGGAGGTACTCCAAGCCTTGAGGATCGAAGGATTGGAGGAAGGAGCTCCATAAGTGGCCTTGTGGGCTTGAAACCCATGCTTGGGGTTTTGCACCCATTGATGTTTGGGTCAAAACCGTGATGAAATTATGACATGTGATGGATGAGGATGATAGTAGATGACGAGATGAATCCAACATATCAAGAATCATCCAAGTCTTAGTTTTCTTTGAAGAGATATTAATTTTTGAAGATATGATGGGTAAATTTGTCTAGTTAGGCAAGTCAGCTTGAGGTCAAAATGGCGTCGAAAGACAAATTCGTTGGATCCACTTGATGCATATAAATTTAGGTCAAGTGTGAGGCATTTAGACACATCCAAGGAGCATTCATCATCCAAGAAACCTCTATGATTTGGTGCGGTTCTGAGGCCACAAGCAAGGGAAGGAAGAAGCACGTGTATGGAGAGGAGTATCTCTGTTTTTAGGGTGTGGATTTCTTTAGAAAGAGGCCACAAATGTCAGAGGCTTGAAGGTGACATCGTGAAAGATTGGAGGCCTAACTCAAGACCAACACAACAACAAAATTCCTGCCTGATCATACTGTAAGACTGAGGTAAGTATTGAAGACTGTTTGGTGTATTTGTGTGTGGGTGTTGGCATTGTTTTCTCCTGCAGGGATAGGTTGCTACAATAACACATTGAGGAGGTTTGTGAGAGGGATAGAGATACCTTCTCTCGTAGTTGCAGACTTCTAAAGGAGGTCACAACCCAAACAATGGTATCTTCTTGTGCTATGGGACTTTTTTATGGTGTTGTTTTGGGCAGAGTATAGGAAGGGTGTCTTGTGAAGTTTACCAAGGCCAAGTACAGTGCCTAAGGAGCCTTGTATGGAAAACATAGGTCATGTGGATATGGATGCTTGAATGCGAAGGACCCCTCCTCATCATGGATTGGGGAATTTGATGCATTGGTAGCATTCATCTAGCGTTGAGGGATAATGCAGCAGTTTTGGGATAATCTCATGAGAGGATTTCTTCACCCTGGTTGAAGAAGGACCATGATGATTCTTCAGAATTTTCCTCTGTGACCTAAAGCAAGCTTCCTAGAAGTTGGTTGTTGCAGTTGCATCGTGGAAAGTCTCATCTCTCATATGAGGAGCTCGTGAGTGAAGGCTAGATGATGACCTAAAGCAAGGCCTCAGAGGGAGCTATAAAATACCTGGCAAAATGACCCAATGACTTTTCTTGCCCAATGATTATTGATAAAAGAAAGTCATGACAGCTGAGTATGATGACACTGATGATGGCTTGCTATATATCTCTGTTACCTTAGACGCTGCATGATTATGATTAATGTTTTTGGTACATGAACCTATGGGTCAATAATAGGAAGGGGGTAGGTTGCAGATAGCTTGATGATTAAGGAAAGTGGACGAGATATGTCATTTTGATGATGTCTACCTATCAGATGATGACCCTCTCGTTTATCGATGTAAAGTTAAGATGGAAGACCTAGACTTGATGTACTATTTTTTGCGCTTAAAGATCTGATGAGATGGAGAAGTATATAATATATATATATATATATATATATATATATTGTGGGATCCTTGGTGATTCTTGACAAACACCTACCATATGCCTCGCTAGAAAGATTTGAATCGATCTATGAATGAGTCTCATATATTATATAGTTGCTTGTTGGGATATCTTTGTGATTCTATTACCTATGGTTGGAGATACACTGCCAATTCCATGGATATTCTGATGATGGTGTGATGGGTGGAAAGAGCACAAGAAATCATAATTCCTCTATATTATTACAATCGCCTATTTATGGAAAACAAAACACAAGAAATACATAGTGGCTATTTATTATTTTCAAGATATTATAGAATTTCTATGAGAAATAAAATTAAATATGTATACATTTTTGTTAACACGGGACATCATAGAAAGGTGGAAAGCGTTTTTTATTCGAAGCACATTGATGAAGCCGTTATATCTAAGCACATTGATGAAGCTGTTCTAAACTATTATCAACGTCGCCTTTGTAAGTTAAATAATTATGTTTATAATTCTTAATAATCATCTCACTATCACTATTATGTTTAGCAACACACATGAGTATTGTTTCTCAAGGCAGTGACATAGAGGGGCATTGTTTCTTAATGCAGTGATACAAAGGAGAATTATTTCTCAAGCCAATGACACAGGGGAGGATTTCCTGCTCTAAGAAAGGTCTTCTTATGCTTCCAAATCATATTGTTAAAGAATAATATTTTTGGGGTTTTTAGTCTCCTTTAGGACCTTAAACATTGATGTATTTTAAGTGCGAGTTGGATTGTGTGCTTATTATGTTGGTTTGGATTTTTATGCCTTGAATGTTGTGATGGAATCACCACTTCAAGATACTAAGTCTATCATCATAGAACTTGAAATTCCATGGATATGCCACTATTACGTTAACCCTTCTTCACAGGGTGTCAGGTCTGCATGTTGAATATTCTACTTATGTAAAAATGTTGATAATGAATGTTGAATCATATAAAAATTGAGCTTATCTCATGGGTGTCGAGATAGTCATCACATGAATCTGAGTTTTGTCCTTCATACACATTCTAATACTGCCATTATAAGACAGTTTGAGAGAAGGTAAAGATCTTGTCCCAAGAGTTACATTCACTATAGTCACAAAGACACCACACCCATTACATCATGAAGATATTATAGGTGTGCCAAGATTTTTATTGAGAGACCAAACAGGTTTTTCACCTTTAAATGACAGAATATATGCTTAGACAGTCATTATACACTAAGAGATCAAATGAATGTTTAATATATTGCCACATTCATCCTAAAGAACATATGTTTGTTGAGAATGTCATGTAATACGAATTCTATAATATTGTTGAGGTTGTTTGTCAATATGTCAAGACATATATGTTTAGGTCCATTCATACTTTTCAGACATATATATAAGATCTGTCTTCAAACAACCACTCAGATAATCACCATAGGAACCTGAATTTTGTTTACTTGAATGCTGGAAATTGAGGCATCTGAATCCACAAATTTAATCTGTTATTTGAATGTCAGAGGCATGAACTCATATTTACAAAATATAGGATGATATTAATTGTTTTTGAGAAACAAGAGAATGTGTTGGTGCATTATGGCGGTCAGCAGGATGCTTCAACCAGCAAAGTCTTCTTGGTTGGCCAACCTAGAATGTGTCACAACAGTCCTCAAATCTATCACCCATTCAGCTCAAAGTCAACCCTAGAAAAGTCAATGCAGGGCACCAGCAATAAAGTCAATGCAACTCCAACTTCGGTCAACCTTTTGACCTTGATTTTTGTGCCAATGAGTACGGCCTTAAAAAATCGAACTCTCCACCAAATTTCAGCGAATTCGGACCATGCGTTGACCAAAGTCAACGCTGGTCAAACTTGCCCAGAAACCCTAACCACAAATTTCTGGCTGCAGTAAATTTTGTCCTCCTTGCTGCGGTAAACTTTGTCCTTCTTGCTGCGATAAACTTTGTCCTTCTTGCTGCGGTAAACTTCGTCCTTCTTGATCCTTAGATGCTCGTATAAGAGGAGGAGATGTGTGTTGAGATGAGTGGAAAAATGCTCCAACGTTGACCCTATAAATACCAATCACGAGAGGTGTGTGACACATCTGCTGGGGGTAAAAACCTTAAGGCCGACCTGCACTTAAATTTATTATAAATAATAAATTCAAAATAAATATTTTGCTCATCAGATTAAAATCAATTTTAGATCGATTTTACACCTCTTTGAAAGAGGAATCCAATACAAATATTGGAATCTTCAGCTGAGCATCATAAGATGGAGCTTGGACCTAGTTGTCCAAATTTAACACTCCCTCTCAACTAGGGAGAACTCCATCCACCAGTGCAATCAAACATCGTGCGTCATCCCGCCGTAACTTGCTTTGCTGGCCTCTTTATTTCAGAACAGAAGTGGGTCAGTCACAAAGACATCATTCCCGGCTGACAGAGTGGGTCAGTCACAAAGACATCATTCCCGGATTCAGCCTAGAGGTCAAAACCTCTATCAGACTCACAAAGAGTCTCCAACCAACCCGAAGTTGGTTCATCTGACCCGAAGTCAGACGGAGGTCCGAGACCTCACTAGACTTGATCCCAGATCTGTATCTAGAAGCAATGAAGTAGAAAAGTATGTAGGCACTTACATGATACTACAACGTATTGCTTAAAATGATACTTAAAGGCTCCATTGGATTATATCAAATGCAATTTGTTAGTGTAAGGATTTTATTTACTTAAGTCACAATGATAAAACAACGACTAGATCTACCCATTCAACATAAATGATAAAGACACTCAACTACAAGTTTCAAAGTAGTGAAGAATTCAGAAATTTTGCCACATTTGAATGGATTTGACTTTTATGGCAAGCGTATAATAAAAGCTGGTCTTTGCGTCCAAGATATCAAATTCATTTAGCATAACATGTATGATTTCCAAATTTGACGGAACACTCAATATTGTTAGATATTAAATTTTAATGTTTGTTTCTGTTCTGTGATTAGATGGTGGGGTATATTTCTGAACAAAAATCCATTTTTGGTGAGGATTTGTTGAAATGTCTTCTTAGAATATTTCTGTGCAGAAAAATTCACTCGCTGATATGGAATTTTTAAGTCATCTTGGTTGAAGAGCATACTATATGCTGATGATGTTACCCAAAACAAACTCTATGTTGCTTTATTGAATACTTTAAGATCTATTTTTCTTTCATGAACTTTTGGGATCCTCAGTCTGGATTTGTCAACTTCTGTTGGACACAAGGAAATATGTGCCTCCCTTGGTTAAATCTCATTTTTGAGCATCAGTGTCGTGGGGCTTTCACATTTTTTGGCAATGAGTAGCTACATAATTATTCTGTCCTTCTAGAGACTTAATCCCAATTTGTAAATTTGTATTTTGAAAAATATAGTTAGATCTTTGATGTCTAATGGTACTTCCCTTATGCATGCAGAAGGGCCTCTGCCATGCCCCTGGTCTATCAGGATGAAAATTGCTAGGTGCAGCAAAAGGTCTGGCATTTCTTCGTGGAGGGGCTGAAAGACCAGTGATTTATCGGGATTTTAAAACATGCAATATTTTGCTGGATTCGGTTTGTACCTACAACTTCAAAATTATGAGATGGCTTAGTGTTACACTTTGGATTCTCTTAAGTATTTATGGAGAGATATTTACTTGGTGCAGGAATACAATGCCAAGCTGTCTGATTTTGGACTAGCAAAAGATGGACTTGAGGGAGACAACACCCATGTTTCAACTCGAGTTATGGGAACATATGGTTATGCTGCTTCAGAATATGTAATGACTAGTGAGCATTTTAACCAGTTTAAAACCTGTGGCAATAATATCTTGGTGAGGAAATTTTAAGATTGATACAGATTAACAAGATTTCTAGCCTCTTTAAGTTTGTTATGGGAGAATTTTTCAGGTCTCATCATATTGGCCTAATGTTCAATGTAGACCAACCAATGTTCAAGACTCAGGATAGTTTATATGAGGTTGAATTTTCCTTGATTTATGAAAAAAGTATCTAAACATGCATATATCTCCTAAAAGAAACATGTGTTTGGTGATACATATTTAAGTTGATCTCAATGTACTTTTCATTGGATTCTCTCTTATTCTTGACTTATAGATTAGCACAAGCATTGCCTATTACTGATGTGAATTTTAATAAAAGTTAGCATAGACATTTCAGATATTTACAAAGATAAACAAGACGAATTGAGTCAATGATTAAGGTTGAAAGTCAGGACAGTTTGCAAACTGCATTTTTATTCAGTGTCTGGATGGATGCATCCAACAATAATCCTATTAAAAACTTTAGATGGAGAGGTTATTATAATACAAAATTTGGCTTTCTTTAGTTCATACTATCTAGGTTTTTAGCTTTACTATTTCACACTCTACTGTTTCAGAAATCTTCTAGGCTTCAAAATCACTCATCTCCTACCATTTGAAGCTAAAGTGAATAATCCCTTGATGGATAACTTTGGATAAATTGGAATATTCAATCTTGTGCATATAGGATGCTCTTTGCAGAGACCTGGATCAGTGGGAAGGAGGGTGTCTTATGTGATTGTAAAAAGGGCCTGGACATAGATACTATTGTAAGGGTTTCATGGGTGGAGGTAAGAGGTCTCCTCGAGATCTCATGAATTTGCATACTGAGGTGGCACTGCTCTCTGCCTGTAACTTATTGCTTCTATGTGCGAGCTCTACAAAGGAGGGAGGTGATCATCCTATTGTGTGGGTTGATCAGAGTTATTCTAAGGCTCCTCCATTTGAGTCCGTTGTGGGTGGAAAAGCCGACAAGTCAAATTGTGCCCTGACTAGATCAATTTACAGCATCAAAGCTTCTTTATTCAACATAACAAAGAATCTATTGTTTCAAGTGATACTATTGTTGAAGTCATATAAGGAAGCCTCTACTGCCTGCATATTAGATAAAACCTTTGTAAAGTGCAAAAATTTGTAGTGATATCTTTTGCTAATATTTGAAGTGTTTTCTTCCACTTCTAACATCCAAATCTACAATGCATATAACCTATAAAATTATAATATAACTTCATACATTCTGGTGCTCTCTCTAGAAAAGGTTCTCAGAAATCCCTAAGCTTAGAAAGATTTCCTTCACTGAAAACTATAAAGTCTCTACATCTAAAAGAATTTGAACAAGAATAGTTTTCCTTCCCATAAAACATATCGGTCACCATTTTTTTACCATATTCTTCATCTCATGGATCTATTTGCAGAGCAGTAGTGAGTTCTAATAATTCTATAAAATCTAGATTTGCACGACAATATTTTTGCTAGAGTTTTCTCTTCATGAATTTTTTGTTATGGGTCTGTTTAAATTTGAATATTATGTTGCCTTTGTGATCACTAATCAAACTCATCACCACTACTACACATGGGTGTTTCGGGGAAAATCACCCTAGAGGTTTGTTGGGTTTAAACCTCCACAGAGCAGGGCATGCTGCTCAAGAAGGACTCACACAACCATACATGTTCATGAAAAACTAAATAGAGCAGATCGAGGAACTTACCCGTAGGCCCTACGGTTGAAGCAGATCCCGCGGGGTCCAAACCCCCAGCAACCCTTCTTCCTTCTTAACCTGAAAGACAAGAAGAAACAAGCACGAAGAACTGGTTGTACAACATATATGTACTCTAAATGTTAGTGAAATCCACGTGAAACATTAGATAAACCATAATAAATGCTTAAATAACAATATTCTCACATATGCAAGTGGACACTAACACGTATATTTCGGGAACAAGATGGTTCTTCTGTATTATAAATAGCATGTACAGAAATAACGAGTGGAGAGATCACCTGAATCCTTCCACGATCTTCAAGCGGACCGTTGTCCGGATCCGTCCCACCCTTGCCTCGCTAAAATTCCTTCCGAACTGGTGCATACGAGATGACATATAAGGAGATGAGCATCTCCAGGAAACCAGGGTTTCCTGTAATGAACTGGGAAGTGCAGGAGGCACGGGAATTCAGACTTGGATAGGGAATACCAACATAGTATAATATCAATAATTTCTCTCTCCTTTAGGCCATGCACATTGTTTGGTCAATTTAGTGTGTCCTGAATTGCTGCATTTAATTTGTCAATCCGGGATTCGTAAGCTGATGAAGTGCGGCGCACTATATGTGCAAGATAACCTATTTCTTAACTTTTTGTCGTTTTTGGTTTTCTAGGATGAAATGGAAATTCTAAAATGAAAACAAGTATGGTTATGTTTGTTCAAGGAAATGATATCCTCTATAATGATTTACCAACTTGAAACTTAAAAAGGAATTTGAAAATTACAATGACAAAACTTGAAAGTAAATGAAAATGCGCTGCTGAAATGAAAAGATGCTGCTAGTCTAATGAATCAAAACAGTGAACTAGTGAGCATGAAACCAAACTATTCTTGCTGCTGTATAAACACAAAATAAATTATGCTGAAAGAAATCCAAAATTGCATCAATGTAAATCTAAATCAGATTACATCAACTTGTCTTCTGATCCTTCATCATTAGTCCAGCTATGATTTTCGGAAGTAACCATAAACAACTTAAGTAACTGACATCTAACTTGCAGAAAGTAAACTAATATCAAACCATACATTCATAATTCAATCCCTCACCATCAGTCCAGTTGTGGCTTTCGGAGGTAACTGAAGATGTCATGCACAATTTAATATATCTAAATTTGCAAAAAGGAAACTAATACTAAACTACACATTTCATAATACAATCCCTCACCATCAGTCCAGCTGTGGCTTTCGGAGGCAACTGAAGATGCTATGAGCAGCTTAATATATCTAAATTTGTAGAAAAGAAACTAATACTAAACTACACATTTCATAATACAATCCCTCACCATCAGTCCAGCTATGGCTTTCGGAGGCAACTGAAGATGTTATGAGCAGTTTAATATATCTAAATTTAACTACTGAAGCAAATGAGCAAAACTGAATTAAACAAAACAGTACTGAAATTAAACAGAAACTAAGAAAAACAAATTAGCAGCAGAACAATGCTAATTCCATGTCATTAGTCAAAAAGCTATGAAAATGCCCGGGCTGCCTATCTATAACCTGAAACAAGAACATTGATAAGTGATTAATAACATAAAACATGAAAGACAGAAGTGAAATGGAAAGCATGAAAGTTTATAAACAGAAATGAAGCATATGTATCATGAAAAATTCAATGTATAAACATGTGAATGGATTATGGTACAATGAGCTTTAAAGAAATGAAATAAGAACTATACAATAATGCACATAACCTCAGCTGAGCAGGGGCCCTCTACACCAGCCTTGGCAACAATCTTCAAGTACGAATTAAGTCTGAAAACAAAGTCTTCTTATATTAAAATGTAGTCATAACAGTAAGGTAGTATTACGGCACTAAGGCAGCGTAATTACATTACAGAGCAGACTAATAAAAGATAACAGAGACTAATCGAGACTAACTCTATATGCGTATGCAAATGCGTTATATATAACAAAAGAAATATAATTGTCTCCTAAAGTTTATGCTGGTGGAGAACACGTAGACCATTACGTCCACGGATCTAGGATCATGGCCGTGTTGGAAAGTAAATCTATGAGGAGTGGATGCTTGAATTCGGCTATGGAGCCATGTATAGATGTCGACTTGTCCTCCGCAAGCTCAGAAACGGCCATATGAACCTTCACGTGACACGAAACAGAGTCCTGTCACCGTGAGACTCCATGGTTGACTTCCATGTGGACGCCTTTGACCGCGACTTCTTTAGATGAGTTTGCTCGAACCAATAGGACACGAACCATGTCCACATCATTTCTGACTTGCCCATGTGGCTCATTTTTCCTGTAGACACCTGTAACATAGAGTTTCACAAAATAGCTGTGGAAAGTTGCAGCAGCTGCGGAAAGTGGCAAGATTCCGCAGCTAAATGAACAAAATCTAAATCAAACAACAGACACAAAAATATAGTTAAAAACCATGTTAGATGCTCTTTTGCGATTAACATACAATGATATTGACAATTTGGGAGGTTCAGATGAGTGAAAAAGGTATAGAAAAGTGTATGGAAAAGATGCAGAATTGAGACTCAACATACCCCCACTATGAAGGTGTTGCATGTCCTCATGCAACCAAAATTTTGATAATCCTTCCTCAGTTCATATGCCTTGACACTTCAGCCAGCACGTCTAATCCTCTCCTCCTCTTCCTTGGTGCTGCCAACATTCTGGGTTTCTTCATTAAGCACCTAAATTTGATATTAACCAATGCTCTGCTCAGCTTCTGGCATTTCCTTTTCAATTTCTTGTTCTTTTTCTGCCATATTCCCAGATGTAGCATGGTATTATCATGGATGATTTTGTCCAGTTTGCCTTGTTCTTTCAATGTCTCATTTTCATTTTTGATGTGTCGATTTAAAAGCTCTAGCTCAAAGATTTCATGTTTTAGTGATTGGACTAAATCATCCTGTACTGTATGAGGCTGAATGGACGAAGTACTGGGACCTGTAGCTGCCTTTTCCAAAGATTATATATAGTCATATACTTCCTGCTGCTTGGGGTCTATATCAGGTGTCATTTTTATTGGGTTGTCCCCAAAATGCCGTGAAGGAGAGTTATCTTCAAAATCTGGCTGAGAAGGGCTCACATCAACATTTTGCTGAGAATGGGATGGACTATGTTCAATGTCTGACTGAGAATGAAATGAACCAGGTTCACTAACTGACTGAGATGGACTATGGTCAGTTGGGGACTGTTCAGATGTCTCCTCTCCCAAATCAATGAAATGAGGACCCTTCATTTGCGTTTTCCTCAATTTCCCCTTAAGTCTGTTGCTTCTTCTCACATGCTGTGGTACACTGTCCTTTTGTTTTTGTTTTCTTTTCTCTGTCTTCTTGGCCAAAGATGACTGTTTTTGAAGATAAACTAATCTTTTAGATAACACTTGATGATCTTCTTCTTCAGAAGAAGGGGTTTTATGTATAGCCTCAATAGTTTTTCTCTCTTTTGGTGTTATTGGCTTCTTACCCTTGAATTCTTTCTTCTTCCTCTTTGACAGTCTCTCTTCCCTATCAGTTCTTTCAATTGTAGTAGTAGGAGTATTTTGGATTTCATCAATTGTTCTTTTTCTCCTACTTCTTCTTGTTGTGCTACCTTCAGGAATTTCTTGAGTAGAAGTAATTTGGGTTTCATCATTTATTCTTTTTCTTCTACTCCTTCTTGTTGTACTACCTTCAGGAATTTCCTAAGGTTCCTCAAAGAAATTTCTAACCAGAAATTGTTCCCATGTGTCTTTCTTTTCCTTTAACTCCTTTTCAATCAAAATTTTTACAAGGCCGTGGTGATATAGATGAGGTTCTACATCTGCTAAATGTTTCTGAACAGTCACGGACATTTTCTTCAAACTATTGAATAGAAAATATGGGAGATTGAGAGTTTGATTATCTAAAAAATTCATCAGTAACCTGGTATGGTACATATACATGGACCCAAAACGGCCTTCACATGTAATGAATTTCTGAACAACTAGCAGCAAAGTAGCCCATTCCTCTTTCAATGCATGCACAGGAATTCCTCTTTTAAAAATAGTTATGTCCATACCTTGATTTCGTAAGATTGTTCTCCAGGCTTCATCACTGATACTTTTATTCTTAAACCAACACTCACCCTCCTGAAGAAGTTCCGTGGCAGATGCTATAGATGCTTCATTGACCGCAAACTTAAGGTCTCCAATCTCTGCTTCTAAGCCATTAAACGACCTTGCGAATGCCTTCGTCACTTCTTTATGAGAACCTCTGAATTTCTGGATAAACCGCAGCCAATTTGCTTTCTTCAATATATCCCTTGTGGATATCCCTCCATAAACTTAGGTCCTTCCGGTTCTGCTCTTAGCAATTTACCCATTTTCTTTCTGCTCTTCACAAATTTGCCTGCGTGAGGGTTTAATGGAAATAGAACGGCTGAATGCACGGAGATGAGCACAATGACTGTGGGTAAATGTCAGAGAGTGGTATACAGACTATAGCGTAGTAAAGAACGGAATGGAGTGAACAGAACAGAGAGGGGTTTTTGTGAGCACAACAGAGATACGACTGTGAGGTTAACAGAGTATAACACATCCGGCAGTGTTTTGAATTTTGGTGGCTGCACAATAAATATGAGCACGTTTAAACAACGGCTATAGATTTATGCGGCTGTAAGAGTCCGTGGTCAAATCAAATACGTCTCATTGTCACCAGTGGAATATTGGAACATGAGTGAAGATCGGGGGTTTAATGATGGAACTGTTTGAGAATGAATGCGAGAGGATAATATGGAGATCGTGAAAGGTTACAGAATTGTCAATATAATCATTGTACATAATGGATAGAGCTTATGGTTAAGAACTATATAAAAATGTGTTTTTCAATGCTATTTGAAATAAATTTTATTCATACCTTTGGAATCTTTGCCTTTTCCCTTGGTCTTCAACTAATTGCTCTTCATTGGTGTCTTGAATGCTCCATGTCTTCATTTTTGATCCTCTCACCTGCATTTTATTTCATGATTATGAAAATAACCTCTGGCTGTACATTCTTTTGAAAACAGAGTAGTAGCTGCAGAATCTGCTTCTCGCTGCGGAAACTGGAGTCAGCTGCGGAAACAGATGTCAGCTGCGGAAACTGACACAGCTATTATTTTGATGCATGAACATGAACGGATGACAAATGACTAGATGGAAATGGTTATGAAAAAGAATTTTATTGATGAAATGGAATGAAACAAATAAAATGAAATGGAATGGAGTGAAATGAAGTGAAATGAAATGGAATGAAGTGGGATGGAATGGAGTGGGTGGTCACAAGACTTGTGAAATGAAAGAGAGATTTTTTTTTTATTTTTTTTTATTTTGGAAAATATAGAGTGTCAGGTGTTCCTGATTTTCACCCTATATTCTCTGTATAAGATTGCCAATCAGTGATTGGTTTTCAGGCTTATACAAATTTTTTTTTTTTTTTTTTTATTATTATTATTTTTTTTAAACTGAAAAGAACAAAAGCTAGGCTGGTGGAGAAGAAGAATTCTTCTGTACCAGCCTGATTGCAGAACTTTCTTGAAACATTTTGACAAAATCCTCCTTTGAGAGTGGCTTATGATAAACTTTCAATCTATGGCCATTCACAATAAGAGGAGTTTGAAACTCATCAATGGTCTTGATTCTTACCGCTCCATTGCTAAAGATCTTGTCAATCTCATATGGCCCAAGCCAATGAGTCTGAAATTTTCCTTGAAATTCTTTAAACTTGGAATCAAATAACAATGCCCAATCTCCTTCTTGAAACTTCTTCTCTTTGATGTACTTTTCATGCCATTTAGTTCTTTGATATTGAACTAGATCAGTTCTTAAAATTGCTTCTTGTCTGATCTCATCTAGCTCATTCAACTGCTCCATTCTATGCTTTTGGGCTTTCTGATAAGTCCATCCCCAACTGAACTACTATCTTGAAGGTCTTGACTTGGAACTCAATGGGGAGCAGGATTTCTTTCCCATAAACAAGTTCATAGGGAGAATGTCCTGTTGTATTTCTCCATGTAGTTCTGTAGGCCCACAAGGCTTCAGGAAGCCTTTCTGCCCAATCTCTTCTATGTAGATGAACAGTTTTGGTGATGATACTTTCGAGAACTTTGTTGGTAGACTCCACTTGACCATTTGCTTGCGAATGGTAAGGAGTATATCTTCTATGCTTGATTTTGTATTCTTCCATCAGCTTCTCCACCAGGTTGGATGTGAATTGGCTTCCTTGATCTGTCACAATTTCTCTTGGAACACCAAAGCGAGTAAAAATATCCTCATAAAGAAAATGAACAACTGAATTTTCAGTAGCAGATACTAATGCTTTCGCTTCTACCCATTTAGTAACATAATCAGTACAAACCAATATATACTTCTTTTGCTTAGATGGTGGATTAATAGGTCCAATGAAATCTAAAGCCCATTTTTCAAAGGGTTCAATGAGTACCTGTGTTTGCAATGGCATTTCATTTGAAATGGTAGGTTTCCCTACTCTTTGGCAGCTGTCACACCTTTTGACATATTGTTTTGCATCTTTGAAGAGGGAAGGCCAATAATATCCTAAAGAGAGGATTTTATAGGCTGTCCTTTTGTCTACAAAGTGTCCACCGCATGGTTCATCATGACATGTCTTAAGGATATCAGACATTTCATCTTCCCTGACACATCTTCCGATCACAAGATCTGGCCCTGTTTTAAACAATTCGTTAGAAATCCATGAATATTTTGAACTCTCCTAAATAATTTTTCGTTTTTCATTTGGAAATAAATGTGAAGGCAGTTTCCCTGTAACCAAATAGTTAGCAATATCTGCATACCAAGGAGTCTTAATAGTTACCGCAAACAAGTATTCATCAGGAAACTTATCCTCTACAGGAGAATCTTCTTTAGTATTCTGAATCCTAGACAAGAAATCAGCTACTGTATTTTGTTTTCCTGGTCTATCCAACACAGTAATATTTAATTCTTGCAAAAGTAAGAGCCATCTTGTCACTCTGCCATTAGTAACAGGTTTGTTCATTAAATATCTAATTGCAGAATGGTCAGTATGAATAAAAGTTTCATAGCATGTTATGTAATGTCTAAACTTATTAATTGCATGAACAATAGCTAAAAACTCTTTTTCAGTCACAGTATAGTTCAACTCTATGGGAGTCAAATTTTTACTGGTATAATAAATGGCATAAGGAACTAAATCTTTTTGACCCAACACAGCTCCTAGAGCTGTATCTGAAGCATCCGTAGAAATATGGAAAGGGAGTTTTCAATTTGGTCCTCTCAAGATAGGTGCTTCAGATATTCTTGTTTTCAAAGTTTCAAACGCTGATTGACAATCAGGATCCCATTTAAATTCACAATCTTTTGTAAGAAATTTAAAGAGTGGAGATGCTATTTTAGTGAAGTTTTCTATAAATCTTCTATAGTAACCAGTAAATCCTAGAAAACTTCTAACATCTCTTTGAAAATTTGGAATAGGCAACTTGGAGATGACTTCAACTTTTGATCTATCAACCTTAATCCTATCTCCTGAAATATGATGTCCTAAAACAATCCCTTCAGTAAACATCATAAAGCATTTTTCATGGCTTAATGAAAGGTTTGTTTCTTTACATCTTATAAGAATTTTTTCCAAATTTTCTAATGCCTCTTCAAATGAATTACTATAAACTGTAAAATCATCCATATAAACCTCTACACAATCATGGATTAGATCAGAAAAAATTCCTAGTACTGCTCTTTGGAATGTTGCGGGTGCATTACATAACCCAAAAGGAAGCACTCGGTAGGCAAAAGTTCCCCATGGACAAGTAAATGTGGTCTTATCTTGATCCTCAGGTGCTACCTGAATTTGATTATAGCCACTAAAACCATCCAAAAATGAAAATTACTTTTTACCTGCTAATGTGTCTAATACTTGATCGATAAAAGGCAAAGGAAAGTGATCCTTCAAAGTTGCTTTGTTCAATTCCCTGTAATCAATGCATACCCTCCATTTACCATTCTTTTTAGGTACTATAACCAAAGGAGAAACCCATCGGCTATCCGAAATTGGATAAATGAAGTTTACATTGAGTAGTTTTTGGAGCTCTTCTTTCACTATCTCCCTAAGATTTGGATTCATCCTTCTTTGAGGTTGTCTGATTGGTCTACTATTTTTCTCAATATAGATATGATGGATGCAAGTCTTAGGATCAATACCTTTCATGTCAATATACTCCCATGCAAATGCAGTAGAATGTTTTTGCAAGATTTTGGTTAGTTCTTCTTGTTGTGACTTTTCCAAATGTTTGTTGATATTCAATGTTTTTCCTGGAAAAATCTCAATAGTAGAGCTACCAAACTCTTCCATAGAGCAAAGAGACATTTGTCTTGATGATAAATATTCTATGTCAGATTCCAACTGAAATTGTGTGGGGTCATATTCTGAAGATATCTCAAAATTTTCTAATGTGTTCAAAATTTGACTATCCTCACTGATTTCAGAAATGGTAAAGACAGGTTGTATAGTGTCCTCATCATCAACCCATTCATTGTCTCCTACTTCTGTGATTGCTTTTGCCGGAGGATACAAATTGAATTTCTTTGTCGAATTACCATTAGAAATGTACATATCCCCAAATCTACAACTAATAAAAGCATCAGCTGTGGCTAGCCAAGGTCTTCCTAAGATAAGTGGATGCCCTCCTAGATTACTCTTGGGAGTCAAAATCATAAAATCTACTGGATATTCCCAAGAATCTAAGGAGACTGAAATATCTTCTAATACACCATCCGGTTTAATAATGGATCGATCTGCAAGTTGCAGTAAAGTAGGTGTAAAAAGAAGGTTAGGAAGTTTTAGCTGGTCCATAGTCTGTCTACTCATAATGTTGATAGCAGCCCTTAAGTCAATCAATGTGTTTGGAATTTCTATCCCATTTATATGTGTCTTGACAATTGGACTTCCTGGATCTACATACTTCTGCATGGTAATTTTTCCCATCATAATATCTGTAATCTTTCCTACCAGGTGGATTCTTCTTTTGTCTTTTAGTTTCCTTCCTGGTCTTTTGAAACTCAACTCATTTATTGTTTTTGCTAGAATAGGAATCTCTCGAATGGCTTGTAGCAAGGGAATCTTGATACAAACATTCTTCAATTCATCTAGAAAGTCATAGTTAGGCAACAAGATTTGTTTTTCCACCCCCTTGTCAATTTGTAGTCTTTCAGGAAAAGGAGGTGTAGATGAAGATGTTGGTTGCTCAACTATAGGAGTTGTGGGTGTTAACTTTTCTTTTTCTTTTTGCATGTTTGAATTTTGAAGAGATTCTTCCTCAAAACCCTTATTAACCTGAAGAGAGTCCTCCTCAGAGGTATCTTGCTCTTGAATATCTATAGAAGGTTTTTCTAAAACTCTACCAGATCTGAGTTGTACATCGTTGAGAGGAACAATCATATAGGTAGGAAATTGTTGTCCTTCTACCATGTAAGTATTCTGAGGATTTTTATTATTAGGATTTGGAAATGGCCGAGCTGGAAGTTGATTTGTCTTTTGTTGGTAAGGGAGCATGAGTTGAGGATTTGGATTTTGTTGAGAAGGTTGTTGTTGTGGAAATGGCAATGAAAGTTGTGGATTTGGGTTTGGAAGTTGTGGAGCTTGTTGATTTTGAAAAGATGGAGGATATTGATAAAATTGAGCAAATCTCCCATAAGGATTTTGCATCCCTTGTACCCATGGTTGATATGGATTCTGATGTTGAGGCCAAGGTTGTTGCCAAGGATTCCAATTTGGTGGGGTTTGAAAATTCATAGGGTTGTTAAACCCTTGAGTTTGTTGTCCCCGCCAAGGTCTCCTTGCAACAAAACAGAGAGATTCTACTGAATTTGGGTCTTCTTGAAAGACAGCTTTGAGTCCAGGAATTGAAGGACAATCCTTGATCTCATGATTCTCTGAGAAAATCATACATGTTTCTACAACTTTTGCATCCAAGGGACATTCCCTTAAAGCATGTTTCTTCCTACATTTCGGACAAAAGATGGCTAAAGCATCCGTTTCTGCTTTCTGCTTGTTTTGGATTTTAAGGGTGTCTAGTTGTTCACTAAGGCTCCCTAAGATATCAGTTTTGAACTCATCAAGCATATTACCAATCTCTACCCTACTTACCGATCCAGTTGCAGATTTGTTAGCCCTAATAAGAAGCCCTAATAAGAGAAGGATCCCTAGGCCCTTTTCCTGTTTTAGATTTTCCCCTTGAGAGATGGATACATAGTTCTGTTATATCACGAAATGGAAGTTGAGAAATGTCTCCTTTCCCCATCATGTTTAAAATGTCTATCCATTCATCTCTAATGGCTTTTAATAAGAGGGCTTTCAAGGTTTCATTATCTAAGTTGCTCATCTTTGCTCTTTTCAAGTTGTATTGAAATCTTTCAATTAAGTCTTCCAAATTTTCATCTTCTTTTGCATCATTTTGAATACCTCATCCTTGTGATTGGTGGGCATACAATAGTCCAAGTATCTATCCAAAAATGTTTGTTTCATATCATTCCAAGTCCTTATAGATTGAGTGGCTAATCCCATGAACTACTTCTGTGCTGCATCCTCAAAAGTTTGATGAGTCAGCTTGAGTTTTTGAGAGTTTTACATAGTCATAGGTCTGCACACAACTTCAAACTCAAACAGAAATGTTTCAGATCGTCACTTCGTAATCCATAAAAGTTTGGGAGGATGACATGAGAGGATTTTTCATTGTTGTATGAGTTTCCTTATCCACATAGGAATCCAAACAAGTTGTCTCCCTTCCCTATTTCTACCATTATTTCCTTCACCATTGTTGTCTCCATCATTTCCTCCTCTTCTACCTCTACCTCTACCTCCATCTATTACTCTCCTCGCCATGATAGTTTTAGAGTCCCAAAGTCCTCTAGTTCTTCTATCAAGGGAGGATGAGAGAGAGAGTCTCTTTGTTTTCTAAATGGATTTAGTAGGTGGTATAGGAGAATCCTCGAAGTCAACCAAGCCTGAATTCCAAAAAATCTTAAGGCTAGTGATGGTGGTGAATCCGGTTTATGCCTTGAAGAAGATGGAGTTGTGAAAATCGAACTCTTGGCTCTAGCTATAAACCTTCCCCTAGAATTTCTTGCTCTATGCATGTCATTTTTTTTTTTTTTTTTTAAGTTGGGCTAATAATTCTCTTTCTGATCTTCCAGGTCACACTAGGTGCAAGAAGAGAGCATACTTAGGAAATTATCAACTGCAAGAATCCTCTTGTTCTGATCCTCCAGATCACACCAGGTGCAAGAGGAGAGCATACTAAGAAGTCATCACGCTTTTCCTTCTTTTATGATTTTATGTTTTTTTTTTTTTAAGAAATTGGCTACCTAGTTACACTTAACCGCAAACGGGCGCCTAAAATTTTTATACAATTTAGTGTCTAAATTGCTACATTTAATTTGTCAATCCGGATTCAGCGTATGGGAAGTGCTGCACTATATGTGCAAGATAACCTATTTCTTAACTTTTTGTCGTTTTTGGTTTTCTAAGATGAAATGGAAATTATAAAAATGAAAACAAGTATGGTTATGTTTGTTCAAGGAAATGATATCCTCTATAATGATTTACCAACTTGAAACTTAAAAAGGAATTTGAAACTTACAATGACAAAACTTGAAAGGAAATGAAAATGTGTTGTTGAAATGAAAAGATGCTGCTAGTCTAATGAATCAAAACAGTGAACTAGTGAGCATGAAACCAAACTATTCTTGCTGCTGTCTAAACACAAAATAAATTATGCTGAAAGAAATCCAAAAGTTGCAATAAAGTAAATTTAAATCAATTTACATCAACTTGTCTTCTGATCCCTCATCATTAGTCTAGCTATGATTTTCGGAAGTAACCATAAACAACTTGAGTAACTGATATCTAATTTGCAGAAAGTAAACTAATATCAAACCATACATTCATAATTCAATCCCTCACCATCAGTCCAGCTGTGGCTTTCGGAGGTAACTGAAGATGTCATGCACAATTTAATATATCTAAATTTGCAGAAAAGAAACTAATACCAAACTACACATTTCATAATACAATCCCTCACCATCAGTCCAGCTGTGGCTTTCGGAGGCAACTGAAGATGTTATGAGCAGTTTAATATATCTAAATTTGCATAAAGGAAACTAATACCAAACTACACATTTCATAATACAATCCCTCACCATCAGTCCAGCTGTGGCTTTCGGAGGCAACTGAAGATGTTATGAGCAGTTTAATATATCTAAATTTAACTACTGAAGCAAATGAGAAAAACTGAATTAAACAAAGCAGTACTGAAATTAAACAGAAACTAAGAAAAACAAATTAGCAACAGAACAATGTTAATTCCATGTCATTAGTCAAAAAGTTATGCAAATGCCCGGGCTGCCTATCTATAACCTGAAACAAGAACACTGATCAGTGATTAATAACATAAAACATGAAGGACAGAAGTGAAATGGAAAGCATGAAAGTTTATAAACAGAAATGAAGCATATGTATCATGAAAAATGCAATGTATAAACATGTGAATGGATTATGGTACACTGAGCTTTAAAGAAATAAAATAAGAACTATACAATAATGCACAAAACCTTAGCTGAGTAGGGGCCCTCTACCCCAGCCTTGGCAACAATCTTCAAGTACGAATTACGTTGGAAAACAGAGTCTTCTTATATTAAAATGTAGTCATAACAGTAAGGTAGTATTACGGCACAAGTGCAGCGTAATTACATTACAGAGCAGACTAATAAAAGATAACAGAGACTAATCGAGACTAACTCCATATGCGTATGCAAACGCATTATATATAACAAAAGAAATATAACTGTCTCCTAAAGTTTATGCTGGTGGAGAACACATAGACCATTACATCCACGGATCTAGGATCATGGCCGTGTTGGAAAGTAAATCTACGATGAGTGGATGCTTGAATTCGGCTATGGAGCCATGTACAGATGTCGACTTATCCTCCGCAACTCAGAAACGGCCATATGAACCTTCACGTGACACGAAACAGAGTCCTGTCACCGTGAGACTCTATGGTTGACTTCCATTTGGACGCCTTTGACCGCGGCTTCTTTAGATGAGTTTGCTCGAGCCAATAGGACACGAACCATGTCCACATCATTCCTGACTTGCCCATGTGGCTCGTTTTTCCTGTAGACACCTGTAACATAGAGTTTCACAAAATAGCTGCGGAAAGTTGTAGCAGCTGCAGAAAGTGGCAAGATTCCGTAGCTAAATGAACAAAATCTAAATCAAACAGCAGACAAAAAAATATAGTTAAAAACCATGTTAGATTCTCTTTCGCAATTAACATACAATGATATTGACAACTTGGGAGGTTCGGGTGAGTGAAAAAGGTATAGAAAAGTGTATGGAAAAGATACAGAATTGAGACTCAACACACGTGAGGGGTTTTTATACTCCCTCAAAGTAGTTTCAACCAGTTGGAAACAGTTGGCCACGTGCTGGGGTGGTTGAACTACCAGAGTAACCATCAACCTAGCCTAAAAATAGGGAATTTTAATATATTTTTTAATGATTTTAATGGCATACGTGGAAAAGTACATGTGGACTCGCGTATACACATGGAAAAGTCTAGGCATACCCGCGTATGGGAATTTTAACACTGTTTTTTAGTGAATTTTTCCAAGTCTGTGGGAATGGGTGCCCAAAGCCATAAAAGCAATCATGAATCATATGAAGGTGAGAAATGATGCTATAACAATGGGATCATCACCAGGAGCTACATAAACATCATTTGGCTCAGAGTTTGAGGACTCCTCAAACTCCTCTCCAACCTCAATATTAGTGCTAGTAGTAACATGAGCAACAACACTACACTTAGCAGAACTAGAAGAACACGTTTTCCAAACTGCACGAGAACTACTTCTCTCACGAGTCACCATGTGCCATGCTTGGTCTTGGTGGTTCGCTTCCTTCAACTCCTGGTTCAACTACCATATCTTCATTGGAACCAACACCCCGAAATCCACTAGAAAACGATTCACCATTTTTTACTAGTGATTCGCCATGATTTTACAGGATAATATAATCTCGTGAGAGATTCGCCAAAAAAATTATATATACATATTTTATTATTAATAAAATCGCCGTCCATTTTTCTTATGTATCATGGGGATTCGCCCATTTATTATACATATAAATTTAGGGGGTTTTTAAAATTTTCAGGAGGGTACACCCTTTTCAGGAGCTATCTCAGCATATTGACCGTGCGTGGAGTCACAGGGTGATTAGCCTACTTTGGCAGGAGCTGGTTGGAGGAGGTGGCATCGACAGGCCACTAGACAGGGCAGTACGTAGAGACGGTGCTCTCTCATGGGTATATGGTACACTTGAGCTATGGAGGATAGGAGCAGTGATGTCATTGTCATTGGCATGTGAGGAGTTGGGCCAATGGGAAATTTTTTTAATGGGTTTCTACTTGGATGGACTTTTTTTTATTTTTAAAGTGAGAGGGTTGTGCTGATCTCATCTTATTCTTTTTACAGTCTCTGGAGCTATGGAATATCCCCGAGAACAAGAGTATGACAATTCCTGCTCATGATGGCCTCATTGCTGCCTTCTGAGGCAACATGCATGGTTGCTTCTGCAAGTCATGACAAGAGTGTGAAGCTATGGAAGTGAATAATAATATGGTCTTCACAATATAGCAGTCCAGTCTTTTCTTCATTGTTGCCTTATTTGATTGCAATAGTGGCAAGCTTTGCATAGCTGTTGTACAATTTAACTTGTTTTAGTCAGAGTAATAATAGAAAACAGCTAATTTATTGCTTCATTTTTTTCTTTTTCCAAAATGACATGGGAAGTTTTTTAACCTTTTAATTGTTCATAAAAATAATGATGTGGCTCTATAAATGTACACTTATGAATGAAGCATATTGTTTATTTATGTTTTTTAAAACTCTTCAAGCATTATGATTGTTTTTTGCCTTTGACAGGAAGTACACCTTTATTTCCTTTTGAAATGAGTTGTAAAATAATAAAAAAGTCCATGGTCGCTTGCCTTATATTGTTCTAGTCCATCTGAGGTACGTTGTTTGCTTATATATTGTGAAACTCTTGAAGCATTAGCCAAAATGTTTTTTCCTTTGACAGAAAGTACACCTTTATTTCCTTTTCAACTGAGTTCTAAAATAAATAAAAAATCCATGGTCACTTGTCTTATGTTCTTTTGGCCCATCTCCCATTTGGTACCACTACAAAATTTACTTGTTAGAGAATAGGATATACTTCAGCTTCAGTTTTGCGGTGTGATAATTCACAATTATAGTCATTGTTGCATTAATTGTTTTCTCCATTTATCAGTTGAGCAGTCTAGTGGTTGAGATCAGTTGCCACCGCAATAGAGATCCAGGTTCAAATTTCAGCGGGCATAGAGCAATAGTTAATGTTAAAAGTTGGCCCAATTTGATTGCTCTCACATTATTGTGGGTTTTACTGCTATAATGCAGAATTAGGGTTGAAAGCTCCACATGGATCAAGAAAACGCTGTTTACCCTTGCCAAAAGATAAAAAATATTTTCTGCTGCAGATATTTTAAGTAATTTATTTTAGGAAAAGATGCTCATCAACATAAGCAAGCTGAGTTATATCAAGTTATCAACTTGCCACCATGGTGTTTTAGTAGTCCGTTAAAACCAATGTAATGCAATTTTGGCCAATGTCTCGTTGTAACTGCCAACTTTTTTGGGTCATTGTTATATAGAAATGCAATTGACAATGGCCAAAACAGAACGTGAGGAGTTTATTTTTAAATCTAGATGTCAACAAGCTGAAATAACTACAACTTCTCAAGGAACTGCACGTTCCATTTAAAATTGATATAGTAGAGTTGAATTGAAGCTTTCGGTTCAGTTTACCGGAAAGCATACGTATAATTGGAAGAAAGAATTTGTTGCATGCAAAAACTAAGAAAATAATGCCACTTATGTTAAATTTGTGAGAAGGTTTCAGTTACTCACCAGAAGGCTTTTCTAGGATGCAGATATATGATATGGGATTATTCGTCTCCTTTTAACTGCCAACATTTTTGGGTCATTGTAATAGAAAATGCAATTGACAATGGCTAATACAGAAACACGTAGAGCTTATTTTTGAAACTAGATACCAGCAAGCTGAAATCATTACATCTTCTCAAGGAACTGCACTCCATTTAAAATTGATGTAGTAGAGCTGAATGGAAGCTTTCAGTTCAAGACCAGAAAGCATATGTATGGTGGGAAGAAAGAATGTCTTGCTCTACACAAAATCAAAAAAATATTGGCCCCCATATGTTGAAGTTGTAAGTAGGTTTGTAGTTACCCATCAGAAGCCTTGGTTAGAATGCAGACCTATGAGAGTGGGATGGCATGGCATGTTTTATTTTTTCCTTTAACAATCCGCAGGTAACAAAAGTGATATTTGGAGTGGTATAAACTAATATGCTATCAACTACAACTCATAAATATAAAGGGTTGAATATGTAAGTTTTGTCTGTAATTTACTGCATATAGACTAATATGCTACCAATTACAAATCATCAAGATAAGAGTAAACTAGACTACTTAAATATTTTCCATTTACTGCATATACTCTATATATTAGCAGTATTAAGCCCATTATAAGCAAACACAAGTTCTAAAAATTTCTAATGGTGTTGTGCAGAGATATCCAATGGCCAATTTCTAATGGTGTCTTGTAGAGATATCCAATGGCCAATGGGCCCACCTCATGGGGGGTTTACAAGCAGAGTGGTGGATATTTTGGCCATGCAGGATACTATACGTTACAGGGTGGCATGGTAGTAGGCACTGATACACAGGACTACACAAAGTCATGTCATAGGGTCCAGTGTTATGTAGAGGGATGCAGATTGATTCATACAAACTCGATGTTAGACCATAACATCCAGGGGTGTGCAGGGCTATGCAACGAGGAGTAGTGGCCTATAGAGGAGCATGGAGATGCATGGGGGTGTGTTGTAGTATGTCAGACTGTGTTGTGGAGTAGGAGTGCCTCGCAACGTGTTGGGTACATGTGGGGAGCGAAAAGTGCAGTGACATAGGAGGGATACATGACGGTATAGGATGGTATAGCCGTAGCCGGCAATATCCGGTGGTATACAGGGGCATGTTGCAGCATACAATGGCATGATGAGGAGTGCAGAGACACTTGGTGGTATGCAGATCCATGATACAATGCATCAGGCTCTTGGAGCATTGCCTCCAAGGGGACTTATGGACAGGGGCATTAGGTGTACCCTGGAATGCAACTCACCTAGGATTGATAAGGATATTGTTGAGCATTTGGAGACCCCATGTTTAGTAGAGACATGGCCACGAGGGTGTTATTTGCAAATCCGAGGCAGAGGGAGTGTCGTTTGGAGGATTACTCTTGAGCATTCAGGTATACTCTTGATCACACCCTTTGGGACCTACCCACCCCTCATCCTCCAGTGTGGTTTTCAGACGCGAAGTGTTTGGTTGTTGCCCCTTGACACCCTCTAATTAGGCAACAGGGCATGGGAGGCTCTCCCTAGGCAGTCAGATGACATACCGTGTGTCATGATCTAGAAGGAGGCTCTCTAATTGAGACACTTGGTAGGTGTACGAGTTGACGGATATTGACTTAGGGATGGCATGGATGATTGCCAAGGTCGCATATGTTCCACCCCTAGGCTCACATTTGAGGGATGGTGGATGGTAGACTTCATCTACAAGAGAGTACCCAGACTCCGATCAGTGTCTTGATGTATCATCAGGAGTTGGGACAACATATTTTACTACGAGGTCTGGCAGGAGCATGGTAGGTTTGTATGCGTGGGACATACTCCTGATACCTGGAGTCCACCCAGGGGATACATACAGGGGTCAAAGCTGAGGGTCAGATGGGTTCTAGTAGGTAGCTACACAACGACATCCCGAGAGTTGGAGTTGGGAGATCCCAGTATGGTTGGGGGATCCAGGGATCTGTTGGGCACGTGGATCACTCCACTTTGTGATGAGCAGGGATAGAGCAAACAATGATCCAGTCCACTTTGGGTTTGAAATGTGGGGGAGCACTGAGATTTCCACTACATGGCGAGGCAGACTTGTCATGTTGTTACTCGGGTCATGATCGATAGTGGACAGGTAGATATCAGCATCATGGGGATGCTTGGGCAGGATGAGCTTGGCCTACACATATTTTTTTCCACAAGGCCCTAGGAGAAAGGGATACAATCTACACCTGATTGGGGGTTCTCACAGTAAGAGTGGCGCAGCATCAGCATGGTGGGACCTCTACGAGACTAGCAGGGGACTCGAGCATTGCAGCTCTACACAGTTCGATAAACTTTAGGGTTGAGCTGCATACTACATGGGGGGGTCATGTATATCTTCCGTTGGGCTTTTGCAAGTAACTGATGGAGTGCGGAACTTCATTAGTATGGCAGGTTGGTCAGCGAGATGATAGCAAGAGGAGCTCATGTGAGCGAGACGCTACCTCTGCAGGGATTATGCGGTATCATTGAGGGTTTACTCTTGGAGTGCGCAGGATGGACTACTTGGATGGTGAGTAGAGTAGGTGGAGCTTCATATTGGACATGATGGCTTGGGAACCTGGCATTGAGGGGTCCCTTCATATTAGAGCGATGCAAAGGATAGGGAAGATTCAGTGGTGCATCTGGGACCCAGGAACATTTTGCAGTGATAGTGGGTGAGCGTCAACTAGAGATGAGGCTTGTTCAGGCGTTGCTTGAGGACAAGCAACATTTTGGTAGAGAGGACTGTAATGTTCCTAATTAGCAGACAACTAATTAGAATATTAAAGTTTTCCAATTTTGCTTTTCTAAAGTACAGTGGGAGAATAAAGGGGTGAATGGACCCATAAACCTAACATTTAGAATAAAACCACCTTCTTAGAGTTAAAGTGGACAACACAACTCATGTGGGTCCAAGAGGCCAAGTGGACAACACAACTTATGTGGGGCCGAAGGGGCCAAGTGGACAGCACAACTCATATGGACCCAAGGGATTATTAAGGTTTCACAAGAATAAAAAGTTGATGAGGGTAGCCATAGAAATAATTCATTCATTCAACAAATTTCTTCTTGTCATTTTGAATAGAGCACGCTTGAGCTGTTTAGCCATGTTTGCAGCGTTGTTCTCTAAGCGGAGATCCCAACCTCATCCTCGGGGGACTTCGAGTGCCAGCTCAAGAGAGGAGTTCCACCATTTGGTGGTGGATTGAAACACCAACAATAGTAGGAGTGCGTAGTTCCTTCAGGACTACGTAAAGGCAACAGAGAGCGTAGTCCCTTAAGGATCGCGTAGAGGCAACAGAGACTGCGTAGTACAATGGAGAGGAAGTGCTGAAAGTGTGGGAGAGAAGTGGAGTTCAGCCAGAGGATTTGGAGGGGAGGCTAGCCACCTCTTACCAGGGATTTTGGTAGCATTTTGGAGAAGTATACTAGTAGTTCCAACCAAGATTTTGAATTTCCTAGTAGTTGGGTGAGCCAAGCCCAAGAGGGCCAATTTTCCGAAGTCAAAACTAGGACAAACCCTTTATGGGTTTTTCTGCGTTTCTTGAGTAGACTCTGTGGTTAAAATCCCAGAATTTTATGAGCAACAGATCAACTCATTTATGCAGCCCCTACTCAGCCATCAGCTAGAGGCGCTAGGGGAAAAAGGGTCAGATTTTGAAGGTTGGAATTAGAGGAAACCTTTTCTGGTTTTTTTTGGGTTTTGGGCAAGGATCACCTTCCCAAATTCCTAGAATTTTCCGAGCATAGGAGCTAGGCCAACTAGCAACCTGAAGTCAGATTGCAACAACATTTCTAGGCAGAACAACGCAGTCATTGAGCTATGCAGAGTAGTTTCTGACATGAGTTTTTGTTTGGGTTTGATTTCTCCTTCTGCCTTCTTTGAGCAAGCCCATGTGCAATATTTTCAACACCTCATTTGTACTCTTTCCCAACATATTAATAAAATGGCTCATCAGTGATTGTGGCTAGGAGGCACCTTCATCAAAGAGCCTAGGAGATACCTTCATTAAATGACAAAATGATAACATACTTTGAGCATCTTTTGAGTTGACAATAGAGTGCATTCATGACGATATTAATTAAGCATTCTTCAAGCCTTTATTGAAACAACAATCACTCTTGAAGCATAGTTGAAGACCAACACTTGAAGACTTGTTTTGTTGAAGCAATCATCCTTGGAGTATAGTTGAAGATCAACACTTAAAGACTTGTTTTGTTGGAGTAGTCATCCTCGGAGCATAGTTGAAGATCAACACTTAAATATATGTTTTATTGGCGCAACCACAAAAGTTTTGCCGAAGTAGACCTGAAGTTTTTGTAGAGGTAGATTTAAGAGCACTTTGTAGACCTATCTTGGATACATTTTTTAGAAGTATTTGAAGATTTTGATGGAGGATTGAAGTAGTATTGAAGTCACCTTAAGGGGTTGAAGCAAACTGAGAGAGTTGGATCCCTAGAGGATTGGAGTCGTCATACAAGGTTGGAGCCTTGTGAGAAACTAGGTTGGAGCCTGGATTAATATGTGAGGATTGGAGTCCTCATACAAGGTTGGACCCTTGTGAGAGACCAGGTTGGAGCTTGGATTTGTAGTTCAATATTAGAGTTTATATTGTACTCCAACAAGATCAACACTTAAAGACTTGTTTTGTTGGAGGAGTCATCCTTGGAGCATAGTTGAAGATCAACTCTTAAATATATGTTTTGTTGGCACAACCACAAAAGTTTTGCTGAAGTAGACCTGAAGTTTTTGTAGAGGTAGATTTAAGAGCACTTTGTAGGCCTATCTTGGATACAATTTTTAGAAGTATTTGAAGATTTTGATGGAGGCTTGAAGTAGTATTGAAGTCACCTTAAGGGGTTGAAGCAAACTGAGAGGGTTGGATCCTTCGAGGATTGGAGTCGTCATACAAGGTTGGAGCCTTGTGAGAAACTAGGTTGGAGCCTGGATTAATATGTGAGGATTGGAGTCATCATACAAGGTTGGACTCTTGTGAGAGACCAGGTTGGAGCTTGGATTTGTAGTTGAATATTAGAGTTTTTTGGTGTGTTTGGGGCAGTTTTGTTTTATGGGCGTTTGTTGAAAAATATTTGTGTTGGGTTTATTGCATGCTTTTGTTATCACTGTTAATTTTTCCATTAGGAATGAGAGGCTTGATCAACATATCAAGTCAGATTTGAAACAAAAGTAAAGTAATCCTTGCATATTGAAGGTCATTCTTTAAAGCAAACATGAAGAGCCTAGGAGACACGTTCGTCGAATGATAAAATGATAACTTACTTTGAGCATCTTTTGAGTTGACAGTAAAGTGCATTCATGATGACATTAATTGAGCTTTCTTCAAGCCTCTGTTGAAACAACAGTCACTCTTGAAGCATAGTTGAAGACCAACACTTGAAGAGTTGTTTCGCTGAAGCAATCACCCTTGGAGTATAGTTTAAGACCAGCACTTAAAGACTTGTTTTGTTGGAGCAGTCATCCTTGGAGCATAGTTGAATATCAACACTTGAAGACATGTTTTGTTGGTGCAACCATAAATTTTTTTGCTGAAGCAGACATGAAGTTTTTGTAGAGGTAGATTTGAGAGCACTTTGCAAACCTATCTTGGATACATCTGTCAGAAGTGTTTGAAGTTTTTTATGGAGGCTTGAAGCAGTGTTGAAGTCACCTTAAGGGATTGAAGCAAACTGAGAGGGTTGGATCCCTAGAGGATTGGAGTCATCATATAAGGTTGGAGCTTGGATTTGTAGTGGAATATTAGAGTACTCATTCAGGGTTGAAGCCTTGAAGGAGTTAAAGACTTTGTTATACAAGTTGGAGCTTGGGTTTTTAGAGTCCTCAAATCCATTAATAAAATTATTTTCTTGTTGCACATCTTGTGTTTTGGTTTAATTGGTGATTTTAACTGTCATAATATAACAATTGTAAATAAATATATATCCAACCCCCCTCTCAATATTTCCAACACTAGCACACCTTACAATATTTGTATTCACATGCTAGAAGGAACTTTCACAATGCAATGTTATTGTTGGTAATATGGTTGTTTATGACAGAAGGAAACCTAACATGTGTTAGATTTCCTTCACCTTGGAATGTTCTTACTAGCAATGTGCTTGTGTTTTTGTTAAAATGAAATATAGCATGCACTGGATTTCTTTTGGCATTCAATTTTGTTGTTGGTAGTATGCTTGTATTTGTGCTACATGTAAAGCTAACACTCGTTAAATTTCTTTCACCTTGCAATGTTGTTATCGGAAATATGCTTGTGCTTGGGCTATAAAGTATGCTAATTTTCTTTTGCTCTGCAATATTGTTGTTGTCTATTTTGTTGTTTATGATAGAAGGAAATCTAGCACGTGCTAGATTTCCTTCACCTTGGCAATGTTATTGGAAATGTGCTTGTGTTTGGGCTAGAAGTTGTGCTAGATTTCTTTTGCTATACAATATTGTTGTTGTCAATTTGGTTGTTCATTATAGAACGAAATCTAGCACGTGTTAGATTTCCTTCACCTTGGCAATGTGCTTGTGTTTGTGTTAGAAGGAAATATAACATGCACTAGGTTTCTTTTGGCATGAAATGTTGTTGTTGGCAGTATGCTTGTATTTGTGCTACATGTAAAGCTATAACATGCATTAAATTTCTTTTACCTTGCGATGTTGTTATTGGAAATGTGCTTGTGTTTGTGATAGAAGGTGTTCTAGATATCTTTTTCCATGCAATGTTGTTGTTGGTAATATGCTTTTGTTTATGCTGGAAGCAAATCTAACATGCTAGATTTCTTTCACCATACAATGTTGTTGTGTGCTTGTGTTTGTGCTATGCGTAAATCTATCACATGTTAGATTTCTTTTGCTTTGCAATATTGTTGTTGTCAATTTGGTTGTTTATGATAGGATGAAATCTAGCACATGTCAGATTTCCTTCACCTTGGCAATGTGGAAATGTGCTTATGTTTGGGCTAGAAGTTGTGGTAGATTTCTTTTGCTTTACAATATTGTTGTTGTCAATTTGGTTGTTTATTATAGAAGGAAATCTAGCACGTGTTAGATTTCCTTCACCTTGGCAATGTGCTTGTGTTTGTGTTAGATGGAAATATAGCATGTGCTAGGTTCCTTTTGGCATGAAATGTTGTTGTTGGTAGTATGGTTGTATTTGTGCTACATGTAAAGCTAACATGCATTAAATTTATTTTACCTTGCGATGTTGTTATTGGAAATGTGCTTGTTTGTGATAGTAGTTGTTCTAGATATCTTTTTCCTTGCATTGTTGTTGTTTGGCAATATGCTTTTGTTTATGCTGGGAGCAAATTTAACACGCTATATATCTTTCACCCTACAATGTTGTTGTGTGTTTGTGTTTGTGATATGCGTAAATCTAGCACGTGTTAGCTTTTCTTCAACTTGCAATATTGTTGTTGGCAACATGCTTCAATTTGACTCGAAAGAAATCTAGCATGCACTAGATTTATTTTTCATTGTAATGGTTGTTGACAATATGCTTTTGTTTGTGCTAGAAGTAAATCTACCTTGTGCTAGATTTCTTTTATCTAGAAATGGTGTAATGTGTTTGTTTGTGCTAGGAAGGAAATCTAGCATACATTAGATTTCTTTCTCCCTTCTATGAGTTTATTGATAATGTGGTTGTATATGCGTTAGAAGGAAATCTAGTGTGCACTAGATTTCTTTTGCATTGCAATGTTGTTGTTGCCAATTCAATTGTTTGTGTTAGAAGGAAATCTAGTATACGCCATATTTCCTTTACCACAATGATGTTATTGGAAATATGCTAAAAGGAAATCTAGCATGTGCTAGATTTATTTTTCTCTAGAATGTTGTTGGTAATACGTTTGTGTTCATGCTATAACAAAATTTGGCATGCGCTAGATTCTTAACCCCTACAATGTTATGTGTTTGTGTTTGTGGTAGAAGGAAATCTACCATACATCTGATTTCTTTTGTCTTGCATAAGGTGTTTTTGACAATATGCTTGTTTGTGCTAGAAGCAAATCTAATATGCGATATGTTTCTTTCACCCTACAATATTGTTATGTTCTTGTCTTTGCGAGAGAAAGAAATCTAGCATGTGTTAGATCTCATTCACCTTGCAATGTTGATATTGGTGACATGTTTGTGTTTGGGATATAAGTACAAATAACATGTTAGATCTAATTCACCTTGCAATATTGTGATTGGAAATATGCTTATGTTTGTGATACAAGAAAATCTAGCATGATATAGGTTTCTTTTACCCTACAATATTGATGTTGCCAATATGTTTGTGTATGGTAGGAGGAATTCTAGCATGCACTTAATTTTTTTTGCAATGCAATATTGGTGTTAGCAACATGCTTGTGCTTGTGCCAGAATAAAACGTAGTATGCAATATATTTGTTTCACAATGCAATATTGTTGTTGGCAACGTGCTTGTATTTGAGCTAGAATGAAATATAGCCTGCATTGGATTTCTTTTGCAATGCAATATTGTTGGAAATGTACTTGTGTTTGTGCTAGAAGGAATTCTATCATGCATTGGATTTGGTTTGCCCTATAATGTTATTGTTGGCAATGTGTTAGAAGTAAATCAAGCATAGGTTAGATATCTTCCACCCTGCAATGTTGTTTATGGCAATGTGATTGTGTTTGTGCTAGAAGAAACTCTAGAATGCGTAAGATTTCTTTTACTTTGCAATGTTTTTGTGAGTAACATGCTTCTATTTACACTAGAAGGAGATTTAGCATGTGGTGGATTTTGTTCGCCTTAGAATATTGTTGTTGGTGATGTGCTTCTGTTTGTGCTAGAGGGAGATTTAGCATGTGGTGGATTTCGTTCGCCTTAGAATATTTGTTGTTGGCGATGTGCTTGTGTTTGTGCTAGAAGAAGATTTAGCATGTGGTGGAGTTCGTTCGCCTTAGAATATTGTTGTTGGGCGATGTGCTTGTGTTTCTGCTAGATTTATTTGACCATGTAATGTTGCTTCTAGCAATATGCTTATGTTTGTAGTAGAAGGAATGATATTGATTGTTAGCTTTCATTTGAGGTGCAATGTTGTTGTTCGAAATGGGCTTCTACATGTGATAGAAGGAAAGCTAGCATACATTATATTCCCTTCATAATGTAATGTTATTATTAGAAATATGTTTGTTGTAATGCCAGAAGGAAGGTTATAATGTGTTGAATTTCCTTCATCTTGCAATGTTATTTTTGAAAATGTGTTTGTGTTTGTGATAGAAATAAAACTTGCATTTGTTAGATTTTTTTTCGCAATGCAACATTATTGTTGGAAATATGCTTGTATTTGTGTTAGAATGAATTATATAATGCACTAGATTTCTTTGTTCTTGTTCCAAAAGTAAAACTATCAAGATTTCACCCTCACCATGGTTAGTGCTATGATATTATTCTTCGCAGTGCATTTGTTATTATGCTAGAAGGATACCTACTGATTACTAGCTTTCTTCTAGACAACATTACACTTATGCAACAAATGCTCTAGGGGTGACATTGTCTCAATAATCACAATGGTTAGAGTTATAGCTTTTGATGTGCCCTTTTATTGAATTTGGAACAATTTATGGAGATCAATGATAATGCAAAAGAATTGTATATAGATATATGTTGTTGTTGGCATTTGTGCTTGAGTTGGAAGGAAAGATAATGGTATAGTTTTCCTTTTGTCACAAACACAATAATCCAATCATACTTATTTGATCCATGGAGAATAATGTGATCTTTGTATAGTTTTGAAGTTTATGAATAAATGTATTCTTGAGGTATACTATATTTTGCTTCCAATGCACATGTATGCAACTTTAAAGTATCAAGCACAATTTTTTAACATGTATTGTTTTTCTCTCTATTTTGTTGTATAGTTATGAACTTCCAAAAACAATTTCACTAATGTTTGGATGCATAAGATAAGACTCTTCCTTGTCAACGTAAAAATGTAGGAAAACTCAAATCTACGCTTTTTGAGGACCTAAAGTTAACATCCCTTTGTATCCATCCTAAATAGTATGTCCTTAAATGTGTATAGGTAGGGAGTGGTAACATTGGAACTAAAGATTTGTAAAATGCAATTTCTTTTCTGTTGATTTAAAGAAAAATTCTAGTTTGGCTTTTGATTATCAAGTTCAAACATCAAACATCCTCACTAAGTGAAAATATAATTTCTCCTTTTCTTGGGCCTTTTAGACATCTTATGTAGCATCAATCTTGGAATTTCTTATATTTTCCAAAGGACCATGTTTTGGTTCATCAAATTCTACAAATTTCTTATGATCATTATTCATACACATGCATTAAGACTACAAGTGTCATTTCTGAAGTTAAATAGGAACTTGGTAGTTTGATATGAGCTAATATTTGGAAGAAAACCTCTAGTTTGGCTTTTGATTATCAAGTTCAAACATCAAACATCCTCACTAAGTGAAAATATAATTTCTCTTTTTCATGGGGCTTTTAGACATCTTATGTAGCATCATCTTGGAATTTCTTAAATTTTCCAATGGGCCATGTTTTAGTTCTTCAACTTCTACAAATTTCTTATGATAATTATTCATACACATGCATTAAGACTACAAGTGTCATTTCTGAAGTTAAATAGGAACTTGGTGGTTTGATATGAGCTGATATTTGTCATTCTATGATACAATCTACATCTCTAATTGCATGGTCTTCATATATGTTCCGTGTAATTTTCATGTAAAGCACTATTTGGTAGTAGGCACTAGATGGTGGGGAACAATGTTTCATTACATACAATATGACTACCATGCTATTTAAATTATTGCATATACATTAATTTTTTGAAAGTTGTGTGCTTTTGCGAAAATATAAATCACACTTTACATGGTTCAACCTTTTAATTACAATTTATGATTTAATTGTTGCTACTAAATTGGTACAAGCTAGAATGGAAAATAAAATTTTGGCAAAAGGGGACTATGTTGATCTCATTATTAATGATCAAGTCGTTGGGCTGGGAAGGGTCGAATCTATAGAGTCTGGAACTTATTATGCCGAAGAAAGGGTTAATGCATGTTATGTTGCAATTTTGATAATGGATGTCACTCAACCACATTTGATTGAGGATGTTGGTGAAGGGGACATACATCCATGGAAGATCATGGATTTGAGGCACAACCAACATAGGTAAATCAAAATATTGAATCATGTGTTCAAATATATAATACTTTTTTTTGAGTAAACACTAACCTTATTTACATTCGTTTATAGGTGCAAATGTTTCTTCCACATTTTCTATTAGAGACAAGGTAGATCTTCTACAACATGGAGTGAAGGTGGGAGAGGGCTCCATATTCAATACAGAGCTTGGACATAAAGTGCATGGAAATATGGTAAATAAAGGATGCATAGTGGTTAAAATTGAGAAGGTGTTAAAACATTATGCTGCTCTACCACATCCAACAGGATTTGAGCACACTAGGGGGTGCATTGGTATCTTATGAGATTTGGCCAGAATCAAATTTGCAACCTCACTGTCATGATCATGCCATAAATATTCCCCAAGATAGGGTTAAATTCATATGTGCATCAAACATCCTCATGAAGTGAATATAATTTCTCCTTTTCATGGGTGTTTTAGACATCTTATGTAGCATCAATCTTGGAATTTCTTAGATTTTCCAATGGACCATGTTTTGGTCCTTGAATTTCTACAAATTTCTTATGATCATTATTCATACACATGCATTAAGACTACAAGTGTCATTTCTGAAGTTAAATAGGAACTTGGTTGTTTGATATTAGTTGATATTTTCTATTCTATGATACTATCTACATCTCTAATTGCATGGTCTTCATATATGTTTTTTTGTGTAATTTGCATGTAAAGTACTTTTTGGTATTAGGCACTAGATGGTGGGGAACAATGTTTTATTACATACAATATGGCTACCATATTATTTAAAATATTGCATTTATATTACTTTTTTGAAAGTTGTGTGTTTTTGCGAAAATATAAAATCACACTTTACATGGTTCAACCTTTTAATTAAAATTTATGATTTAATTGTTGTTACAGAATTGGCACAAGCTAGAATGGAAAATATAATTTTGGCAAAAGGGGACTATGTTGATCTCCTTATTACTGATCAAGTTGTTGGGCTAGGAAGGGTCGAATCTACAAAGTCTGGAACTTATTATGCCGAAGAAAGGGTTAATGCATGTTATGTTGCAATTTTGATAATTGATGTCACTCAACCAAATTTGATTGAGGATGTTGATGAAGGGTACATACATCCATGGAAGATCGTGGATTTCAGGCACAACATAGGTAAATCAAAATATTGAAGCATGTGTTCAAATATTATTGATAGTATAATACTTTTTTTTTTGAGAAAATACTAACCTTATTTACATTCGTTTATAGGTGCAAATGTTTCTTCTACATTTTCTATTGGAGACAATGTAGATCTTCTACAACATGGAGTGAAGGTGGGTGAGGGCTCCATATTCAATACAAAGCTTGGACATAAGTGCATGGAAAGATGGTAAAGAAATGATGTATAGTTGTTAAAATTGAGGTGGTGTTAAAACACGATGTTGCTCTACCACATCCAACAGGATTTGAGCATACACTAGGGTGTGCATTGGAATCTTATGAGATTTGGCCAGAATCAGATTTACAACCTCGTTGTCATGATCATGCCATAAATATTCCCCAAGATAGGGTTAGATTCATATGTACAAAGGTTTCTCTTACACATGAATGCATGAGAACAAGCATGTGCATTGCCAAAGGAATGCTAGTTAATGTTTGCGAGGATGACATTGTTGAAGGTGAAGCACTAGGTGAAATGGAATTTGTTGGTTTTTGGGAAAAGATAGATGGAAATTGTGAAATATGTTGAATTGGGGATAAGTCTATACATTTTTTGGTTAGATGGCCAACAAATAAGTAAGTGGACAACAAATGTGTGATATTAAGGGTTAAGGAAAAGTTCAAGGAGCCACCCAAGGGAATGGTGATATGGGATGTTATCATGACACAAATCCTTTAAAAAAGTGGGATGGGTCTCTTTGTAATGAAAAAGATAGAAACTCAATTGATATGCATGTAACAAGGCCATATAATAGGATTAAATGAGTTATGGCTACAACAAAAATTGCAAAATGTCAAACAAAAATAGATGAAGAGAAAGAAATTCGACTTTTGGCAACAAATGTATGTTGTAGAAAATATTGTCTTCAACATGTGGATAGGAAGACCATTACATGTGCTAGAAGGGGTATGCTACAAGTAAATACAAATGATATTAGTGATTTTTTCTTGAATTCACGAATGTCAAACACAGTCATGTCAAGGAACCATGGCCATGGCCTATCACCTATTGCTAGAAATGTAAAGGACATGAGATTTAATTGGAATGTTATTTGTAAGAAAGCATGGTATAAGATACATAAGATTCCTCAAAGCACATTCTATAAATACCAACATTATTTCTTACATGGCCATGCAAAGCACAAGCACACACCGTGGCATTCATAGAAATATTGCACAAATTGTAATGGATAATTCAGATTTTTCACCAAACCAAAGACGTCAAGTTGAAGAAGATGGAGCATCTGCTCCTTTAATATTGCTTCCTTCGACTTACACACAAAATTATTTTTTAAAAGAGATCAATGTGGCTCTTCAAAAGCTCAATTACCCATCAATATCACAGTCGACAATGAGCAAGATCTGGAATACTATGTTTCAAGATGTGGCATTTTCAAAGAACACCAACTTCAGTAAATGTAGTGAATGTAGTGTGTTAAAAGCACAGATGAAGTCAACGACTACAAAAGAGTTGGAAGAAAAGGCACGAGGTAGGCTGAACAAACACAAGAAGATTGTTATGTGTGGAAGATATTGCTACCATGCCAATAGAATTATGTCATAGCGGTTTCCAAAGGAGTATTTGAGCATTATCCATGATAAAATGGATATAACAAAGACTTCAATCGCAATGCTACGTGTCAAATCAAAATCTATTACAGGAACAAATTTAGGCTTGTCATTGACAAGTATGCTAACGTGTCAAATCAAAATCTATTACAGGAACAAATTTAGGCTTGTCATTGACAAGTATGCTAACACATGGGCATAAGACATGAGGTTTTGGTAATTTCTCCCTACCATTTGTACATATGGGATCACAATTTACTATCACATCCCTTGAAAAGTGCTTAGGGGACCTTGAAGGCCCACAAATTGATATGTATGGTGATCTACTTTATGAGAGTGGAAGTTCAAGAAACCCACTTACAAATGCATTACTTGACACCTCTATTTACTCAAAATGTCAAGTGTACAAGGATGATTTTATATCTCATGGAAGATCAAAGAGTCAATATGTTTATTTTAAACCTCTTCCTCCACATTTGTTGTTACAGTTGGACAATGCAGCGAGTGATAATAATAATCACTATCTTTTCATGTTTCTATCACTTTTAACTGCACTTGGTGTCTTCACTAATATCGAGGTTGGACTCTGGCCTAAGGGGCACACCCATTAAGACATATATGGAACCTACGGAAGAATGTCTTCTAACCTAAAAAGTAAAGATATATATTCTTTACCTGAAATGATGGATACATATTGCATAATTGAAGAAAATCGAGTGTTTCCACCTACACTTATTGACAATGTATATGACTTCAAAAGTTTCCTTAATGGATACATCAAGGAGGGAAAAAATGCACTAGTTGGACATCTTAATGTTCAACACTTCCAATTTCTTGTACTCAATGATATTCAAGTACTAAGGTACAAATAATCCATTAGAGATATTGAGTGTTCAAAATCAGTTGAGTTATGGAATATAGATGATGAAGGTTGACCTATAATTCCCATAGGGAACCCATCTTTCTTAGCTTCCAAAAATAATAATGCCTATTTAAAAGAACTAAAGGAAGGGATAAGATCATACATAAAAAATGTGGAAATACACTATTGGGAATGAGGATTCACCAATTGTTACAGAGGAATGGAAAAATAAAGTAGTGTATTGGGAAAGAGTTTTTGATACATTAGATGGAATCTATAATGATAATAGAATAATAGATGGAAGTGATTCATCTTCTGAGGATTTATGGCCCAAGACAACACACACTGTTGATGTTGATCGTAATGCACTCCATGTAATCTCAAGTATTATTGATGGAGATTTTGATAATGCAATAGATGAACCGGTATATTTTGGACCCAAATGCAACGAGCCAAAGCCAACATTCAATCCAATGATTGATGTTGAGAAAGGAAAGATGTTGCTAGTTAGATTAGGAAATGAGGATGTAGGAGAGATGATTTGGATGGAAAAATCCATCTCAAATATATTTAGGGATAATGAAAGTGAGAATCTTCATGCAAAGGTTGATTGGTGGAAGCCTATTTCGGGGAAATACAATGGAATTTTTTTAGAGCAATATTGGATAAAAAATCTCGATGACACAGAACTTGGCTCTATTATAATTAATACTATAGTGTGGGCATGGATGCCAAAGAAAGAACATTGGAAGAAGGCCAAGATAAATAAATATGGTGTAGAAGCTGTTCTTGACCTACTTGAGCGAATATCTTAAGATTAGGTTTATATGATTCATGAACGTAACGTCTTTTGAAGGATCTATCAATATACATTTTGACACACTTTTCAATATTTGTTGTATATCAAATATTCTCTTCATATTATTTTTGGAGAAATTTTCTATTATTTAGTATTTCAATGTAATCATGTGGTGATACAAATGACATGACAATGCCATAAAATATTTAAGTTTTCAAAGCTTTGTTTGACCAACATGACTTCTCACCATATCAAATATGCATAATCAAATTCAATAATGCACTTAAAAACAACATCTTCTAAACTTGGTCCATTAAAACAATAGTGGAGTAGCTAATTAGTATTCTATTTAATATAAACCATTTAAACACTTAATGAAAAAATGTTAGACACTTGTAATAATGTTTGAAGTGAGTTTTCCTTTATATTCCTTATTATAATTAATATAAATCAAATCAAATTTGTTGTTTTGTTGCACGCTAATTTATAAAAAAATGGTTTTGATAATTGAACAACACAACTAGACTTATAAAATATTTCCTCTTTATAGATTTTGAAGTGGTGCCAACATTGTACTAGTATAATAAATTTGTACCCAACATAGGAAAAGTAGTTAGTGTCAATTAAAATGGTCAATAATAGTAAAAAACACAATATTAATATATTGTTAAATAACTCTATACTAGGTAAGAATTTTTTTACAAAATCTATTGTTTACGAGTCGAATTTAATACATAAATATAAATATTCATGATAATAGAAATAATGTAAGGAATCTAAGTTTTAGATGAATGCATGTGTTCTTTTCAATATAATATCCTTAAACACTCATTTGTAATAAATGGTTTAGTCAATTTTCTCTCTTTCCTCTTATATTTGAAAATAATCAAATTGTATTACTTTGTTACTATTCTAATTCATGATTGATTTTGACAATTAAAATGATTAGTAATTTAGCTACAGGCCAGGCTCATTCTATAGCCTGGGGATGTGTAAGTTTGTCAGTTTCGTGCCCTATTAAATTAAAAATAAAATAAAAATAAAAATATGTTCTAAATAGAAAAATAATATTCGCCACAATTAAAGAAATGAATATGTTGTAAAGTAATTAGAAGTAAAAAAAAAAATCAAGTTAAACAATGAAAAATAACACGACGATCTCTCTATACTCATGTTAAATCCGTATTTAAGATGGATCTATGCTGGTATATATTGGACACATTACTATGATAATTTGTCATTAAATAACTTTATACTTAATATATATCTTGCATCTTAATCTATTATTCATTAAGTAAGTCTCAATTAGCTTAGTTTTTAACACAAAAGTACAAATAATAAATAATAAATAAATTATACTATTACTCTCATTCAACATTTAATTTGATTGTAAACAAATATTACTCTAAAATGGTTCAAACTTCCTACAATAGTATGTAATGGTGATGGTGATAATGATGATTATCATCCACTAAGGCCAAATATGGTATATAAGAAGCCATAAAGATATTACTCAAAATTCTTTAGAATTTTATTGTTATGCTAAAAAAACATTAAAAGAAGTGTTTCAAGATCATCATAATTTTGTTTAGTTAAAAGATCAAGAAGGTTGGTAGTGCCACAAATATTTTGAAATTTAAATCCAATATGAGTATAAACTGGATGATCTAAGAGGGTTTTTCATCTTCAACCATGTTACTAGTGTTGCAAAGGTGATAGACTTTTAAGTTGTGCCAACTTTGTCCTAGTAATGATGGTAACTTAACACATACATGCTATTTACTATATCAGATTATAATTAAATGGGTTAATAATAGTAACATACACAATCATGCACTTAAAACAACATCTTCTAAACTTGGTCTATTAAAACAATAGTGGAGTAGCTAATTAGTATTCTATTGATTATAAACCATTTAAACACTTAATGAAACAAATTTAGACACTTGTAATAATGTTTGAAGTGAGTTTTCCTTAATATTCCTTATTATAATTGATATAAATCAAATTTGTTGTTTTGTTGCATTCTAATTTATAAAAAAATGATTTTGATCATTGAAAAACACAATTAGACTTATAAAATATTTATAGATTTTGAAGTGGTGCCAACATTGTACTCAACATAAGAAAAGTAGTTAGTGTCAATTTAAAATGGTCAATAATAGTAAGAAACACAATATTAATATATTGTTAAATAACTTTATTCTAGGTAAGATTTTTTTTTACAAAATCTATTATTCACTAGTCAAATTTAATACAAAAATATAAATATTCATGATAATAGAAATAATGTAAGGAATCTAAGTTTTAGATGAATGCCAATATGTTCTTTTCAATATAATATCCTTAAACACTCCAGGAATAAAAACTAAACATTTGTAATAAATAGTTTAGTCAATTTTCTCTTGTATTTGAAAATAATCAAATTGTATTACTTTGTTACTATTATATTTCATGATTAATAAAAACTATTTATCTTGTATTTGAAAATAATCAAATTGTATTACTTTGTTACTATTATATTTCATGATTGATTTTGATAATTAAAATTATCAGTAATTGAGAGAGGCTAGGCTTATTCTATAGCCTACTATGAGGGGATGTGTAAGTTTGTATGTTCCGTGCCCTTTTAAATAAAAAATAAAAAATAAAAAATAAAAAATATGTTCTAAATAGAAAAAATAAAATATGTTTTAAATAGAAAAATAATATCAGCAGTATAAGTGAAAAAAAATGTATGTAATGATGATTATCATCCACTAACACCAAATATGGTATATAAGAAGCCATAAAGATATTACTCAAAATTCTTTCGAATTTTATTGTTAGGCTCAAAAAGCATTAAAATAAGTGTTTCGAGATCATCATAATTTTGTTTAGTTAAAAAATCAAGAAGGTTGGTTGCGCCACAAATATTTTGAAATTCAAATCCAATATGAGTATAAATTGGATGATCTAAGAGGGTTTTTCATCTTCAACCATATTACTAGTGTTGCAAAGGTGATAGACTTTTAAATTGTGCCAACCTTGTCTTAGTAATAATCATAACTTAACACATACATGATATTTGCTATATCCAATTATAATTAAATGGTTTAATAACATACACAACATTATTTTCAAAAAGTGAATAACAGTGACATACAAAAAATTATTTTCATAAGATAACCTTAACAGGCTTAGCTTTTAGTACAAACCATAAAAAATCTTAAAAGAGATAATGTAAGGAATCCAAGATTACAATGTGAAAGATTTGCTTTTGTAAGTTTATATAAATTTGTTTTATATAGTTTACCATGATAAAATTTTCACAAAAATGGTGAATATCTATATTAAAATTTGTAAACTAAGTGATTTATAATTCCACATTTAAAAAAAAACTTAATCTAGTTAAAGTTCTAAATTCTAGATCAACATAAAACTTCCAAATTTAATGAAATATGTGTTTATTGTTGGTAATCTGGTTGTTTATGATAAAAGGAAATCTAGCATGTGTTAGAGTTACTTCACCTTGGAATGTTCTTACTAGCAATGTCCTTGTGTTTTTGTTAAAATGAAATATAGCATGCACTAGATTTCTTTTGGCATGCAATGTTGTTGTTGGTGGTATTCTTGTATTTGTGCTACATGTAAAGCTAACACTCATTAAATTTCATTCACCTTGCAATGTTGTTATTGGAAATATGCTTGTGTTTGGGCTAGAAACTATGCTAGATTTCTTTTTCTCTGCAATATTGTTGTTGTCTATTTGGTTGTTTATGATAGAAGGAAATCTAGCATGTGTTAGATTTCCTTCACCTTGGCAATGTTATTGGAAATGTGCCCGTGTTTGGGCTAGAAGTTGTGCTAGATTTATTTTTCTCTACAATATTGTTGTTGTCAATTTGGTTGTTTATTATAGAATGAAATCTAGCACGTGTTAGATTTCCTTCACCTTGGAAATGTGCTCATGTTTGTGTTAGAAGGAAATATAGCACGCGCTAGGTTTCTTTTGGCATGAAATGTTGTTGGTAGTATGCTTGCATTTGTGCTACATGTAAAGCTAACATGCATTAAATTTCTTTTACCTTGTGATGTTGTTATTGGAAATGTGCTTGTGTTTGTGATAGAAATTGTTCTAGACATCATTTTCCATGCAATGTTGTTGTTGGTAATATGATTTTGTTTATGCTGGAAGCAAATCTAGCACGCTAGATTTATTTCACCCTATAATGTTGTTGTGTGCTTGTGTTTGTGCTATGCATAAATCTAGCACATGTTATATTTCTTTTGCTCTGCAATTGTTGTTGTCTCTTTGGTTGTTTATGATAGAAGGAAATCTATCATGTGTTATATTTCATTCACCTTGGCAATGATATTGGAAATGTGCTTGTGTTTGGGCTAGAAGTTGTGCTAGATTTCTTTTGCTCTACAATATTGTTGTTTTCAATTTGGTTGTTTATTATAGAAGGAAATCTAGCATGTGTTAGATTTCCTTCACCTTGGCAATGTGCTTGTGTTTATGTTATAAGGAAATATAACATGCGTTAGGTTCCTTTTGGCATGAAATGTTGTTGTTGGTAGTGTTATAAAATTATATATTACAGAGAAATGCAACACAAAAAATATGCGGAAAACACAAACACACAAAACACATAAAACCAGAGAGACACAGACATACGTGGTTCACCCAGTTTGGGCTACGTCCACCCTGAACAACCAGTCCTTCCTTTCTATTATCCAACAAAATGAAGAGACACAACCAACAACAGATCCGCTGTAATATCCTCTATTCTCTCTTAGTCTCCCTATCTGTTTCTCTCTTTGAGAATACACATACAATACACAACCGCAATACAATACCCTCATACAAAGTGAGGGGTTGCCTTCTAGGGAAAAAAACCCTAAATTAAAGGTAACTTCTACCGTCAAATCATTCGCCTAATGAACGACCCATATTGACTAGAAATTACAACACTTTTACAAGGACATTCTACATCTATTTTTAACTTCGGGGGCGCTGCCCCTAAAACCCACCACCATGGGGGGGGGGGGGGGTGGCGGGGCGCTCCATAAAGTCGCAGCCACCTCCCCTTGGACCCCCCAGGAAGCGTTTAATTACGGGTAGCGTTGCCACCCCATTAAGAACATGGGTGCAATGCTCTGAATCAAAATAAAGAAGATAATCAAGCTCCACACCCAACAGATAGTATGCTTGTATTTGTGCTAAATGTAAAGCTAGCATGGATTAAATTTATTTTACCTTGTGATGTTGTTATTGGAGATGTGCTTGTATATGTGATAGAAGTTGTTCTATATATCTTTTTCCATGCAATGTTGTTGTTGGCAATATGCTTTTGTTTATGTTGGAAGCAAATCTAACACGCTAGATTTCTTTCACCCTACAATGTTGTTGTGTGCGTGTGTTTGTGCTATTCATAAATCTAGCACATGTTAGATTTCTTTTGCTCTACAATATTGTTGTTTTCTATTTGGTTGTTTATGATAGAAAGAAATATAACATGTGTTAGATTTCCTTCACCTTGGAAATGTTATTGGAAATGTTCTTGTGTTTGGGCTAGAAGTTGTGCTAGATTTCTTTTTCTCTACAATATTGTTGTTGTCAATTTGGTTGTTTATTATAGAAGGAAATCTAGCATGTGTTAGATTTCCTTCACCTTGGCAATGTGCTTGTGTTTGTGTTAGAAGAAAATATAGCATGCGTTAGGTTTCTTTTGGCATGAAATGTTGTTGTTGGTAGTATGCTTGTAGTTGTGCTACATGTAAAGCTAACATGCATTAAATTTCTTTTACCTTGCGATGTTGTTATTGGAAATGTGCTCGTGTTTGTGATAGTAGTTGTTCTAGATATCTTTTTCCTTGCACTATTGTTGTTGGCAATATTCTTTTTTCTATGCTGGGAGCAAATCTAACTCGCTATATTTCTTTCACCCTGCAATGTTGTTGTGTGTTTGTGTTTGTGTTTGTGATCTGCGTAAATCTAGCAGATGTTATATTTTCTTCAAGTTGCAATATTGTTGTTGGAAACATGCTTCAATTTTGGCTCAAAAGAAATCTAGCGAATCTAGCATGCACTAGATTTCTTTTTCACTGCAATGTGGTTGTTAACAATATGCTTTTGTTTTTGGTAGAAGTAAATCTACCATGTGCTTGATTTCTTTTATCTAGAAATGTTGTAATGTGTTTGTGTTTGTGCTAGAAGGAAATCTAGCATACATTATATTTCTTTCACCCTTCTGTGAGTTTATTGACAATGTGGTTGTATATGCGTTAGAAGGAAATCTAGCGTGCACTAGATTTCTTTCGCATTTATATGTTGTTGTTGGCAATTCAATTGTTTGTGTTAGAAGGAAATCTAGTATGCGCCATATTTCCTTCAGTACAATGATGTTATTGGCAATGTGCGAAAAGGAAATCTAGCATGTGCTTGATTGATTTTGCCCTATATTATTGTTGGTAATATGTTTGTGTTCATGATATAACAAAATCTGGCATGCGCTAGCTTTTTAACCCCTACAATGTTATGTGTTTGTGTTTGTGCTAGAAGGAAATCTACCACACAAGATTTCTTTTGTCTTGCATAAGGTGTTTTTGACAATATGCTTGTTTGTGCTAGAAGAAAATCTAATATGCGGTATGTTTCTTTCACCCTACAATATTGTTATGTGCTTGTGTTTGCGAGAGAAGGAAATCTAGCATGTGTTAGATATAATTCACCTTGCAATATTGTTATTGGTGACATGTTTGTGTTTGAGATATAAGTACAAATAGCATGTTAGATCTAATTCACCTTGCAATAATGTGATTGGAAATATGCTTATGTTTGTGATACAAGAAAATCTAGCATGATATAGATTTCTTTTACCCTACAATACTCATGTTGCCAATATGTTTGTGTGTGGTGGGAGGAATTCTAGCATGCACTAAATTTATTTTGCAATGCAATATTGGTGTTAGAAAAATGCTTGTGTTTTACTAGAATAAAATCTAGTATGCAATAGATTTGTTTCACAATGCAATATTGTTGTTGGCAACGTGCTTGTATTTGAGATAGAATGAAATATAACCTCCATTGGATTTCTTTTGCAATGCAATATTGTTGGAAATGTACTTGTGTTTGTGCTAGAAGGAATTCTATCATGCATTGGATTTCGTTTTCCCTACAATGTTATTGTTGGAAATGTGTTAGTGAAGTAAATCAAGCATAGATTATATATCTTCCACCTCACAATGTTGTTTCTGGCAATGCGACTGTGTTTGTGCTAGAAGAAACTCTAGAATGTGTAAGATTTCTTTTACTTTGCAATGTTTTTGTGAGTAACATGCTTCTATTTACACTAGAAGGAGATTTAGCATGTGGTGGATTTCGTTCTCCTTAGAATATTGTTGTTGGCAATGTGCTTGTGTTTGTGCTAGAAGGAAATCTAGCATGTGCTAGATTTATTTGACCATGTAACGTTGCTTCTAGCAATATGCTTATGTTTGTAGTAGAAGGAATGATATTGATTGTTAGCTTTCATTTGAGGTGCAATGTTGTTGTTCGAAATGGGATTCTACTTGTTATAGAAGGAAATATAGCACACATTATATTTCCTTCATAATGTAATGTTGTTATTAGAAATATGTTTGTCGTTATGCTAGAAGGAGGGGTATAATGTGTTAAATTTCCTTCATCTTGCAATGTTATTGTTAAAAATGTGTTTGTGTTTTTCATAGATATAAATATTGCATTTGTTAGATTGTTTTTGCAATGCAACATTATTGTTGGAAATGTGCTTGTATTTGTGTTAGAATGAATTATAGAATGCACTAGATTTCTTTGTTCTTGTTCCAAAAGTAAAACTATCAAGATTTCACCCTCACCAAGGTTAGTGCTATGATATTATTCTTGGCAGTGCAATTGTGATTATGCTAGAAGGATACCTAGTGATTACTAGCTTTCTTCTAGACACCATTACACTTATGCAACCGATGCTCTAGGGGTGACATTGTCTCAATAATCACAATGGTTAGAGTTATAGATTTTTATGTGCCCTTTTATTGAATTTGGAGCAATTTATGGAGATCAATCATAGTGCAAAAGGATTTTATATAGATATATGTTGTTGTTGGCACTACATTTGTGTTTGAGTTGGAAGGAAAGATAATGGTATAACTTTCCTTTTGGCACAAACACAATAATCCAATCATAATTATTTGATCCATGGAGAATAATGTGATATTTGTATAGTTTTGAAGTTTATGAATAAATGTATTATTGAGGTATATTATATTTTTCTTCCAATGCACATGTATGCAACTTTAAAGTATCAAGCACAATTTTTTAGCATATATTGTTTTTCTCCCTATTTTGTTTTATAGTTATGAAGTTACAAAAAAAAATCACTAATGTTTGGATGCATAAGGTAGGACTCTTTCTCATCAACATAAAAATGTAGGAAAACTCAAATCTAAAATTTTCAAGGACCTAAAGTTAACATCCCTTTGTATCCATCCTAAAAATATGTCCTTAAGTGCGTATAGGTAGGGAGTGCTAACATTCGAACTAAAGATTTGAAAATGCAATTTCTTTTGCGTTGAACTAAATAAAAATTCTAGTTTGGCTTTTGATTATCAAGTTAAAACTTCAAACATCCTCACTAAGTGAAAATATAATTTCTCCTTTATATGGGGCTTTTAGACATCTTATGTAGCATCAATCTTGGAATTTCTTAGATTTTAAAAAGGACCATGTTTTAGTTCTTCAACTTCTACAAATTTCTTATGATAATTATTCATACACATGCATTAATCGTACAAGTGTCATTTCTGAAGTTAAATAGGAACTTGCTAGTTTGATATGAGCTGATATTTGTCATTCAAAACTTTTATTTGGAAGAAAACCTCTCGTTTGGCTTTTGATTATCAAGTTCAAACATCAAACATCCTCACTAAGTGAAAATATAATTTCTCCTTTTCATGGGGCTTTTAGAAATCTTATGTAGCATCATCATGGAATTTCTTATATTTTCCAATGGACCATGTTTTGGTTCTTCAACTGCTACAAATTTCTTATGATAATTGTTCATACACATGCATTAAGACTACAAATGTCATTTCTGAAGTTAAATAGGAACTTGGTTGTTTGATATGAGCTGAGATTTGTCTTTCTATGATACTATATACATCTCTAATTGCATGGTCTTCATATATGTTTTTTTGTGTAATTTTCATGTAAAGTACTGTTTGGTAGTATGCACTAGATGGCAGGGAACAATGTTTCATTACATACAATATGAATACCATACTATTTAAATTATTGCATCTATATTACTTTTTTGAAAGTTGTGTGTTTTTGCGAAAATATAAAATCACACTTTACATGGTTCAACCTTTTAATTACAATTTATGATTTAATTGTTGTTACAGAATTGGTACAAGCTAGAACGGAAAATAAAATTTTGGCAAAAGGGGACTATGTTGATCTCCTTATTAATGATCAAGTCGTTGGGCTAGGGAGGGTCGAATCTACAGAGTCTGTAACTTATTATGCCGAAGAAATGGTTAATGCATGTTATGTTTCAATTTTGATAATTGATGTCACTCAACCACATTTGATTGAGGATGTTGATGAACGGGACATACATCCATGGAAGATCATGGATTTGAGGCACAACATAGGTAAATAAAAATATTGAAACATGTGTTAAAATGTATAATGCTTTTTTTTGAGTAAATAGTAACCTTATTTACATTTGTTTATAGGTGCAAATGTTTCTTCTACATTTTCTATTGGAGACAAGGTAGATGTTCTACAACATGGAGTAAAGGTGAGTGAGGGATCCATATTCAATACATAGCTTGGATATAAAGTGCATGGAAAGATGGTAAATAAATGATTCAAAATGGTTAAAATTGAGAAGGTGTTAAAACATGATGTTGCTCTACCACATCCAACAGGATTTGAGCATAGACTAGGGTGTGCATTGGAATCTTATGAGATTTGGCCAGAATCAAATTTGCAACCTCACTGTCATGATCATGCCATAAATATTCCCCAAGATAGGGTTAGATTCATATGTACATAAAACATCCTCACTAAGTGAAAATATAATTTCTCCTTTTCATGGGGCTTTTAGACATCTTATGTAGCATCAATCTTTGAATTTCTTAGATTTTCCAAATTGCCATGTTTTGGTTCTTGAACTTCTACAAATTTCTTATGATCATTATTCTTACACATGCATTAAGACTACACGTGTCATTTATGAAGTTAAATAGGAACTTGGTGGTTTTATATGAGTTGATATTTTCCATTCTATGATACTATCTACATCTCTAATTGCATGGTCTACATATATGTTTTTTTGTGTAATTTGCATGTAAAGTAATTTTTGGTAGTAGGCACTAGATGGTGGGAAACAATGTTTCAGTACATACAATATGACTACCATACTATTTAAATTATTGCATCTATATTACTATTTTGAAAGTTGTGTGTTTTTGCGAAAATATAAAATCACATTTTACGTGGTTCAACCTTTTAATTACAATTTATGATTTTCTTATTGTTACGGAATTGGAACAAGCTAGAATGGAAAATATAATTTTGGAAAAAGGGGTCTATGTTTATCTCCTTTTTAATGATCAATTCGTTGGGTTAGGAAGGGTCGAACTGCACAATCTGGAACTTATTATGCTGAAAAAAGGGTTAATGCATGTTATGTTGAAATTTCAATAATTGATGCCACTCAACAAAATTTGATTGAGGATGTTGATGAAGGGTACATACATCCATGGAAGATCATGGATTTGAGGCACAACATAGGTAAATCAAAATATTGAAGCATGTTTTCAAATATTATTCATAGTATAATTCATTTTTTTTTGAGTAAATACTAACCTTATTTACATTCGTTTATAGGTGCAAATGTTTCTTCTACATTTTCTATTGGAGACAATGTAGACCTTCTACAACATGGAGTGAAGGTGGGTGAGGGCTCCATATTCAACACCGAGCTTGGACATAAAGTGCATGGAAAGATGGTAAAGAAATAATGTATAGTGATTAAAATTGAGAAGTTGTTAAAACATGATGATGCTCTACCACATCCAACAAGATTTGAGCATACACTAGGGGGTGCATTGGAATCTTATTAGATTTGGTCAAAATCAGATTTGCAACTTCACTGTCTAATCCAAATTTATGCAGGAACATAATAGAATAAACATATAACCATAAATAAAAATATGCAACGGAAATAACACTTCGTTTCATTAATATCAAAAAACTGAGATTTGCTTATAGACAGAATGGAAATAAACTAGCCAGGGCATTGGTAGCTATCTCTGAGAAGAGATGTGGCTACTGTAGGCCTCTGAACTGAGTTAAAATGAGGCTCAAGGGCCTATTTATTATTTAGAAACAATGGAAAACCCTAAACATCCAAAACCCTAACCCTAGGAGATGAAGCGCCAAAACTATGGGCCCCGTTTGGGTAAAGTGGTGTTTCAACTTCCCAAGGATGTAACTTTGGCATACAATCTCCGTTTGACGCTGTTGAGGAGGTAAATCCCCTCTGCGGACAGAGGCGATCCCTACTAGGCCAGCAGGGGTCTAGCAACAATCATAAATGTTACGACGCAAGTTCCTAGTTACGAATGAAAAGACTAGAGATAGAAGCCTACCTGGAATCCAATGCTACGATCTGAAGAAGAGAGCGTCCCCGTTCCTCAGCCTCGGCAGATCACGATCCTCCACGATCTCCGAGGATGGACACCTGCACATGCAAGAAACAAACAGATAAAAGCATAAAATCCGGCATACGTAACTAAATATCAGTCAGAAAGGATATTACTCATATTAACATCATTGAAAACATAGTGGAACCATAATCGTAATCATTCATTAAATAACAATCGAAGAAAGATTACAACCAATGTTCTGACGTCGTGTTCTCCTTCGGATGGGTCTCCAGTCGTTCACGTCTCGCAAAGCTCGCCAGGGAAAGGGAAAACCTCTCCTGAGTCTCTCGACAATAGTCTCCTTACTTGAGTCGGCCTTAAGGGAGGAAAGAGGGCTCTTACAGCACAAAGGCTCTTTGGAATTTGGAGATTCAAAGCTTAAGCACTTCAAGACTAGCTTGCCATGGAATTGAGCAGGCTTTTATAGATGGGGAAGGAGGGAGTTGGGATCCCTATTATTGTGGGATTGGCCCTATCAACAAGGAAGGTTCCATGGGAGGTGGCAAAACCACTTCCCTTCCATAGAACTCCCACAGCCAAACCTCCCAACTCAAGATAGGCAATGGTTTCTGAGTTTGTTGAAACACAACTTCCGCCATCTTTATTTAAAAAACACTCCTTAAATTGGTTGGCGCGACTACTGCTCTAGGACAGAGCGCCAGTTGGCGCGGCCTCTTTGTAGGATTTTCCCCATTGGCGCGAGTGCTGAACTGTCTGCCCGCGCCAATGCAAAAGGAGATGTTTTTCATGATTTTTGCAAGGAGATGTCTTTAGGGAAATTGAAGCTCATGCTTAGAGGAATGCATTGATGATGTTTTCAAGGCATGAAAATGTTCACAGGTCACAAAATGGGTCCTCCATTGTGCAGGACGGGGAATGGTAGGGACGGTGACAAATTACTGTGTAACAGATGCCCCCTAAAGTATGAGGCCCGAGAGAGAGAGGGGTGAAATGCTTTACGAGAACATGTTCAACTGAAGGCCCGCCGTCGAAAAACCTGCACAGAAAAATGAAACTGATATCTCAAGTACATGATGTATACGTGGTATGGGCGCAGCCATCCGAAACAGAGTACACTATAATCCGGATCCAGGGTATGGGCGCAACCATCTAGCGAGGATCAAATAAATAGACTCAGGTATGGTCGCAGCCATCCTAGCAATGAGTCATATACATAATGATAATAATCCACAATCGCAGCCTGGATTACAACAGACACAATCCAGGGTCTTGCGCTCCATCTCGACCTAAACAAAGTACAAGTTCGAGCATGTGAATATGTGAGCTGAAGTCGAACATGCAGGAACATCGTCTGATTACCAGCCAATGATGAAAGTTGTTAACAGACGCGAGAGGAACCACCAATAATGACAATGGCCCTCAAGGTACTACAGGTACAATCTATGGCGTGTGAATCAATGAGTTGGCGTCGAACACCCGCAGAATCACTCGATCGGAGGCCAATGATGAAAACCCCACGTCGAATGCGACGAACCTGCCATTGAGGCATGCATGCTCCAAGGTACCATAAAGGAGTCTCTAGATCAGCTTCCTGGATAATGAGTTGATGTCAACAGGAAGTGACCTTGATCGAAGGTGGGCCATAATGATTCCCACATCATCGACACGAGACAGAGGAACATAATGTTTTTTTGTGAATCAGGATCGTATGAGAATCAGAGGAAGGTTGATATTAGCAGAGGCCAACTTCTCTTGAAAATATAAACGGCACGACAGTGGACTTGGCAGTATTTGACATCAATAGATCAGAGGTCATGGTGACAAGGCAATGAGCAGAGGAGAGGTCAAAAGGGATTATCCAAACCCACGGAGGCAAAGTGAAAAAAAATGAGATGAGATGTCCCCAACCCGACACGAATGCAGACAAGTGCCATGTTCAAGAGCGACATACTGCCGACGACAACGACGATGGTTCCATTTTTCCCCCACCATTTCTGGCGAGTACCCCAATTATTTTTGATAACAAGCTTGAAGGAGATAGCATATGCTTGTAATATAAGTCCGCCCTTCGGGCGAATCCATCCTAGTGCATTTAACGAGTCCTAGGAAGGAGAAACTCGGAGAACGTCATTTCGACGGAATCCAATGTCATCAGGGTTTAACGAGTCCGACAAAGGAAGAACTCGGCGTCTTTTCATGTTTAGAGAGTTTGAAAAGACAGCGGAAAAGAAAACTCCACAGGTCCCTTTTCGTAAATAGTTCCCCAGATCCGAAAAGGTAGAAAACAATATCCGAGAAAACCTCCTAGTCGCGATAGGCTAGGGTATTCCTTTTTCGTAATCAATCCATCCCAGCCCGAAAAAGGGTTAAACTTATACTGGGTGGATGTCGATTCATGTCCAATTTAACGAGATCGAAACGACAAGGGCCTCAGCAATCTTTTCATGTTTAGAGAGTCAGAAAAGAGCTGAAAGATGACTCCAAAGTGACTTTTTCGTGTATTTACCGAGTCCGAAAAAGTATAAAATACAACTCGTTTCCATCATTAAAGTCGCAAAAACCTGCTGCTGCACATACCAAGCAAGCGTAAAACCCATTTTCGACATAATATATAAAAATATTCGATAAAAATGACTTTTTACAACTCATTTTATGTCAAAATATGTCAAATTGGTAAAAATAAAATTACATTTACTATTTACCTTGGTAAAAAGCAACAGTGGTCCATTTGGAGCAGAAACTTCTGACGGTGATTGCGACAAATCCAGTTGACCATTCAGCTTCTCGTCTGTCACAGGTAAGAGGCGCTCCCTTGCTCTTCATTTTCATCCAAATTTTAATAGTTTTACCCTGTAAATTTGTTTTCTAGAGCCATTTTTGAAAATTTAGGGCCGGGCTCATTGGCGCGGGTTTCGGGCACGGACCCGCGCTAATGAGCTCTTTTATACAAAGGGCCCGCGCCAGGTGGCGCGACTGTTCAGGAAACAGCCGCGCCAGCGGCCGAACCTAAAAATACGCCTAAAATTTCGACATTTAGACCAAATTGTATGGAATTTGAGACTCATCAGAGACCTAACTAAGGGTTTATGACCATATGAATGCAGGTAATCAATCAAAATGTCAATTGAATGGAAAGAACGAGAACATGGAGAAGAGGATGAACAAGCCATGCAAAGTCAAGCTTGCATGAATGCACTTAGAAACTGTGGACTGAAAAAGTTCTTCCTCACACCGTGTCTACGAGCTCAGCCCGAGCTCCTCCAGTATTTAATCAGTATCTGGGATGAACATGAACATGTGTTCAAGTTACGAGACCAGGTATTAGAGCTGGAGGTATCCGATGTTTAATTTATCACTGGATTGTCCCGCAGAGGTCCGATCCCTGTCTTGACTAGAAGCAGGCCATCTGGGGAAAAGATGGAAGAAGTGATGGCACGAGTGTGCCAAGGAGCTCAAACGGGATCAGGCAGCAAGAAAGTGGATATCCACACTATCCCTGATCTAGCATTGAGAGTGGTCCTCCATACCATCACGCGGGCTGCTGGGTCACAAGCACCGCACGAGGCCACGAAGGCCCAACTCCTGCTGGCCTCAGAATGCATGAGTCCCCTGCTGTTCGACTGGGCAACAGCAGTAACAATCAATATGAAAAGACAGCTCACGAAGTGCAAACAGGGTAAACTGAAACAGTTCGGTTATGGTTCCATCTTGGTATCGTTCATTCTGGAACGTTTGCCAATCTTCCAGGGCCAAGGGGCCGCAGTGGCAGATCCGATACCACGGGAGCCAAGAATGGCTCGCTAGGCAGCACTAATGCCCAGAGCTGGAGGCGGCCAACAGATGTCCTGGAGGTCGGAATTCTTTAGGTGGTTACGGCGCCAGCTGATTGTCGTGGAAGACTGGCCCTATGCAGGAACTGACTTTACCGGGGACCTAGATCTCCCACTACCAGAAGGAGATGACTGGGACGAGGAGTTGGGTAAGACCTCATATTTTTTGATTTTTATGTTTTATGTTTTTTTTTGTTAATACACATTCGTCCTAACACATTTTATATATGTACGCAGATGTGGGACCTGAGAGACCAGCTGGGATGTCTCCTATCTCACGGAGGACACAACTTGCCCTGATCCTCAGGGAGAGGGCACCGGAGGAGAGGAGTTGATCCAGAATCTCGAGGGCATTGCCCACGGGATCCCAGACTATGCTCGGCTGGCAGACGTACCGATGGCATACCAGTGCCACACGGTGGGAGTTCCGAGTCGGATCCACCGAATCCTGAGACGCTTAGTGCGTGCAGTCACATGCTATCATGAGCACCATGCGGATTAGCTCTTAGGATTTATACCACACCTATTTTTTGAGAGACGTATCGTCTTCGGATGTACTTAAGACGATTATGTATATTTTGACTTTATGATGCACACTGTGCAAACATTTCGACACACACATATATATATACATATGACTATTTTGGATGGATCTTTTACATGTGATGATGTTTTTTATATGTCATGCAAATGTCTAATACAAATGTAATCTAATGTATCAGTTACATAACAAACGACCCAATGCGAAATGTATTCACACAATGTATCTACTCACACATTTCATTTTTATGCAAGCTTAAAAGCACACATGAACACCCACATATGAAAACTATGCTTGAAATGAGGAAGACGGGCATGCCCCCCAGCATGGTGTCTCAATTCGAGGTGCATGCCCCCCAAGCTTCAGTCCATTGAAAATGGAGTGAAGGTTCAAAACAAAAAGTTGAATTAAACATGCTTGTGTTTCATTATTTTAACGAGGTTGACACACTTAAAATAACTATCCTCAAACAACTTGATTCATTGTTTTTAGGAGCTTGACACAAGTGGAGGAACTATGCTCAGAGGACCTGGTTTCATTTTTTAAAGAGCTTGACACAGGGAGGAAACCGTGCTCTAACTGACTTACATCAAAATGAACAAGAAGGCGGTGCTTCCAAGTGTTCCACTCCCGGTGGAAGGAAAACGTCTTGAAAGTCAGGACCCAATGCCCCCAGCACATATCGACAACGTCATCATCACTGAGCACAGGCACGGGGTAGGAAGCCACATAGTTGACCTGCGGTGGGGCAGATACAACGGGTGGATAAAAACCAGGAGGGGGTGATGGCGGGCCAGTTGCCATATTAGGACCAAAGAACGAAAGCTGATCATTGGTCACGATCCGTCCTTCATGCGGAAAACAGGCCACACGAAAAAGGGAGGAGACAAGCGCTCCCATGGCATAGGTGTAATCGCGCCCCAGGAGCAGATTGAAATCCAAGGGGCCTGGAACGACCATCACGTCCATATGGACGGTTTTGCCTCCCAAAGTAATTGGTAACCTTGGAAGGATCCCCAACGGTTGACTCGTCCTTCTATTAAAAGTCAACAGATTCTGCGTAACAGGCACAAGCGGTGGCGAACCAAAGGCTTGCCAGGTAGTCGAGGATAGAATACTAACAGAGGCACCTTCGTCTATAATGGTGCTGGGTACAACCAGACCAAGAGCCTGTACCGTGATCTCGAAAGGCACGTAAGACGGAAGGCGGAATCCTGCAAATCAACTCCAATCAAAGGAGGCAACCAGACTACTCGGAGGGGCTACCATCGAACCGAGAAGGTCTTCCCCTGATGTTACGGAAGCGGAAGCCTCCTCCATGACCTCCATCTCGAAGGCGGGAGGGATATCCTCCGGTGCCTCCGTCATGGGAGGCGGAGGAGCAACTTCTTGAAGTACAGGGACAAGAGAATCTTTCTCCAAGTCTGAAGAATCTAAAGAAATCAGAAGGACATGGGGGGTGTGAGATCCACTCTCGACAGAAAAGACCTGGTGCATCGCGGACGAGGTCAGTTCAACCGATCCTACGACCAATGGTTGGTTAGGGGCGGATTCGTGAATTTGAATTTCTGGGGAAGTGGGATCGACCAAGGATGACTCTTGACCAATCGTAGGATCAGCTGGCAGAGGACTCAAAGAAAGCTGTTTATAACCAACCGGGAGGCATGGTGTAGAAACAACTAAGTTGTCCAAAACTCGCTTGGCTTCATCCATATAAGGACAAAGGTGAATGGCATGGTGCCCTTCACACAACTTACAGGGATTGGTGATCTTACCCTGCTTCTTAAGAGCCTTATCAATACCAGTTGAAGACGTGCCCCCAACCTGGCTCCCAGAAGTCGAAGGCAACGGCGGACGGCCGTCGGACCATTCTTCGAGCACCTTGGGGATACCAGGGCAGTCTCTAAGAAGATGGTCTCCCGTGCACAACATGCAGGGGAACTTGACTTTCCGTGGAGGGTTGGAAGGTACATCTGGAGGAGATATTTCAGAAACAGTAGCAGCAGCTTTAGCCTCTCTTTTGTCGGACTTCTTCTTCTTTGTCTTCTTCTTCTTCTTCTTAGCCACCTGGTTACTTGAATCCAGACTTTCACCAGGCGAAGTAGAAGATGAGGATGCAGAAATAGGCGAAGAAGGGAAGAGGTCCACCTTGGAATCAACATGATGTTGTTCCGGCGGAGGAACTGATTGAACAGTAGCGGAGTTATTTGGGACAACAGAAGTTGAAAACAACCAAACAGGCAACCCAACAGTTAACCCAGGAAGAGATAAAGTTGCCATGTAAGGAGCACCAACATTCCCAAAAGGAGGAAAATGACCAGGATTCCCTTTTGAGGGGATTCCTTGGTTGGTAAACTCTAAAAAAGTTGCCATCAAAACTCAAAACCACACACGGGCCGAAAAAGAGTCAAGACACACGATCAAACGATCAACAAGCAATATCTAATAGGGCGTATAATCGTGGGTGATTAATTTTACCACATTGAAAAGTAAGAAACTCTACCGTTTCATGTTTTAAGAGTCGAGAAACGATAAAAAGATGACTCTATCTCTTTCAGATTTGATACAAGCGTGAAAGGACAAGCGCTTGACAGTCTTTTCAAATTTAGGGAGTCAGAAAAGACCAAATGACTGCTCAGGAAAAACTAGGCACAAAGGGTGTACCAAATATCCGTGAACTGCAATATACACCTTGGTTTTAATAATGAAACAGAAATCGACCAAGGACTTTCCGTACGTGCAGGTAGTCTCCCCGAATGCTGTGTTCGGTGTATCACGGGTATAGGGCGGCAGACTCGGCTTCCCGTGGATAAAGGATTGAAAACCTAGAGGGGTCTCCCTTTATATACGCGACGGTACGGGGAGCACAAGTCCGTACTAGCGCTGTCTAAAGCCAGAAGGCGAACGACAGCTGCTAGGTTTAAAGACGCCGGAACACGTCTCTAGCCTAGACCTCTAAAAATGTTTCGTTAAGTTCCAATGCTGCCTTAGGTTAATTGAATAGATTTTAAAGTTGATCTTCAATTAAGTTTCAATTTTCAGGCCCTACTGTATGTAGTGTCTTAAAAGACTCCTAAATGCAAAGCTACATGCCATAGTCCAACATTTCGTTCGATGAAAAACTAGTTAGAGAAGAGTTGAGAGCTTTTATACAAACTAAATGATCGGAAGACAAACAATGAGATCTCTAACGCAACTAATGAAATTGAAAAACTTTTCATTCAGATCACTAATCACTAGCAAAATCGAAAAGATTACAATTTGCACTAATTCAACCAAAAGCACAAGAGATTTTTTTTGCAATTTTCAACGTTTGATAGCTAATATGCACTAAACAAACCGAAAACAAACGGGACAACTTGAGAAACGATATTGAGAGAGAAAAACAAATAAATTTCACTCAACAACACAAGCAATCAGATCCCAAATCGACCAAAGTCTCTCAAAACCAAGAAAAGACTCAAAGGCTCCAATGGGCTGGGCGAGACCAAACGAAATCTGAATGAAGGAATGAACAATCACCCAAAAATCGCAACAAAACAATGAACAACTACTAAGAGGATGTGGAGAATCAATCAGAAAGTCGACCAGGCAACCGAAACACCAAAACTCCCAAGGAGGGCTCGATACACTAGGCCACTAGATGCCCTAGGGCTCAAAACGTGAAATCGATAGATAAAAGCAAAAAACCGAAGGACAGAGGTGAATTCCCAGTCAAACAGGACTCCAACACACTCAGGTAGTCGGAAAAATCAAGAAGAAAAACACTGATCAAAACCAGAGAGCTCAAAAATGAAGAAACTCAAAAACCTTACAGGAGTGGCGCGACTGTAAGGATGAAACTGGCGCTAGAAAGCAATTGGCGCGGGCTAAACAAAAGCAACATGCGCTAATTGGCACAACTGTCGAGCTAAAAAGCGTGCCAGTCGAGTTTCTCAGCTAAAAACAAAAAATAACTACTCCAGAAGTAGATCAATGTATACTAAGCAAACCAAGAAGTAACGAACAGCAAAAGAACCCAACCCAGAAGGCTCACCAAGCAAGGAAAAACATAAAATAACCAAAACGAGACAAGGCAAACGAGACAGTGAAATCTAGACGATCCCCAGTGGAGTCGCCAAATTGTTGAGGAGGTAAATCCCCTCTGCGGACAGAGGCGATCCCTACTAGCCTAGCAGGGGTCTAGCAACAATCAGAAATGTTACGACGCAAGTTCCTAGTTACGAATGAAAAGACTAGAGATGGAAGCCTACCTGGAATCCAATGCTACGATCTGAAGAAGAGAGCGTCCCCGTTCCTCAGCCTCGGCAGATCACGATCCTCCACGATCTCCGAGGATGGACACCTGCACATGCAAGAAACAAACAGATACAAGCATAAAATCCGGCATACGTAACTAAATATCAGTCAGAAAGGATATTACTCATATTAACATCATTGAAAACAGAGTGGAACCATAATCGTAATCATTCATTAAATAACAATCAAAGAAATATTACAACCAATGTTCTGACGTCGTGTTCTCCTTCGGATGGGTCTCCAGTCATTCACATCTCGCAAAGCTTGCCAGGGAAAGGGCAAACCTCTCCTGAGTCTCTCGACAATAGTCTCCTTACTTGAGTCGGCCTTAAGGGAAGAAAGAGGGCTCTTATAGCACAAAGGCTCTTGGGAATTTGGAGATTCAAAGCTTAGGCACCTCAAAACTAGCTTGCTATGGAATTGAGCAGGCTTTTATAGATGGGGAAGGAGGGAGTTGGGATCCCTATTATTGTGGGATTGGCCCTATCAACAAGGAAGGTTCCATAGGAGGTGGCAAAACCACTTCCCTTCCATAGAACTCCCGTAGCCAAACCTCCCAACTCAAGATAGGCAATGGTTTCTGAGTTTGTTGAAACTCAACTTCCGCCATCCTTATTTAAAAAACACTCCTTAAATTGGCTGGCGCGACTACTGCTCTGGCACAGAGCGCCAGTTGGCGCGGCCTCTTTGCAGGATTTTCCCCATTGGCGCAAGTGCTGAACTGTCTGCCCGCGCCAATGCAAAAAGGGATGTTTTTCATGATTTTTTCAAGGAGATGTATTCAGGGCAAATGAAGCTCATGCTTAGAGGAATGCATTGATTATGTTTTCAAGGCATGACAAGTTCACAGGTCACAAAATGGGTCCTCCATTGTGCGGGACGGGGAATGGTAGGGACGGTGACAAATTACTGTGTAACAGACGCAAACCATACCTCATTAGAAATATCTATCCGAGGACTACAAATTTTTATTGATCAACATTGGCCCATAGGCCCATGTTGCTCCCGGTTTTCCCAAAAAACATCGATTAGGGCCTCAAAACGGCTCCGGAAGTTCAAGACCCAAAAAATAGCTAAAAATAGTAAGTTGTGCCAAAACTGAAAGAGATAATGGTGGGGCCCCAAGTGGAATAGGCGGGTGACCACAAATATCCACCTGGATCATTCCTCCCCCCTTACGAAGCAATGGTCCCCATTGCGTTAAGTTCCTCCATGAGATGAGGAAACTTCTACTGAACTTCGTCCCTGGTGAACCACTTTCCTTGGTGTAGGAGTTGGCCAACTTTGACAACCCGATATAGTTGGATCTTCTGTTGGCGAGTGTTCTTGATTTGCATGTCCATGATACAATTTGTGGTGGCCTGTTCCATGCAGTCTGGGTTTAACTCTGTTGGTGTGAGTTGTTCTGCAATGTCAGAGGTGTCCAGTAGGGGTGGGAAGTAGGGACGAAGGCGGTCCACGTGCAGACCAAGGAATGGTGGAATACTGAGCTCGAAGGCATTGTTCCTTATAGCCTTGGTGATGGTGTATCGCCCGTATCGGAGCGGGTGAAGCTTGCGGTGGGGTCCATTGAGGCGCTCCTTCTACAAATGTAGCCACACTTTGTTGCCCACCTGGAAGTTATGTGGCACCCAATGTTGATCATGGCGTTGCTTGTACTTAGCATTGGCTCTGTCCAATATGTCATGAACCTATTGGCGGATGTGCTGAATGCGCTCGATGAAGCTATTTGCTTTGTCAACTTCAGACTGGACATGAGTAGCCGCAAATGGCATGGCTATGTCAATGGGACATAGTGGCTGGAATCCCAAGCCCACCTGAAAGGGGCTGTGGCCGGTTGAGATGTGTAGAGCTCGGTTATAACTATGTTGTACATAGGAGAGGCTCTCATACCATGTGCGTGGATGCTTTGAATTGTACATGTGTAGAATGTGTACAATCATTCCCTTGATGACCTCTGTCTGGCCATCTGTCTGGGGATGGAAAGATGTGGACTTGGTGAGCTTGGTGTCCAACATTGACTAGAGGATGGACCAAAATGTGCTGAGGAACCTGCTATCTCGATCTGATATGATAGACTGTGGGATCCCAAAGTGCACCCACACTCGTTCAAAGAAGAGTTTAGCAGTGGCTTCTGCTGTGATATTCTTCTTCCAGGCCGCCATAATGACCATCTTCGAGAATCTGTCGACGATCACAAAAACACCGTCATTTCCATGCTTAGTAGAAGGCAGGCCTGAAATGTAATCCATGGAGATGGATTCCCAAGGTCGACTAGGGGTAGGTAGCGGAGTATATAGGCCTTGCTTCTTAATGGTCGGTTTGGAAATGGCACAAGCAGTGCAGGATCTGATGAGATTCCTGACATCCTTTCAAAGGTTTGGCCAATAGAAATACTTCTGCACTACTACTACTGTTTTCTTGACCCCGAAATGCCCAACGACTCAACTGTAGTGTGCTTCCCATATCATTTTGGCACACTCGATTGAAGGAACACAAAGGTGTCCCAAGTGACATAAAAGTGCATCTTGGAGGTGAAAATTTCGAACTTGCGTACCCACCAAGAGTGCCTTGTATGTGTGGCCGAATTCTGGGTCACTCTCGTAGATAATCGACCAAGTAGAAGTCTCGTGCCTACAAGAGTTGAGGATAGTGGTGAGTGCCATGATCGGTGGTCAGCTAAGGTAGTCTACAACATTATTGGTGCTACCATTCTTGTACTTGATGTTCAAATGAAATTGTTGCAGATATGTGGACCACTTCTGATGGTGATCATTCTGCAACTTCCCTTGTGTCAGTATGAACTGTAGGGGCCGATGGTCTGTGTGGATGATTGTTTCCTCCCCAAAATGTAATGCTTCCATTGTCGACAAGCTTGCACAATGGAATACATTTATTTGTCATAAGTGGGATACTTGCGAACTGTGTCAGACAATGTCTGACTGTGATATGCCACTGGATGTCCCTGTTGAGTAAGAATTGCCCCAATAGCATAGTCAGAGGCATTTATCTCGATCTCAAATGGTTGTTGCAAGTCTGGTAATGTGAGCACTGGGGTAGGACACAAGTGATTTTTCAATTCTGTGAACGCCTTGTGTTGAGATTCCGACCAAAATAATTTTTCTCTCGCTCCTCCCTTGGTGACTTGACTCAAGGGCCAAGTGATACGAGAGAATCCCAACACGAACCTACGGTAGAAATTAGCAAGACCGAGAAAGCTGCGAAGCTCTGTTATAGTGGTTGGGGCTAGCCAATCCCGAATGACTTGGATCTTGGTTGGATCCACATGCACCCCCCTTTCATCAACAATGTATTCTAGATATTGAACCTGGGTCATGCCAAAAGTTCACCTCTCCAAATTGGCACACAACTTGTGTTGCCGCAGTGTTTGGAGGACTTGTTGGATGTGGTGGAGGTGCTCTTCCCAAGTTTGATTGAAGATCAGAATGTCATCCAAGTACACCACTACAAATGAGTTGGTGAATGGCTACAATATGTCATCCATCAACCTCATGAAGGTTGCGGGAGCATTCGTCAACTCAAAAGGCATGACCAACCATTTGAAAATGCCTTCCTTGGCTTTGAAGGCAGTCTTCCACACATCAGAGGGTTCAATTGGTACCTGGTGATACCCAGACTTCAAGTCGATCTTGCTGAAATATTTCGCCCCTTTAAGTTGGTCCAGAAGGTCATCAATCCGTGGGATCGGGTACCTATTCCAGACAGTGATATTGTTCAGTGCTCGATAGTCAATACAGAGTCTCCATGTCCCATCCTTCTTCTGTACCAACACGATCGGGCTCCCATAGGGCGATGAACTTGGTCGGATGTGACCTTTCTGCAGCAGCTTCTGAATCTACCTCTTGATTTCATCATTCTCCAGAATAGAGCGTCGATAGATAAATCCACTGGGTAGCGGTGCACCTGGGGTCAGATAAAAACCTCACAGTGCAGAGGAACCCTGTGGGTGATGTGAAGATGTCCCCGTACTCCTCCACAACCTTGTCCATTTGTTGTTGTCATGCAGAGGAGCCTTGTCTGGAGGTCGTGGCTACAGTCTTCCTCTTTCCCTGGGGGCAGATCATCAGGAAAACAAATTTCTTGGTTTGGGAAATGAGCTTACTGCATTTTTTTGCAGTAACCAAAGAGATGCCGGCAGGAGGTGGTAACTCTAGTATCCTGTACAACTTATTTCCCAAAGTAAAAATAATAGCGCGAGGCTGAGACTCATACACAACATGACGCTTCCACAAGTATGGTTTTCCTAATAATACATTAGAAACATCAATAGGATCAATGTCACATAATACCTCATCCGTGAAGGGCTTGATGCTATAAGGAAAGCGACATTGTTGGCTGACGCAGAGATCTCGTCCTTGGTGAAGCCACCCGATGGTATATGGATGTGGGTGAGTTGTGGTCGCCAAGCCCAACTGTTTCACAACGTCTTCTGAAATGAGGTTCTTTTGGCTCCCATTATTGATAATGAACTGTACTGGGGAGCCCTTTACCCACATCTGGGAGTGGAAGAGACATTCCTCCTCCTTTGGATCTTCCGGTTCCTCCTTCTGGATCTTCGTAGTGGCAACAGTGGCATTGGGCTCCACATCAATAATCTGTTTCCCTTTGTCATTCCCCTTGTCAGGTTCTGATTCAGAGCTAGAGAATGCATCTAACTTAGAAGCCCTCATCTTGGACACCAGTGACTACATGGCCCGACACTCACTTGTGTTGTGAGTGGAGCTCTTATGGAATTCACACCACTTTCCCGTGTCCTTCTTTGGCTTTGCGGTGTTGTTCTCTGCTTGTGGCTTTGACAGGTTGTCTTGAGCCGCCATGCCTTGGCTCTGTCCTTTGTTCTATGATTTGGGAGCACCTTTCCCTTGATTTTGATTCACAGATCCAAAGTCTCGCTTCTTCTGTTTGAATTTCTGCTCAATCTTGGTAGCATATCGGTATGCCGTACCAAGCAAGGAGATGTTGAGGAAATCCATTTCCTCCTGAATGTATCTGTGCAGAAAACTACGATACTTTAGCACCAGATGTTTCTCTGAACCTTTGATACCCAACTTTGTGCGCAGGGTATGGAACAAATTCGTCAGCTCATGCACATCTTGATCCCTTTTTTGTCGCAGCGTGGTCCATTGTATGTACTTTTCCTCATAGCTCCTCACGGGATAGTATTGTTCCTTGATGGTGTCTCGGAAATAAGTCCAAGTGCGTACGGTCGAGAACAGAGAGGGTTCTGTCTCGTCCTTTTTCTCACAATAGGTTTCCCACCAGCCCTTGACATGGGGGTTAGATTTGAGGAGTGAAAAATTAATCTTCTCTTGGTCGGAAAAGTCATGAACCGAGAAATATCCTTCTAATAGATTCAACCATCTATCTATGGAATCTGCATCTATTTGACCCTCAAATATGGAAATGTCAAAATTTACTTGTACCTTAAAGGGAGTCGCAACTCCAGAGTGGCTGCTGGATGCAGATGTGCCGCCGGTGGGCAGCTGTTGAAGGATCTGGGCAAAGTTATCCATCATCGCGTTCCTTTGTTTTTCGAGGGCCTCCTAGAGAAATATTTTGATAGGATATCCTACTCCCTCAGCTTTCTTTTCGTCCCCCAAGGGCATCCGTCGGGGTTTGCGAGGCTGATCTTGCAAAGGTTCCACTAGATCGAGCCCTAACTCCTTATACCCTGACCTCGTTGGGGACATGCAAAGAAGGATCGAGAAAAAGAAGACCTCTCTCATACCACTGATTCGGAATTATGAAGGATTGCAACAGAATAAACATATAACCATAAATACAAATATGCAACGGAAATAACACTTCATTTCATTAATATCAAAGAACTGAGATTTTCTTACAAACAAAATGGAAATAAACTAGCTAGGGCGTTGGTAGCTATCTCTGAGAAGAGATGTGGCGGCTATAGGCCTCTGAACTAAGTTACAATGAGTCTTGAGGGCCTATTTATTATTTAGAAACAATGGAAAACCCTAAACATCCAAAACCCTAACCCTAGGAGATGAAACACCAAAACTATGGGCCCCGTTTGGGTAAATTGGTGTTTCAACTTCACGGGGACGTAACTTTGGCATACGATCTTTGTTTGATGCGAACCATACCTCGTTAGAAAGATCTATCCAAGGGATACAAATTTTGAGTGAGAAACATTGGTCCATGGACCCATGTTGCTCCCAATTTTCCCAAAAAAACGTCGTTTAGGGCCTCAAGAGTCAAAACGGCTCCGGAAGTTCAGGACCCGAAAAACTTCTAAAAATAGTAAGTTGTGCCGAAACTGAAAAACTGAAGGAGGCAATGGTGGGGCCCCAAGTGGAATAGGCGGGTGACCACCAATATCCACCTGGATCACTGTCATAATTATGCCATAAATATTCCCCAAGATAGGGTTAGATTTATGTGTGCAAAGGTTTCTCTTACACATGAATGCATGGGAACAAGCATGTGCATTGACAAAGGAGTGCTAGTTAATGTCCACGAGGATGACATTGTTGAAGATGAAGCACTAGATGAAATGGAATTTGGAATTTTTTTGGAAGCGATAGATGGAAATTTTGAAATATGTTGAATTGGGGATAAGTCTATACATTGTTTAGTTAGATGGCCAATAAATAAGTTGGTGGACAACAAAGGTGTGATATTAAGGGTTAAGGAAAAGTTCAAGGAGCCACCCAAGGAAATAGTGATATGGGATGTTATAGAGGACACAAATCCCTTAAAAAAATGGGATGGGTCTCTTTGTAATGAAAAATATAGAAAATCAATTGATATTCATGTAAAAAGGCCATATAAAAGGATTAAATGAGTTATGGCTACAACAAAAATTGCAAAATGTCAAACAAAAGTAGATGGAGAGAGAAATTCGACTTTTGGCAGCAGATTTATGTTGTAGAAAAGATTGTCTTCAACATGTGGATAGGAAGGCCATTGCAGGTGCTAGAAGAGGTACGAGACAAATAAATAAAATTGGTATTAGTAATTTTTTCTTGAATTCACTAATTTCAAACACAGTCATGTAAGGAACCATGGCCATGGCCTATCACCTATTGCTAGAAATGTAAAGGGCAAGAGATTTAATGGGAATATTATTTGTAAGAAAGCATGGTATAAGATACATAAGATTCCTCAAATCACATTCTATAACTCCCATAATTATTTTCGACACGGACATATCAAAGCTATTAATGGTAACACCAAAACATGCAAAGCACGAGCACAGACCATGACAGCCATACAAATATTGCACAAAATTGTAATGGATAATTCATATTTTTCACCAAACCAAACACGTAAATTTGAAGAATATGGAACATATAATCCTTTAATATTGCTTCCTTCAACTTACACACAAAATAATTTGTTAAAAGATATCAATGTGGCTCTTCAAAAGCTCAATTACCCATAAATATCACATCTCAACAATGAGCAATATCTGGAATACTAAGTTTCGAGATGTGGAATTTTCAAAGAACACCAACTTCAATAAATGAAGTGAATGTATTGTGTTGAAAGCACAGATGAAGTCAGCGACTACAAAAGAGTTGGAAGAAAAGGCATGAGGTAGGATGAACAAACATAACAATATTGTTATGTGTGGAAGATATTGCTACTATGCCCATAGAATTATGTCAAAGTGGTTTCCAAAGGAGTATTTGAGAATTATCAATAATAAAATGGATAAAACAAAGACTTCAATACCAAGGCTACGTGTCAAATCAAAATCTATTGTAGGAACAAATTTAGGTTTGTCATTGATAGGTATGCTAACACTATTGGGTATGTGCATGGTAGTCCACGTCCATAGTTTTGTGCATGGTTTTGCACATGGTTTTGGGGTACGATGGTTTTCGGCCCCTGGTATTTGAGTAGATCCGGTCAAGGGAACTACGATTATGTTCTAATCCAGGGTTTATGGATTGGGGTTTATGTATGCTTCGGCATGTATATATATGTGTTGTAACACTAAAAGGAATATAATGAAAAATCAAGCTGGTCGTCCCGATTTGGGATCCAGGGGAAAATCTATGTGTTTATCTGTTTTATGTTTTATGCTCTCGTTATTGTTTATTTTCTGTTATAAGATTCGTGTGTAGATAATTTCTGTTCAGGGTTAAAACCTACAAACACATGGGCATAAGACATGATATTTTGGTCATTTATCCCTACCATTTGTACATATGGGATCACAATTTACCATCACATCCCTTGAAAAGTGCTTAATGGACCTTGAAGACCCACAAATTGATATGTATGGTGATATACTTTATGAGAGTGGAATTTCAAGAAACACACTTACAAATGCATTACTTGACACCTCTATTTACTCAAAATGTCAAGTGTACAAGGATGATTTTATATCTGATGGATGTAATATTCCCAAAATTTCACATCATATTTGGAATATTAGAGTCATTTATTTTCTTAATGAATTAAGTAAATAAAAGGGTGGAGGGACCCACAATCCTCAATAAGAATAAATATCCAATTTGTGTGTGTGATTGTGGATTAATTTAGACTAGATCTGCAAAAAGAGGTAGTTGAGAAACTACTAATGTGAATGAGATTAGAGATCCTGTCTCATTTAATGAGAGAGATCATGGAGGGTTGATTCAGTCAACTAAGATCATGAAGATGTCAAACAAAGGGTCATTGAGAATTAATGATCAAGTGGTGGAGGATCATGTGCAAATGAAGCACACATGATGGAAGAGGTGTACATTGCACCTAGACTGTTTGGTTGATTTGGTCAAACAACGCAGTCCCACTTGGAGGATCTTGTCCACATGAGACTACACAGTTGAGATTAGGGCCAAGGCTTGGGATGGCTCAATAATTATAAAGGAGGTGAAGGCAAAGGTGAAAGGCATCTTGGATTATTTTGATGTATGATCTTTTAGATTTGGAATTGTCAAGTGACATTCCACTACATTCTTGGGTTGTTTAGCAGAGATTGCAGGTGATGTTTAGCACAGGGTGTTCCCGGGCAAGAATCCCTCCTCTTTCTTGGAGTGATCCCTAAGGAAGAGGTTTTTACTTCACTATACATCAGGCTTTAAGTGCCATTTCCTTTTTCTACTTTCTGCAGAACATTCATATTCATAAAACTGCAGTTTTCTAAAGATCAGTTTGGAAGGTGGAAGTTGTCTTCAGTACTTCAGCTGGAGAACAATGTGAGGGATTATTCCCATCACTTGGGCTTATATTTCAGCACTCCCACAGCCACATTGCATATCTGGCATCAGGCCAAAAGTTATTAACCTCCTAGCAGCAGTATTCTCCTAAAGAATAACGTTGTCCATATTCCAGATCTAAAAGGAGGAAGGAAGTTGCTAGTACTTCAGCTAGCAATCTAGTGGAGGATCATTCTTTCAAATTGCGACCAGTATCACCATCAGCCTAGAGCTTATTGCATCAACTTTCAGTAGGAAGAAGGCCTCTCTTTCCCTCATAGTGCAGTTTTCAGAGGCAATTGTGTTGCAGCAGTTGCAATCATCTTTTGGAGGATTGAGAAGCTAGATCTAGAGCTTCTAGCTCATAGATCTGAGGAAGGGATCAACCCTTCAAGCATATATCTGATCTGAGCACATATTTCAGCCATCTATTCTTCAGATCTAGCTTCAGATCTGTATTTCCCAGCAGATCAAGGATCAAATCCTAGGGAGGTGATTTTCCAAAGTTGCAGATCTGGAAAATCCTTTCTGGGTTATCTTGGGAATCCATCACATTGGCCAGATCTTGAATCTTGGTATCATCAGAGCTCCAGTTTTGATTAGATCTGCATTTCTCTTTTCAGCCTACAACTCCATGTTTATATTTTGCTGAAGAGACATCGCAATATTTGTTGCAGAGCCTCAACAGTTACGTTGTACCTACTTCACACATGTTTTCAGGGTGATCCTAGCTCATCTTTTTGGCTAGATCTACCTATATCCTGTACTTGTGTAACTGATTCATCTCCAATATAATAAAATGGCTTAACCCTTTTTGCATATTCTGATTTGTACTTAGATTTATTGTTTATCTTGCTGTAAGTTCTTATATTGTGTGAAGTACTACTGCATTCTCCCTTTCGGGGATATTACAATGGAAGATCAAAGAGTCAATATGTTGATTTTAAACCTCTTCCTTCACATTTGTTGTTACAGTTGGACAATGCAGCCTGTGATAATAAGAATCACTATCTTTTCATGTTTTTGTCACTTCTAACTGCACTTGGTGTCTTCATCACTACTGAGGTTGGATTCTTTCATGTGGGGCACAACCATGAAGACGTAGATGGAACCTACGGATGAATGTCTTCCAACCTAAAAAGTAAAGATACGTATTCTTTAACTGAAATCATGGACACATATCGCATAATTGAAGAAAATTGAGTGTTTCCACCTACACTTATTGACAATGTCTATGACTTCAAAAGTTTCCTTAATGGATACATCAAGGAGTGAAAAAATGCGCTAGTTGGACATCTTAATGTTAAATACTTCCAGTTTCTTGTACTCAATGATATTCCAGTACTAAGGTACAAAGAATCCATTAGAGATATTGAGTGGTCAAAATCAGTTGAGTTATGGAATATAGATGATGAAGGTCAGCCTATAGTTCCCATAGGGAACTCATATTTCTTAGCTTCCAAAAAGAATAATGCCTATTAAAATAACTAAAGGAAGGGATAACATCATACATAAAAATGTGGAAAGACACTATCGGGAATGAGGATTCACCAATTGTTACAAAGGAATGGAAAAATAAAGTAGTGTATTGTTACAAAGGAATGTAATCATGTGGTGATACAAATGACATGACAGTGGCATAAAATATTTAAGTTTTCAAAGCTTTGTTTGACCAACAGGCTTCTCATCATATCAAATATGCATAATCAAATTCAATAATGCACTTAAAAGAAACATCTTGTAAACTTGGTCTATTAAAACAATAGTGGAGTAGCTAATTAGTATTATGTTTAATATAAACCATTTAAACATTTAATGAAAATATGTTAGACACTTGTAATAATTTTTGAAGTGTTTTTTTCCTTAATATTCCTTATTATAATTGATATAAATCAAATTTGTTGTTTTGTTGCACTCTAATTTATAAAAAAATGATTTTGATCATTGAACAACACAACTAGACTTACAAAATATTTCCTCTTATAGATTTTGAAGTGGCGCCAACATTGTACTAGTATAATAAATTTGTACTCAACATAGGAAAAGTAGTTAGTGTCAATTTAAAATGGTCAATAATAACAAGAAACACAATATTAATATATTGTTAAATAGGCAAGAATTTTTTTATAGAATCTATTATTCACGAGTAAAATTTAATACATAAATATAAATATTCATGATAATAGAAATAATGTAAGGAATCTAAGTTTTAGATGAATGTCAATATGTTCTTTTCAATATTTTATCCTTAAACACTCGAGGAATAAAAAGTAAACATTTGTAATAAATAGTTTAATCAATTTTCTCTCCTTCCTCTTGTATTTGAAAATAATCAAATTGTATTACTTTGTTACTTTGTGTGAATTAGTGGCTTTTGGTATCAAAGTGGAATTAGTGATTTATAGTAGATACTACTAATTCACTTTCATTTTTTTAAAAAGTAAATTACTGTCATATCAATTGTTTAGTATTATTTCTTCATATCAATTGTTTATTATTATTCTTACACATGCATTAAGACTACAAGTGTCATTTCTGAAGTTAAATAGGAACATGGTGGTTTTATATGAGTTGATATTTTCCATTCTATGATACTATCTACATCTCTAATTGCATGGTCTTATATGTTTTTTTTGTGTAATTTGCATGTAGAGTAATTTTTGGTAGTAGGCACTAGATGGTGGGGAACAATGTTTCAGTACATACAATATGACTACCATACTATTTAAATTATTGCATCTATATTACTTTTTTGAAAGTTGTGTGTTTTTGCGAAAATATAAAATCACATTTTACATGGTTCAACCTTTTAAATACAATTTATGATTTAATTGTTGTTACGGAATTAGAACAAGCTAGAATGGAAAATATAATTTTGGCAAAAGGGGTCTATGTTTATCTCCTTATTAATGATCAATTCATTGGGCTAGGATGGGTCGAACTACACAATCTAGAACTTATTATGCTGAAAAAAGGGTTAATGCATGTTATGTTGAAATTTCAATAATTGATGCCACTCAACCAAATTTGATTGAGGATGTTGATGAAGGGTACATACATCCATGGAAGATCATGGATTTGAGGCACAACATAGGTAAATCAAAATATTGAAGCATGTTTTCAAATATTATTCATGGTATAATACATTTTTTTTGAGTAAATACTAACCTTATTTACATTCATTTATAGGTGAAAATATTTCTTCTACATTTTCTATTGGAGACAATGTAGATCTTCTACAACATGGAGTGAAGGTGGGTGAGGGCTCCATATTCAATACCGAGCTTGGACATAAAGTGCATGGAAAGATGGTAAATAAATGATATATAGTGGTTAAAATTGAGAAGTTGTTAAAACATGATGGTGCTCTACCACATCCAACAGGGTTTGAGCATACACTAGGGGGTGCATTGGAATCTTATGAGATTTGGTCAGAATCAAATTTGCAACCTCACTGTCTAATCCGGATTTATGTAGGAACACAATAGAATAAACATATAACCATAAATACAAAGATGCAACAGAAATAACACTTCGTTTCATTAATATAAAAGAACTGAGATTTGCTTACAAACAGAATGGAAATAAACTAGCTAGGGCGTTGGTAGCTATCTCTAAGAAGAGATGTGGCAACTGCAGGCCTCTAAATTGAGTTAAAATGAGGCTCGAGGGCCTATTTATTATTTAGAAAAAATGGAAAACCCTAAACATCCAAAACCCTAACCCTAGGAGATGAAGCACCAAAACTATGGGCCCCGTTTTGGTAAAGTGGTGTTTCAACTTCCCAGGGACGTAACTTTTTCATACAATCTTCGTTTGACGCGAACCATACCTCGTTAGAAAGATCTATCTGAGGAATACAAATTTTGATTGATCAACATCAGCCCATGGGCCCATGTTGCTCTCGGGTTTCCCAAAAACATTGTTTAGGGCCTCAAAATGGCTCCGGAAGTTCAGGACCTGAAAAATGGCTAAAAATAGTAAGTTGTGCCAAAACTGAAAAAATGAAAGAGATAATGGTGGGGCCCCAAGTGGAATAGGTGGGTGACCACCAATATCCACCTGGATCATTCCTCCCCCTTAGGAATAAATGGTCCCCATTGTGTTAAGTTCCTCCATGAGATGAGGAAACTTCTGTTGAACTTCATCCCTGGTGAACCACTTTCCTTGGTGCAAGAGTTGGCTAGCTTTGACAACCCGATATAGTTGGATCTTCTGTTGCCAGTGTTCTTTATTTGCATGTCCATGATACAATCCGTGGTGGCCTATTCCATGCAGTCTGGGTTTAACTTTGTTGGTGTGAGTTGTTCTGCAGTGTCAGAGGTGTCCAATAGAGGTGGGAAGTAGGGACGAAGGTGGTCCACGTGAAGACCAAGGAATGGTGGAATACCGAGCTCAAAGGCATTTTTCCCTAAAGCCTTGGTGATGGTGTACGACCCGTATCGGAGTGGGCGAAGCTTGCGGTGGGGTCCATTGAGGCGCTCCTTCTACAAATGTAGCCACACTTTGTCGCCTACCTAGAAGTTGTGTGGCACCCGATGTTGATCATGGCGTTGCTTGTACTTAACATTGGCTCTGTCCAATATGTCATGAACTTGTTGGCGGATGTGCTGAATGCACTCGATGAAGCTACTTTCTTTATCAACTTTAGACTGGACATGAGTCGAATCAGCCTGAGTAGCTGCAAATGGCATGGCTACATCAATGGGACATAGTGGTTGGAATCCCAAGCCCACCTAAAAGGGGCTGTGGCTGGTTGAGCTGTGGAGAGCCAGGTTATAACTATGTTGTACATAGGGGAGGCTCTCATCCCATGTGCGTGGATGCTTTGAATTGTACATGCGTATAATGTGTACAATCATTCTATTGACGATCTCTGTCTGGCCATCTGTTTGGGGATGGAAAGCTGTGGACTTGGTGAGCTTGGTGTCCAGCATTGACTAGAGGCTGGACCAAAATGTGCTGAGGAACCTGCTATCCCGATCTGATATGATAGACTATGGGATCCAAAAGGCAATCAACACTGTCTGTGTATTTAGCAGTGGCTTCGCCGTATTATTCTTTCTCTTAGAAATGCCATTATGGCCATATTTGAGAATCCGTTGAGGACTTCGAGAATCTGTTGACGACCACGAAAACACAGTTATTTGCATGCTTAGTAGAAGGTAGGCCTGAAATGTAATCCATGGAGATGGATTCCCAAGGTCGACTATGGGTAGGTAGCAGAGTATATACATGGGATTCATGGACCCATGTTGCTCCCAGTTTTCCCAAAAAAATGTCGTTTAGGGCCTCAAAACGGCTCTGGAAGTTCAGGACCCGAAAAACTGCTAAAAATAGTAAGTTGTGCTGAAACTGAAAAATTGAAAGAGACAATTGTGGGGCCCCAAGTGGAATAGGCAGGTGACCATGAATATCCACCTGGATCACTGTCATGATCATGCCATAAATATTCCCCAAGATAGGGTTAGATTTATGTGTGCAAAGGTTTCTCTTACACATGAATGCATGGGAACAAGCATGTGCATTGACAAAGGAGTGTTAGTTAATGTCCACGAGGATGAAATTGTTGAAGATGAAGCACTAGATGAAATGGAATTTGGAATTTTTTTGGAAGCGATAGATGGAAATTTTGAAATATGTTGAATTGGGGATAAGTCTGTACATTGTTGAGTTAGATGGCCAATAAATAAGTTGGTGGACAACAAAGGTGTGATATTAAGGGTTAAGGAAAAGTTCAAGGAGCCACCCAAGGAAATAGTGATATGGGATGTTATAGAGGACACAAATCCCTTAAAAAAATGGGATGGGTCTCTTTGTAATGAAAAATATAGAAAATCAATTGATATGCATGTAAAAAGGCCATATAAAAGGATTAAATGAGTTATGGCTACAACAAAAATTGCAAAATGTCAAACAAAAGTAGATGGAGAGAGAAATTCGACTTTTGGCAGCAGATTTATGTTGTAGAAAAGATTGTCTTCAACATGTGGATAGGAAGGCCATTGCAGGTGCTAGAAGAGGTACGAGACAAATAAATAAAATTGGTATTAGTAATTTTTTCTTGAATTCACTAATTTCAAACACAGTCATGTAAGGAACCATGGCCATGGCCTATCACCTATTGCTAGAAATGTAAAGGGCATGAGATTTAATGGGAATATTATTTGTAAGAAAGCATGGTATAAGATACATAAGATTCCTCAAATCACATTCTATAACTCCCATAATTATTTTCGACACGGACATATCAAAGCTATTAATGGTAACACCAAAACATGCAAAGCACGAGCACAGACCGTGACAGCCATAGAAATATTGCACAAAATTGTAATGGATAATTCAGATTTTTCACCAAACCAAACACATAAATTTGAAGAATATGGAACATCTGATCCTTTAATATTGCTTCCTTCAACTTACACACAAAATACTTTGTTAAAAGATATCAATGTGGCTCTTCAAAAGCTCAATTACCCATCAATATCACATCTCAACAATGAGCAAGATCTGGAATACTAAGTTTCGAGATGTGGAATTTTCAAAGAACACCAACTTCAATAAATGAAGTGAATGTATTGTGTTGAAAGCACAGATGAAGTCATCGACTACAAAAGAGTTGGAAGAAAAAGCATGAGGTAGGATGAACAAACATAACATGATTGTTATGTGTGGAAGATATTGCTACTATGCCCATAGAATTGTGTCAAAGCGGTTTCCAAAGGATTATTTGAGCATTATCAATGATAAAATGGATAAAACAATGACTTCAACACCAAGGCTACGTGTCAAATCAAAATCTATTGTAGGAACAAATTTAGGTTTGTCATTGACAGGTATGCTAACACATGGGCATAAGACATGAGATTTTGGTCATTTCTCCCTACCATTTGTACATATGGGATCACAATTTACCATCACATCCCTTGAAAAGTGCTTAATGGACCTTAAAGACCCACAAATTGATATGTATGGTGATATACTTTATGAGAGTGGAAGTTCAAGAAACGCACTTACAAATGCATTACTTGACACCTCTATTTACTCAAAATGTCAAGTGTACAAGGATGATTTTATATCTCATGGAAGATCAAAGAGTCAATATGTTGATTTTAAACCTCTTCCTCCACATTTGTTGTTACAGTTGGACAATGCAGCCTGTGATAATAAGAATCACTATCTTTTCATGTTTTTGTCACTTCTAACTGCACTTGGTGTCTTCATCACTATTGAGGTTGGATTCTTTCATGTGGGGCACAACCATGAAGACGTAGATGGAACCTACGGAAGAATGTCTTCCAGCCTAAAAAGTAAAGATATATATTCTTTAACTGAAATGATGGACACATATCGCATAATTGAAGAAAATCGAGTGTTTCCACCTACACTTATTGACAATGTCTATGACTTCAAAAGTTTCCTTAATGGATACATCCGGGAGCGAAAAATACACTAGTTGGACATCTTAATGTTCAATACTTCCAGTTTCTTGTACTCAATGATATTCTAGTACTAATGTACAAAGAATCCATTAGAGACATTGAGTGGTCAGAATCAGTTGAGTTATGGAATATAGATGATGAAGGTCAGCCTATAATTCCCATAGGGAAATCATATTTCTTAGCTTCCAAAAAGAATAATGCCTATTTAAAAGAACTAAAGGAAGGGATAACATCATACATAAAAATGTGGAAAGACACTATTGGGAATGCGGATTCACCAATTGTTACAAAGGAATGGAAAAATAAAGTAGTGTATTGTTACAAAGGAATGTAATCATGTGGTGATACAAATGACATGACAGTGGCATAAAATATTTAAGTTTTGAAAGCTTTGTTTGACCAACAAGACTTCTCACCATATCAAATATGCATAATCAAATTCAATAATGCACTTAAAAGAAACATCTTGTAAACTTGGTCTATTAAAACAATAGTGGAGTAGCTAATTAGTTTTTTATTTAATATAAACCATTTAAACATTTAATGAAAATATGTTAGACACTAGTAATACTTTTTGAAGTGTTTTTTTCCTTAATATTCCTTATTATAATTGATATAAGTCAAATTTGTTGTTTTGTTGCACTCTAATTTATAAAAAAATGATTTTGATCATTGAACAACACAACTAGACTTACAAAATATTTCCTCTTATAGATTTTGAAGTGGCGCCAACATTGTACTAGTATAATAAATTTGTACTCAACATAGGAAAAGTAGCTAGTGTCAATTTAAAATGGTCAATAATAACAAGAAACACAATATTAATATATTGTTAAATAGGTAAGATTTTTTTTATAGAATCTATTATTCACGAGTAAAATTTAATACATAAATATAAATATTCATGATAATAGAAATAATGTAAGGAATCTAAGTTTTAATTGAATGTCAATATGTTCTTTTCAATTTTTATCCTTAAACACTCGAGGAATAAAAAGTAAACATTTGTAATAAATAGTTTAGTCAATTTTCTCTCTTTCCTCTTGTATTTGAAAATAATCACATTGTATTACTTTGTTACTTTGTGTGAATTAGTGGTTTTTGGTATCAAAGTGGAATTAGTGATTTATAGCATATACTACTAATTCACTTTCATTTTTTTTTAAAGTAAATTACTGTCATATCAATTGTTTCGTATTATTTCTTCATATCAAAATGTAGAATTACTTGTCATATCAATTGTTTAGTATTATTTCATCATATCAAAATCTAGATGGGAAAAATGTTTCATAAGAACCATAAACTTGAATTAGTATCATATCAGCCATTTAATATCATTTTTTCATTCCAAAATCTACATTGGAAAAATGTTTGATAGAAAGTATAGCTAAACTCTTACCAAACAAAAATAATAAGGCTGCTTCCCAAATATTTCAGTGAATATTTAATTTAATTGTATAATTTATTAAAAATATAATGCTAAATTTAAATAGAATTAATTAATAAAAAAGTAATGCTAAATTTAAATACAATTAATTATATAAAAGCTATATAAACACTTGTATTTAATTATGTAATGTATATAATTTTAAAATACAAATTTTTAAAATAAACTACCTGTATCTAAAAAGCATAAATTTAAAACTATCGACGGCCTGTAGTGCGATGTAACATTGGTTTAATTTTATATTTTTAAATAGAATTTGTTTATCTGTGGACTGTTGTTGTTCATCTGAGTTGTGAGTTTCAACAGGTAGGAAGGCCAGGTGGATGTAAGATTTCTCAGGAACTTGAAGAACCTTTCAGAAATCGACCCGTGAACACAGTTGTGAGTTTCAACAGCGAATTATACTATGCAGAAGCAGAGGAATATAGCTTTCTTTCACAACAGGTAGGAGGGCCAGGTGGATGTAAGATTTCTCAGGAACTTGAAGAACCTTTCGCATCGAACGAAAAAGAAAAGCATCCCTGTTTCAGAAATCGATATTTTATAAAATTTTCAAACGGATTTTGAAAACCCTACGTCGAACCAATTTTCAAAAGGCAATGAAAACGGTCAACCCTGTTTCAGAAATCGATACTTTATAGAATTTTCAAACGGATTTTGAAAACCCTAGGTCGAACCAACAAAAATTCTGATTTCAATCCCGCCTGATTCTAATTAATTTCATAATAACATTGCTAATGTCACCTCTCACGAATATGTTCGTTTTTTAAGGCAGCAGTTGCCTATTAACCTCGCATGCTAAATTTTACTTTGTTCAAAATTCATGGATCGGAGTCCATCAATTGAATGCCATTCATTTTAAAGAAAATAGCAAACAGAATTGAATGAAGTCAATCATGAATACTCATAAAGATTCATTTTAAAGAAAATAACAAATAGAATTGAATGAAATCAATCATGAATACTCATAAAAATATAAAATATTTATATATTTCATAGGAAATAAAAAATACAATCCGTTGGGCTAGATAGTAGTTATAAAAAGCAATCGTGGGTTGAGAACAAAATCCCAGATACCATCCCATCTTTGCACTTAATAAATCCTATGTATGCATCACTATTCCAGAATGTAATCGGCCACTTAAAATGTAATAGGCCAGATACCATCCCATCTTTACACCTAATAAATCCTATGTAGCAGGTACCATGACATTATCAACACTCATTATCTGTGAAATCGCAATGGCTATAAGTAGAACACCCAAATCCCATATTAAGTTGCGGCGCTGGTGACTCAACAGTAAATAGAATGCAACTAATAAAGTGGACACTTTAAAATTGCTGGGAAACTGCTCTGTTATCAGTGAAATGACAATACCCAGAAGCGTAACCCCCAACTTCCATGTTAAGCCACGGCCCGGAGGGTCCCTCTGCTGATTTATATGGAGCAGGTACCATGCAACACCCAGAATCAACCAAGCTAAATCACTGGGAGGCAGAGCTAGTTGGGCTATTATCCTTTCAACAACATCATTGGTGGCTTCTTCCAATAAGCCCATCAAAAAGCCCTTCAACAACCCATGAAGCACTTCTATGAAACCTTGTGCCAATTGAGCTTCCATTCTGGATTCTGCAAATGCTCTGCTCTCAATAAAAACTGCAACAGCGATCTCAAAAACCGTAAACAAGGAGTAACAATACACAAATGCTCTGCTCTCAATAACAACTGCAACAGCGATCTCAAAAACCGTAAACAAGGAGTAATAATACAAAACAGTCGATCCCAATTTGTTTGCAAATCTTGTTCTCTAAAAAACAATTACAATTACAACAGCGATCCCAATTTGTTTGGGAATGTTGTTCTCTCAAAAACAATTGCGACAACTATTGGGATTGCGTAGTTAATTTAAAAGCGTAGTGTATTTCTAAAAATAAACCGATTTGCTTTTGTTATTTTCTGAAACCCCAGATTTGCTTTTGTTCTTTTCTGACTTTTGTTCTTTTCAGAAACGGCTCTTCACACGTGAAAATTGAAATCCATAATTCCATCCTGAATTTTGATATTGAGTTTTTTTTACTTACTCTATGCTTCAGCGAATCAAAAAGTGAAAATTGAAATCCACAAATCCATCCTAAATTTTGATATTGAGTTCTTTTTACTTACTCTATGCTTCAGCGAATCAAAAAGTGAAAATTGAAATCCATAAATCCATCCTAAATTTTGATATTGAGTTCTTTTTACTTACTCTATGCTTCAGCGAATCAAAAAATAAATTACAGTACCCAACAATTTGCAAATCAAAACGAAACTTGTGTTCAGTCTATTCTAAGGATGACATCATACAACTCATGGAGTAAAATGTAAGAATTTGAACTATTCAAATCTTTGTTCTTTCATTAAGAGAATTTGTACGTATAGTATAGTATGAAGTTAATTAAGTATTCGAAATAGGGTTTTTAGAATATTCATTATTTAAAATATATTTTTAATTATATAATATGATTTAGAAGAAATTAAGGGTTGTCAATTTCTCTGAATATTAAAAAGGAAATTCAGGACTTGAATTGGCAGAATTGAATGACAACTTCAATCTATGCAGCAAGGAGATTGGAATATCTCAGTAGCATGCAACGACTCGAATTGGCCGAATTGAACGGCAACTTCAATCTATGCAGCAAGTAGATATGCCGGGGTCTACTGCAAAGGACCAGACTCCTATTGACTCTTTAGATGGTTGATTCATGATATTCTTACTTTCTAATGATTTTTTAGGCTATATGTTACTATTTCCAGTTACACTTTGTTAGATATAGTACAATAGACGTAGCAGCTAGTAGACTAAAGAAACTATTTCAATATTGGATGGATTTTAACTCTTTTACGTGGCCAACAAACCTGGTTTCATTCTGCCAGGTTGAGGTTACCAACTGCTTATGTGTTGCAACTTGCTTTTCTTTTTGATAAATAGAAAATGGTAAGGCTCTACGAAGAAAAAAAACACCCTTTATCCTTTATTTTATATGAATGTATTAGTTTTATAATAAATAATCTCTAATATATATTTGTGCCTTTCTTCACAAATGACCACTACATTAAGGATTCTCGCACCAATGGCGATCCATGTCTATAACCTTATTGTAATGTTGCAAAATTTAATTCAAACATTGAAGCTCTCTTTCCAATCCAAAAGAAACAAGTAGAACCACTACATTAAGGATTCTCGCACCAATAGCGATCCATGTCTATAACCTTATTGTAATGTTGCAAAATTTAATTCAAACATTGAAGCTCTCTTTCCAATCCAAAAGAAACAAGTAGAACATCATGTACGAGCAATAAGTGTGTGGGTCCCTCAAATATTGATATCCTCACACCTAATTCTCCTCATTCTCATAGCTTCATTAACGACTATAATTAATCAATTTGATACCAAAAGAAAGAGGTATGGTCCCTATCTAATCCCCTTTAAAATCTTAAAAAGTATAATTTCTCTTCATTGATCAATACTATGAATCAGGTAGTAGTCACGCACCCCATAATCCACTTGTCAAATCATATTATATGCCTTAGAAAGATATACCTTGATCAATCCTACTTGCATACATGAATTCTTGATAGTGTGAAATCCCTCTTGTACTCATCCTATAGCCTCATAAATATAGTGCCCTTCTACCAGCGAAATTTTCAAGTGAGATTAATTATGAGAGGATAATCTTTAGTCTAATTTCAATAACTTTAGAAATAATTTTGTAAATGCACTTCACGAGGGACATATGCCTAAATTCATTAAATGTCTTAAGACAATCCATTTTTGGAATAATGAACAATAAAATTAAAAATTAAGATATATGAGCACTCTCCCTAGAGCTCTCACTTCTTCAACAACTCTAATAAGGTCCTCATGTGGCATCCCTTCTGTTATCCCTCTTGTAAATATTGTTATCAATTGTAATTCATGTCAGTAATGTGGGAAAGTAACACTGATTCACAAAGAGGAGTGGACACTGATGTTAAAAACCTTAAGCACTACTCAAAGGAGGGGGTGAATAAGTAGTGTCTTTTATTCTTGCTTTTTACCAATTTAAACTTCTCTAGTGAATCATCCATAAATTAACTATAATCACATTAGTACATCATCACATAAGTATAAACCTTGTAAGCAGCTAAACAAAAAACTTCCATGAGAGCAACAATAAACAACACATCAAAGCACAATTACATCATGACATGAAACACAAGATATCTCATGGAAAAACCCTCCGAGAAAAAAAACCACCATTGCTAGTGTTGCGCTAATTTGAATCTCTATTATATCAAGCAAAATGTCTTTTACATAGATTAGTTAACACTCAATGTCATATAAAATTACCTTGACACCCATCGTCTAAGAGACTTGATTCCAATGATTAGCTAGGAAGTCAATTCTCACACGAATCTACGGACGCCCCTTCGCTAGAAGCCACCGTGACCAACAAGCCTTACCCAGTTACCACTGAACTATCCAACTACCATTGGATGGAGAAACTACTTCCAATATACTATGACCATGGAATCATTGCTCCACTTAGAAAACACCCATTTTCCAAATTTTAGTGCTCCTCTACTCTATGCAAACCTCAATTTCATCCATTTTCAAACTAGATCTAAGACACTAGCTAAAAATGACTCGCCTATGCTATCAAACCCCAACAGAAAGACACTATCTGCAAATTAAGGCCACAAACAACATTCTCCCTACACTAGAAAATAGTGGAAGCAATAAACTTAATAAAATCTCTCACCAACACAAATAATCAGCAACAAAACTCTAAGCCATCAACAATGTTCTCCAAACAATGTTTTCTCTAGCAGTTACAAATATGGTAACATTAATTATATTGATGATTCTCCAAAGTTTGATCGATATGTTGATAATGATGATTTTCTCCAAAAAGAAGCTAACTTTGTAGATCATTCAACACTTGGTTTTTGGGAGGAAGCTCAGTTTCACCAACTTGAGAAAGGTAACCAACCAATGCATAATAGTTATGACATTGATGAGGAAAGCTTGAAAATTTTGGAAGCAAATGAAGGCTTGAAAATTGATGATCATAAGAAACTTGCTGCACTTATTTCTCAAGAATATTTGTTGCCAAGGAGTGCTCCTACTCATAAACATGTGGTTTTCACATAGAACTCTGCCCACTCTATCAAAACCCATCAGGTTTGCTAAAGGATAACATGGCAATATATGATGAGTCAAATAGTGTAGATGATCCTGAGAAAGAGAAGGAGTTTCTTTCCCAAAAGAGTCCCAAGTTCAACCAAGTGGAGGAAGAAGCAGTCCTTGATCAATCTCATTTTCTAAATCCTCACATTCAGGTATTGTTTCAAGATCCCTTTACTGATTTGTTAGAAACATTTGAAGAGGGAGTAAAACATGTCAAGAGCAGTTTGATGCGGAATTTCAAGAACATTTTAGGCACTACTATTCAAACACAAACGAGGTGGGAGTAGCCTTTTGATTTTTTCAAAACACTCAAAGAGCTAAACCAAGATCCCTCATGCAATCATCTGCTTGATTGGTTTTATTAGAAAAGAGAGTTCACCAGCTGATCAAACGGAGATCATATGCCAAAGTTACGCCCCTGGGAAGTTGAAACACCAATTTACCCAAATGGGACCCATAGTTTTGGCGCTTCATCTCCTAGGGTTAGGGTTTTGGCTGTTTAGGATGTCCCATTGTTTCTAAATAATAAATAGGCCCTTGAGCCTCATTTTAACTCAGTTCAGAGGCCTGTAGCCGCCACATCTCTTCTCAGAGATAACTACCAGTGCCCTAGCTAGTTTTATTTCCATTCTGTCTATAAGAAAATTTCAGTTCTTTAATATTAATGAAATGAAGTGTTATTTCTCCTACATCTCTGTATTTATGGTTATGTGTTTATTCTGTTGCGTTCCTGCATAAATCCGGATAAGTGGTATCAGAGGGGCCTACCTTTTCTCGATCCTTCTTTGCATGTCCCCAACGAGGTCGGGGTATATGGAGTTAGGCCCGATCTGGTGGAACCTTTGCAAGATCAGCCTCGCAAACCCCGACGGACGCCCATGGGGAACGAAAAGAAAGATGAGGGAGCAGGAGATCCTATCAAAATATTTCTCGAGGAGGCCCTCGAAAAACAAAGGAACGCGATGATGGATAAATTTTCCCAGATCCTTCAACGGCTGCCCACCGACGGCGCATATGCATCCAGCAGCCACTCTGGAGGTGCGACTCCTTTTAAGGTACAAGTAAATTTTGACATTCCCATATTTGAGGGTCAAATAGATGCAGATGCTGTAGATAGATGGTTGAATCTATTAGAAGGATATTTCTCGGTTCATGAGTTTTCCGACAGGGAGAAGATTATTTTTGCACTCCTCAAAGTTGCCCCCCATGTTAAGGACTGGTGGGAAACCCACTGTGAGAAAAAGGACGATACAGAACCCTCTCTATTCTCGTCCGTACCCACTTGGAATTCTTTCTGAGACACTATCAAGGAACAATACTATCCCGTGGGGAGCTATGAGGACAAGTACATACAATGGACCACGTTGCGACAACAAAGGGATCAAGATGTGCATGAGCTGACGAATCTGTTCCATACCCTACGCACCAAGTTGGGTATCAAAGATTCAAAGAAACATCTAGTGCTAAAGTATCACAATTTTCTGCACAAATACATTCAGGAGGAAATGGAGTTCCTCAACATCTCCTCGCTTGGTACGGCATACCGGTATGCTGCCAAGATTGAGCAGAAATTCAAACAGAAGAAGCGAGACTTTGGATCTGTGAATCAAAAGCAAGGGAAAGGTGCTCCCAAACCGCAGAACAAAGGACAGAGCCAAGGCATGGCGACTCAAGACAACCTGTCGAAGCCACAAGCAAAGAACAACACCGCAAAGCCAAAGAAGGACACGGGAAAGTGGTGTGAGTTCCATGAGAGCTCCACTCACAACACAAGTGAGTGTCGGGCCAAGCAGTCACTGGTGGCCGAGATGCGGGCTTCTGAGTCAGATGCATGCTCCGACTATGAATCAGAACCTGACAAGGGGAATGACAAAGGGAAACAGATAATTGATGCGGAACCCAATGCCACTATTGCCACTATGAAGATCTAGAAGGAGGAACCGGAAGATCCAGAGGAGCAGGAACGTCTCTTCCACTCCCAGATGTGGGTAAAGGGCTCCCCAGTACAGTTCATTTTCGACAATGGGAGCCAAAAGAACCTCATTTCAGCAGACGTCGTGAATCGGTTGGGCTTGCCGACCACAGCTCACCCACATCCATACACCATTGGGTGGCTTCACCAAGGACGAGATCTCCACGTCAGCCAGAAGTGACGCCTTCCCTGTAGCATCAAGCCCTTCACGGATGAGGTATTATGTGACGTTGCTCCTATTGATGTTTTTGATGTATTATTAGGACAACCATACTTGTGGAAGCGTCATGCTGTGTATGAGTCTCGACCTCGCACTGTTATTGTTATTTTGGGAAATAAGTTGTACAGGATACCAGAGGTACCACCTCCTGCCGCTATCTCTTTGGTTACTGCAAAACAATGCAATAAGCTCATTTCCCAAACCAAGAAATTTGTTTTCCTGATGATCTGCCCCCAGGGCAAGAAGAAGACTGTGGCCACGACCTCCAGACAGGGCTCCTCTGCATGAAAACAACAAATGGATAAGGTTGTGGAGGAGTACGAGGACATCTTCACCTCACCCACAGGGGTTCCTCTGCACTATCAGGTCAAGCACCCGATTGATCTGACCCCAGGTGCGCCGCTACCCAATGGACCAATCTATCGGCGCCCTGTTCTGGAGAATGATGAAATCAAGAGGCAGATTCAGGAGCTACTGCAGAAATGTCACATCCGACCAAGTTCATCGCCCTGTGGGAGCCCGATCGTGTTGGTACAAAAGAAGGATGGGGCGTGGAGACTCTGTATTGACTATTGGGCACTGAACAAGATCACTGTCCGGAATAGGTACCCGATCCCACGGATTGATGACCTTCTGGACCAACTCAAAGGTGCAAAATATTTCAGCAAGATTGACTTGAAGTCGGGGTATCACCAGGTACCGATTGAACCCTCTGATGTGTGGAAGACTGCCTTCAAAGCCAAGGAAGGCCTTTTCGAATGGATGGTCATGCCTTTCGGGTTGACGAATGCTCCCGCAACCTTCATGAGGATGATGGACGACATCTTGCGGCCATTCACCAACTCATTTGTAGTGGTGTACTTGGATGACATTCTGATCTTCAGCGAGACTTGGGAAGAGCACCTTCACCACATCCGACAAGTCCTCCAAACACTGCGGCAACACAAGTTGTGTGCCAATTTGGAGAAGTGCACTTTTGGCATGACCCTGGTTCAATATCTGGGATACATTATTGATGAAAGGGGGGTGCATGTGGATCCAGCCAAGATCCACCTTATCTCCCGACGGTTTTTGAATCACATTCTGTCCTTGCATGTTTAGCATGGCCACACTACCATGTAGTCTTTCTTCCGCCACACGTCTTATCTCCCGATGGCCTTTGAATCACATCTCTTCCTTGTGTGTTTAGCATGGTCACAAATTCCACGAGAAATAAGAATGTATGGGCTCATCCTTAACTTATCAAGTCCATACCCTAATTCAATGTTTGCACTAACAATGCCATAAATCTCACGACGGAGATAGCTAATAAAATAAATATAGTGGTTTGGGTTTAAAAGCAACTCTTCCACATGAGGACCTTATTTGAGTTATTGAATAAGTGAGAGGTCCTAGGAGAGTGCTTATAACTGTTAGTTTTTAATTTGATTGGTCATCATTCCAAAAGTTAATTGTCTTAAGACATTTAATGGATTTAGGTGTATGTCCTTGTGTAAGTGAATTTAAAAAATTATCTAAGGTTATTGAAATTAGAATAAATATTATCCTCTCGTAATTAATATCACTTGAGGAGTTTAGCTTGTTGAAGGGAACAATATTTATTAGGCTAGAGGATTAGTACAAGAGGAATAAAAAATTATAAAAAATTCATGTATGCAAGTAGGATTGATCAAGGTAGATATTTCTAAGGCATATAATATCATTTGACAAGTGCATTATGGGGTGTGTGACCTTCACCTTCTTCGTAACATTGGTCAATGAAGCAAAATTATATTTTTTTAGTTTTGAAATGGGATTACATAGGGACCATAGCTCTTTTTTTGGTAGCATGGAGATTAATTATATCTGTTAATTAATTTAGGAGATTGAGGAGAATTGAAGGTGCGAGGATAGAAATATTTGAGGGGCGCACACAGTTACTCCTTGTACATGATGTTCTACTTGTTAATTTTTTATCCGAAAGAGAGTGTCAATGTTTGAATAACATTTTACAACATTTCAATAAGGTTTAGACATTAAAATAAATGTGAATAAGCTTGTGGTCTATGAAAAAAATTTGGAATCTTTTCATGATTCAAGTATTCGAGGATGGTTTCTTTTTCAAAACATTGAAATGTTAGAAAGCATCAAATATGTAGGATTTTCTCTTAAGCCTAATTCCAATGGAAGGGTATATTGGTATTATTTTCTAAATAAATTGAAATAACACCACTTTTTTTATGCAATAGGCATCTTTCATGGGGATTTAAAGTTAGTGCTACAAACTATTGATGTGTACTAGAAAACACTAACTCTTACACCACAAGATATTATTGAAAAAAAAAAATGTTTTGTTTTAATTTAATGTGGAAAATTAGAAATGATTACAAATGGAATCATCACGTCAACTTGAAAAGGATTGCAACTCAAAGAGCCTTCGAGACTTAGGTGCTCAATAACATACATTTATTTTGTAAAACTATGATATCAAAATAATTATGGAATTCTTTCTCAAAGGAGAAACTATGGAAAATGATTCTTATATAAAAATGCATTTCTCTAAATACCTCTTGTACTAGATTAGAAAATAGAGACTGAATATATTGAATGAATGCATCTAGTTGAAGGAAATGGCATTAGACATCTTAGTCATAAGCTCTTTTTTGGAGATTTATCAAAATTTAGAGTTGGGGTAGATGCAATAATGGGCCAAGGTAGATATCTATTCCTCATTGAGAAAATCTTGCAACACTTATAGGTTACTCGCATATCTGCAACACATCTTGATGGGGTGCTAGCTAAATTAGATTTTTTTATGTTTTTAAAGGAATTAGATAGGGAACATAACTCTTTATTTTGATAGCATAGTGATTAATTATATATTTTAATGAATCTAGGAGAATGAGGGGAATTAAAGGTGTGAGGATAGGCATATTTAAGGTGCTCGCACAATTAGTTCTTGTATATGATGTAGTACTTGCTTGTTTTGGATCAAAAAGAGATAGTTAATGTTTGAACAACATTTTAAAACATTGCAATAAGGTTATATACATTGAAATAAATGATAATAAGCGTGTAGTCTATATTTTGGTTTCGAAGGTTTTCATGATTTGGGTATTGGAGGATGCTTTCTTTTTCAAAACATAGATACGTTAGAAAGCATTAAATATCTACGATTTTCTCTTAAGCCTAATTTCTATGGAAGGGTATATTGGTACTAATTTCTAGCTAATTTGAAAATAACATCAATTTTTTGGTGCAATAGGTGGCTTTCATGGGGATTTAAAGTTAGTACTAGAAACCATTGAAGTGTACTAGAAAACACTAACTGTTACATTCGAAGGTATTCTTGAAAAATAAAATGTTTTGTTTTAATTTATGTGGCAAGTGAGAAACGATTACAAATGGAATCATCTGGTCAAGTTGAAAACGTTTACAACTCCAAGAGCCTTGGGGACCTAGGTGCTAAAGAACATACATTTTCTTGTTAAAAATATGATATCAAAATCATTATGGAATGCCATCTCAAATGATATCTTGTACTAGATTAGAAAAGAAAGAAATAGTATAATGAATAAATGAAATTAGTGGAAGGAAATGACATTGGCCTTCTTAGTCATAGGCTCTTGTCTGGAGATTGATGACAAGTTAGAGTGGGGGTAGATGTAATAATGGGGCATGGTAGATATATATTCTTCCTTGAGAAAATCAAGCAACATTTATAGGTAATTGGCATATGTGCACATAATTTGACGGAAAACCTAGACCACACATCCTTGTGGTATCAAGGATCCTAGAGAAAGATAGTTGATCCAAGACTAGAGGAAAATATGGGTTGAAAGGTGGCACCACATTTTATCAAAACTGAAGAATGCAGATATAAAATTGAACAATTCCATAGATGAATTAATTGGGTTGTTAATGAAACAAAGAGAAATTATACAACTAATTTTGAATCTTTAGCTCCTTTTGGGTGAAAACCAATAAGTGATGAAAAATAGTAGTAGAAGAAGCTTTGGAAATCTAAGGCTCCTCGTTTATGTCAGCAATATCGAAAAATAATTTTTTAACATGAAAACCTCTCTCACGAAGAGATGCATTTGTCAAACTTTGAAACAACAAGGTGATTAGGGTGAAAAAAATGAATTTGTATTTTAAACGAAAAAATAAATAGATCCATTGTCATGTGGATATCTGTTTAAGAAAAGAACAAAAGAAAATATGTTTATTTTTAAATTAAGAAAAAAACCATTTTTGAAAATGAAATATTAGTCTACTTATTTAAATTGAATTGAAATCGTGACGATTGTTTTGTACTCTTATGCCCAATCATTGTTGCAATTGTTTTTGAGAGTATAGCATTGCAATTGTCTTTGAGAGAATAACATTCGCAAAAAAAATTGGGATGGTTGTTGCAATTATTTTTGAGAGAAAACCATTTGCAAACAAATTGGGATTGGAAAATTTCATACTGTTACTCCTTGTCTACAGTTTTCGAGATTGTTGTTGTAGTCGTTATTGAGCAGAGCATTTGCAACATTTGTAGAATCTAGGATGAAAGCACAATTGGCACAATGTTTCATGGAAGCGCTTCATGATTTGTTTAAGGGCTTTGCGAAGGGCCTATTCAAAGAATCCACCAATGATGTTGTTAAAAATATAATAGCCTTAATAAAGGATGTTGCAATTTCACTGATAATGAGTGTTTATGAGTCGTGATTAGCTTTGATAACCAGACAATTTATGTTTATGACCTGGTTGTGGATATAGTTTGCTAAGTAGTTGTTAATTTAGATGTTAAGTGCCAGGCTAAATTCTAGAATATTGATGAATACATATGATTTATTAAGTGTAAAGATGGGATGGTATTTGGGATTTTCTTCTCAACCTAGGATTATCTTTTAAAACTTCTATTTAACCCAAGGGATTGAATTTTTTATTTCATACGAAATATATAAATATTTTATACTTTATATTTTATATTTTTTATATTTCTCTTCATGATTGAATTCATTCAATTCTTTATGTTATTTTCTTTAAAATAAATGGCATTAAAATGATGGACTCTGATCCATCAATCTTGAATGTGAGCACCAGATCTTGGAGGTTCATTGGCAACCGACACCCTTGGTGGTAAATCTAATATTGCAATACAAAAAAAACGAACATATTCATGAAATGTGACTGTTGGAAATATTAATTCCAACTGCAATGCAGAAGGAGGAAAGAAAGTTAAGTTTGATGGAAATTTGAAGGACAATAGGAGCTAAAATTTTTCATTTTTATTTACACTCCATCAAGAATTAAAAACTTGTGTTTATAAACCAATTTCATTTCTTTGGTTAATAGTTGTAGCCTATTTTATGTTGAAAGGTCATGGTTCAATCACCATGCACCCACAATCATAAAGCCCTCCATCCCACGCCTTATCTATTTACCTGCCTACCTTTAAAACTTCACCCACTGACCATAACCCTTACCGCCATTTACTTTGATTTGAATCGGGGCCACGTCACTTGAGTGGAACCCATGCATCCATGTCCTCACACTCGTCAACAAATCAAAAGGCTATCGCGCATTTTTGAGCCGACGTCACCACTCACCCAAGACATGTGATAGACCGGTCCCACCTTGCCATGTCACAAAGCCCTTGACCAAGCACAAGCCGATCACATGATTGGAATATGACGTCATGCCTGCTAGAAATGGATGTGATAAATAATTATGAAATGTGGTTGATTTTTGTCTGAAGTCCACTGGGGGTCCACCATCGACCAATAGGAGCGCTTTCACGCCGTTCGGGTGTATAGTCGGCATAGGCCCGAATGGATGACATAAGCGATAAAACTAGTTTGCACGAAGATGCTTCAAATCCATGAAATAATAGTTGTAAAGGTTTAAGACCTTGGATAAATGTTATAATATTTTGGTTACGTGCCGCGATGTATAAAGGTTTTAGAACCTTAGTTCATGTTTTAAATGCTGCGAGGTATTTTTTTTTGTCTATAGACTTTATGTTATAAATATATATTTGATATAATATATATTGTAAATATATAATATTTACAATATATATATATATATATATATATATATATATATATATATAATTCACTTTTAGAAAAGATAAAATGAAATAATAGTATATACTATAAATCACTAATGCAACTTTAATACCAAACACCACTAATTAGCTTTATTAAAAACATAAATCACTAATTCACTTTTCAGTTTAATCTTCTATAGGGTGAGTGTTTAACATTAGGATAACATGTTTTAATTCTTCATATAAATGAATAATATGAACACCCAACAATAAACACTAATTATTTTTTAAGTTAGGGGTGTTGAATAATTTCCTCAAGGAGTAATATTTATCTACCCAACTCCAACTTTTGATCAATATCCAAATAAAAGCCTATTTCCTTACACTAGTTGTATTTCTTCATAGAGGGATTGAAAATATTTAGGTCATGTGTGATTCATTATACTCACTAAGCATTCACAATAAAAATAAATCTATCCCTCTATTACCATTATAACATATAATCAATTTATGGACTCCTTTTTAATATTGTTTTTCATGAGATTAATAGGTCAACTTCTAAAACTATGGATCTTTCTATATGTTACAGTTACTAAATACTAAATATTACTGAGAGATATTTATGGGGATGATTCGTTTTGGATTGTACTGATATAACATATTTGTTTATCTCAAATATATACAATATGCTTCTTTTTTAATTTAAGAAATATTAAAAACAAATTAAAATTAATAAAGTAAATTACAAATAATAATAATAAATTTTTGGTTATTTTTATTGATATTTATTGATTTACTTAAAATTTTATTTTTCCAACATTATGATTTAATAAAAAATTTATTTATAAATTTTTATAATTTTATGTTTGTGTGTAATTTAAATTTTTATGTAATATTCCTAATTAGTGATAGCTGATTGGAATATTCGATTTTGTATAGTTTTGTCATCTATGGTTTGAAAATAAATAAAAAGTGAGTAAAGAGGGTCTAACTCACTTTAGTAGAATAAGACATCCACCTAGTAGCACAACGTTGTGACTCAAGGGTGGGTCAAGGGGTCCAAACACCACATAGAGGAGGGGGGGATACATGCACTCTAGAAGCTTCTGTGCAGATAAGGATGAGGATGTGGAGGAGAGAGAGGCTACGACGGGTTTTGGAGGGAAACCAATGTTATAAAAGATGGAGGAGCCTCCTCATTTGGATCATTCTTGAGTTGTTGATTTTGGAGTGAGACTTTTGTCTTCTTGAGCACGCTAGCTATTTAGCCTATCTGCAGCAATGTTTAGTGCATTGAGTGTCTCCGGTCAGAGATCTCGCCCTTAGCCCGGGGGGACTTTGAGTGCCTGCTCGGGCAAGGTTTATTTTTCAGTATTTTGTGAGTCATTTCATTGTTTGGGTTTGTTGCGGAGATGGAGCTTATAGAGACTGCGCAGTTACTGGGAGAGAGGATGCAGTCCATTGTGTAGGAGCTTCCCATTGGGGTTTCGGTAGGTGAATTCGCTGGGATTTTGTGCAGAGGGTCAGCCTTTGCTCGTCGAAGGGTTTTGGCGGAGTTTGTGGCAGTATTTCAGCTATTTCTATCTAGCCACTGCATAGTGCCTTGGAGGACAGTGTAATTCACTGGGAAGCAAGTTTCTGGTGATTTTTGGGCTCGGCCATTCTTGGAATGGTTCTTGGATCTTGTCTGGTTTGCCGAGGAGAGGAGATTTAGCGATTTTCATCTCATTCCGGCAAGGGGATCAGCCCCTAATCTTCTGTCGATTCTAGCAGTAGCAGCTACACGACATTTTTCTAGCAGCTGGGATGCAGTTCATAGAGCAGCCATTTCCTGTCTTTTCTGAGAGTTTTTTCTCACTTGCCTTGCATAAGATCACCTCTTGTACTTCATTACATTTCTCAGATTAATAAAATGGCTCAGCATTTCCTCTCTATGTTTTCTGGTTGAGTTGCCGTAGTTGCAGTTGTTGCCGTAGTTGTTGTATTCTCTTTCTATTTCTATTATTGTTTTTGAGCGCTCTAGTTCTATACCACTTGCTGTGTTTATCTTTCGCTCCTAGACAAAGTCTAGAAAGGGCTAGGTAGCCTCCGGATCTCATCCTATTTAGAGGTGACATATCCGGTAAATGCCCTCCCAGTTAATCTCTGGTTGGAGTTTGCCGTGTTTTAGAGATATCCCCGAAACAGGATATTACAGTGGTATCAAAGCATAGTTCTGGCTCAGCCTGTGGTCTATGACATCAGGGAAGAGACCGTACAGAGGTAGGAAGTATGGAGACCATGAGCGTAGGTTGGAGGTCACCTACGAAGAGGAAGACTGTGCCCGAAAAGAGGACACAGATCAGGAGAGAGATCCTGTGGCAGATACAGATGAGGTCGAGCTTGTAGTAGATTTAAGAGGGAAAAAACCAATGGAAGATGACATAGAGACCAAAAAGTTTGGAGAGGCACTCCTCAAGTCTGTGCAGGATTTAGCTAGACAGATTGAGGTGATGGGCCAGAGGTTCACAGCTGTGGAGGCTAGGCAGCGTGAGACTCCAGGGGTTTCTCAGGTCGGAGAGGGATCAGGTACATCCCATCATTTGCCGAAGTAGGATGCTGCTCAGCGTGATATTCCTCAGCCGATGGCTTCTTATGCACCTACTCGCACTACCATGCCCAATTTCTTGGGAGCATATATAGGGGCAAGAGCCCAGCAGGAGGCAGAACCTGGACACTTAGATGAGTATTTTGCAGAGTATCAGTCCTACGGGCAGGAGTTCAGGGATGCTCTCACATTCAAATATTTTGTGCAGCTCCAGCGGGATAGTAGACCCCGCGACCATCATAGAGGGCACCGGCATTACCATGATGGAGATTCCCACCATGCCTCTAGTAGATTTAATTTTCCTACGTTTGATGGATCGTCAAACAGTTTGGCAAAGTCTTGGGTGGAGAAGCTTGACATCTATTTCCAGCTTAACCAGATGTTGGAGATCGAGGCCATCAAGGTGGCAACATTATATTTGGATGGTGAGGCCCAGGACTGGTGGTTCCATGGGATGGTGACACTCGGGCATTCCACAGTGATGACATATTCCAAGTTTACCAGGAGATTGATATAGCGTTTTGACCGGAGGGATCCGGAACAACATTTTTTTGAGCTGACGAAGCTCAAACAGACAGGGAGCCCAGAGACATACATTGCAGATTTCTTGAGGGTTTTGGTGATGGTGCCAGATCTATCTGCGACACAAATGATCTATATGTTTTTGGAAGGATTGGTAGAGCCACTTCGAGGTCTAGTCAGATCCACTAGACCAGCTACACTCCAGGATGCTATCAGGAGGACCAGGGATTTGCAGGATGCATTGCCTAGGACACAGAAACCTTACCCCCAGAGACAGGGTTTCTAGCCCAAGGGGAAGGATGTGAGGGTTCCCCCTCCTAAGGGGAATCTAGGACGGGCATAGGTAGATGAGGAGGCCAGGAGGGAGTTGAGGAAGAAGCGGTTGTGCTTCACTTGTCAAGAGCCATGGGCACCAAGGCATACGTGTGCTGCTGGCAAAGCACACTTCATTGAGGACTTCTCCAATGATAGCGGGGAAGAGGATGAGGAGGATGATGAGGAGGCAGGAGATAGTCAGATGGCCCAGGATCAGTTGCCGCATCCACCTCCAGGGACAGGAGGTGCAGCTTTTGCACCCACAGGAGGGGCCCTTGCAGCCTTACGAGGAGTTCCTAAGTATTTGACGCTGTGCGTACATGGGACAGTATGTGGCCAGCAAGTATCAGTCTTGGTTGACAATGGGGCAACCCACACCTTCATTGATGCACAAATGGTCGAGCGGAGAGGTATACAGACCGAGAGTTTTGACAGGTTTTCAGTCTTGGTCCCAGGAGCCCAGATGATGGAGTGTGGCAAGTATGTTCCAGAGTTAGCAATGACGATGGGTACTTACAGCGTGACTGATCAATTTTTCATGGTCAACATACCAGATACCAATGTGGTACTGGGTGTTCAGTGGTTGATTACTCTGGGGAAGGTCACCACAGATTGGGAGGCCTTAGAGATGGAGTGGGATGACAAGAAAACCGAGAAGCACGAGAAGATCCGCAGGATGCATACTTACCCACCTCAGACAATTTTGGCACATCGAATGGAGGCAGACTTCTGGAAGGGAAACATAGAGTGGGCAGTTGAGTTGCGGGCATCAGAGGCAGAGACCACCGGTCGAGCAATCCATCCAGAGATACAGGCTATCCTTGACAGGAATGAGGTAGTGTTTGGGGATATACCACCAGGTCAACCACCAGATAGAGGGGTTGAGCATACCATCGAGCTTGAGCAAGGTATCCAGGCAGTGATCACTACACCCTATAGGCATCCTAAAGCCTATCGGGATGAGATTGAGTGGGCCATCTAGGAGTTGTTGGCTCTTGGACACATCAGACCAAGCACGAGTCCGTTTGCTTCTTCTGTAGTGCTGGTGAAGTAGAAGGACGACACCTTGAGGATGTGTATTGACTACAGAGCCCTGAACAAGAAGACTCTGAAGAATAGGTACCCTATACCCAGGATCGATGAGCTGATGGATGAGCTGAGAGGAGCTAAGTTCTTATCAAAGATTGATTCGAGATTAGGGTATCATCAGATTCGCGTGAGGGAACAGGACATTCCCAGACTGCCTTCAGGTGTCATTATGGGTACTTTGAGTTTTTGGTTATGCCTTTGGGCTAACCAATGCACCAGCCAGCTTTTAGTCTTGCATGAACCATATCTTCCACAGTCATCTGAGGAAGTTTGTATTAGTTTTCTTTGATGACATACTCATATATAGCAGGACGTGGGAGGAGCATCTCCAGAATATAGAGGCAGTACTATGCATCTTGGAAGAGCAACAGTTCTATGCGAAGCTCTCCAAGTGTGAGTTTGGGATGACAGAGATGCTATCTTTGGGTCACATCATTCGAGTGGATGGACTGAGGGTCCACAAGGAGAATATTAGAGCCATTAGAGATTGGTTGAAGCCAAATAATGTGACAGAACTTCGAGTGTTCATTGGGATATGTGCCTATTACAAGAATTTCGTCAGAGGGATCTCACAGCTTGCTGCACCCCTTATAGATTTGACGAAGAAAGGGGCATTTGGTTGGACAGATACAGTGCAAAAATACTTTGATATGCTCAAGAAGGTGATGAGTAGCTTCCCAGTGCTTGTATTGTTGGATTTTACGCAACCATTTGTCTTGGAGTGTGATGCGTTGGGAGAGGGGATCAGCGCAGTATTGATGCAGAGGGGACACCCTATAGATTTTGAGAGCTGGAAGCTCCTTCCGCATGAGAGGTTGTATTCCATATATGACAAGGAGATGTTGGCCATCATGCATGCATTGGCCAAATTTCGGCAGTATCTAATAGGGAACAGATTCAGGGTGAGGACTGACCACAACAGCCTCAGGTTCTTTTTGGAGCAGAAGAAGCTACAGGAAAGGTAGCAGAAGTGGATCAACAAGATCCAAGCATATGACTTTTACATTGAGTATGTTAAGGGTAAGAATAACGTGGTAGCAGATGCCCTTTCACGTAGACCAGCCATGTTATCTCTTATGATCTAGGACATAGATTGGAGGGCTCGACTTTTAGTTGAGTACTCCAAGGACAGGTTTGCGTGTGAGGTGCTGGACGGAAAGGTGGTAGATGATAGGTATAGGGTGGTTGATGAGATCATCTATTATAGGGACATGATCTTCTTGACTGAGGGATCTCAGCTTAAGAAGAAGATACTCTAGGCATCACATGATTCTCCACTGGCAGGCCATCGGGGTTTACCAAAACCTACAGGGCCATTAGAGAGAGGTTCTCATGGAGGGGCCTCAAGGAGGACGTACTCCAGCACATCACGGAGTGCGATATTTGTCAGAAGAAAAAGGGTGAGATGAGCCATCCCGTAGGGTTGTTGCAGCCTCTTCCCATTCCGGAGGGGAAATGGGAGAGCATATCGATGGATTTCATCACAGGGTTGCTCGGGGTGCAGGTCAAGGATTGTATCTTTGTCATCGTTGATCAACTGAAAAAGTATGCACACTTTTTCGCCATATCCGCGCATTACACAACAACATAGGTGGCTGAGCTATTCTTCCAAGAGATTTTCAGGTTGCATGGTCTTCCTAAGATCATCATCAGTGACAGGGACAACCGCTTCATGGGCAGATTTTGGTAGGAGCTTTTTCGGCTAGTGGGGACGGAGTTGACACCGAGTACCAGTTACAACCCACAGACGGATGGACAGACGGAGATAGTTAACAAGTGGCTGGAGGCCTACTTGCGTAAATATGTCAGTGGGTAGCAGCAAGCATGGTTGAGATGGTTGCATTTTGGGGAGTACTGCTACAACTCGACACATCACATGTCTATTGGTATGTCACCATTTTACGCTTTGTATGGGTACCATCCTTTATCATTTGCTGATGTGATCTTCGATGCGAGTAAGGCTCATAGAGCCAAGATGTGGATCCAAGAGAGTCAAGATATCCTCCGAGCTCTCAAGGACAACATGGCTACAGCATAGAACCAGCAGAAGCTGTATGTCGACAGAGGTCGGGTGGAGCGATAGTTTGAGGTAGGGGACTTGGTCTACCTACGCTTACAGCCATACCAACAGTCATCGCTGAAGTAGAAGGGAGCTGATCAGCTCAAGCCTCGTTTCTATGGGCCATACAGGGTGATACGCAGGATTGGGCAGGTTGCATATGAATTGGAGCTGCCCTAAGGCAGCAAGATCCACAAAATTTTCCATTTATCACGCCTGAAGAAGGCGCTGGGACAGTAGGTGACAGTGACAGAGGAGCTACCACCTACAGATGATGAGGGACACTTGGTGTTTTAGCTGGAGGCCATTATTGATACTAGGGAGAGGCGGCTACGGAGCAGGACGGTCCGGGAATTCTTGGTGAGGTGGAAGAATTTGCCGGATGAGGATGCCACTTGGGAGAGCGAGAAGATTTTGCAGCATCCATCACTTCAGTTGCTTGAGGGCAAGAAATTTTTTGCCAGGGGAGACTGTAATATTCCTAATTAGCGACAACTAATTGAAATATTTGATTTTGTATAGTTTTTCTGTCTATGGTTTGAAAATAAATAAAAGTGAGTAAAGAGGGTCTAACTCACTTTAGTAGAATAAGACATCTGCCTAGTAGCACAACGTTGTGACTCAAGGGAGGGTCAAGGGGGCCAAATACCACGTAGAGGAGGGGGGCGTACGTGCACTCTAGAAGGTTCTGCGTAGATAAGGATGAGAATGTGGAGGAGAGAGAGGCTACGACGGGTTTTGGAGGGAAAACAATGTTATAAAAGATGCAAGAGCCTCCTCATTTAATATTCTTGACTTGTTGATTTTGGAGCGAGACTTTTGTCTTCTTGAGCACGCTGGCTGTTTATCCTGTCTGCAGCACTGTTTAGTGCATTGAGTGTCTCCTGTCGGAGATCTCGCCCTTAGCCTCGAGGGACTTCGAGTTCCTGCTCGGGCAAGGTTTTTTTTTCAGTATTTTGTGAGTCGTTTCATTGTTTGGGTTTGTTGCGGAGCTAGAGCTTATAGATACTGCGCAATCACTGGGAGAGAGGATGCAATCTGTTGTGGAGGAGCTTCAGATTTGGATTTCGGCAGGTGACTTCGTCGGGATTTTGAGCAAAGGGTTATCCTTTCCCCATCAGAGGGTTTTGGCAGAGTTTGTGGTAGTATTTCAGCTGTTTCTATCTAGCCATTGTACAGTGCCTTGGAGGCCAGCGTAATTCACTGGGGAGGCAGTTTCTAGTGATTTCTGGGGTCGGCCATTCTTGGAATGGTTCTTGGATGTTGTCTGGGTTGCTAAGGAGAGGAGATTTACTGATTATCATCTCATTCTGGCAAGGGGATCAGCCCCTAATCTTCTGTTGATTCCAGCAGTAGAAGCTACATGAAATTTTGCATCAACTAGGACGCAGTTCATAGAGCAGCCATTTCCTGTCTTTTCTGAGAGTGTTTTCTCACTTGCCTTGCATAAGATCACCTCTTGTACTTAATTACATTTCTCGGATTAATGAAATGGCTCATCATTTCCTCTCTATGTTTTCTGGTTGAGTTGCCATAGTTGCCGTAGTTGCTGTATTCTCTTTCTATTTCTATTATTGTTTTTTAGTGCTCTAGTTCTATACCACTTGGTTTGTTTATCTTTCGCTCCTAGATAGAGTCTGGAAAGGGCCAGGTAGCCTCTGGATCTTGTCCTCTTTAGAGGTGACATATCCGGTAAATGCCCTCCCAGTCAATCTCTGGTTGGAGTTTGTCGTGTTTTAGAGATATCCCCGAAATGGGATAGTACATTTTATATCATTAAAATGGAGAGATATTTCAATTAATTTTTTGATAAAAAAATATTTAATCTATATTTTCAATTATTATTTATTAAACAAATATTTTTATAATTTTTATTTATTAAATATTTTTTAGCATTGAAGTTATAATAATAAATATTATTATTATTTAATTTTAAAATTCTAATTAAGGTAAATATTAAATTAGTGTATGAAATCTCTTTTTTGTCAAAGAAGAGATTCACCTTTACGTACTAGTAACTTGTAAATTTCACTACAATCAACTATGCTAAACAATAAAGAGTGATGTGCTTTCATTTTGCCCCAAAAAATATATGGGGATAGTGCCAAAACAAACAAATTACCTTTAAATTTCCTGCCACCCACCATACTAAACAATGAAAACGGTGATGTGCTTTGATTTTTCCCAACAAATAACTGCATATGCCCTGAGAAATCTTCAATGATAAAACCAAAAATAAGTGACAAAGATTAATATTAAACAACGACCATTGTTCCCTAACAAACAACTCGAAGACTCAGATGCATCCAAACTAAACAAATTGCCTTTAAATTTCACTTCCACGGACCATACTAATCAATAGAAAGGATGACGCATACTAATCAATAAAAAGAGTGATGTGCTTTGATTCTTCCCTAGCAATCAATTGTGAATGCCCAAAGAAAAAATATTGTAGTGTTGAACAAAGGGTCACGAAAACTTCAATTTTATAAACGGTGAAACTAATATAACTCACACAAATAATTGTTAAAAGTCTAAATAATCAAAGGTGATAAAATTGAAATATTAAACATCCAAATCATTACTAAAAATATAAATAACCAGTAGTGGGATGTCTTACATGTCTTAAAGGGTGTTACAACAATCATTCTAAACAAACTAGCATAAATAGCAGTTTATACTTCTCAAAGATGCATGTACCCTTAGAAAAATGTATTATTGTACCAATCTAGTAATAATGAAGTCATATATCTACCTACTAACATGACTTCCTATAACTAAAGTCATTTAATCTCTTTTCTCTAGTTTGAAACAAGATATAATATCAAAGTAACAAGTATATCATTTAATTTATTTTAAAATAGTTTTAAATATTGTTCTTCATATATTTCACTTACAAATGAATTCTTCAAATAATTCATTTATTAATGGATAATAACTAAATTCATTCTTCATATAATTCACTTAGACATGAATTATAACTAAAGTTATTCATCTAAAACTATTTACTCTCACATTTTCTCTCTCTTTTCCAAAGTTCTCTTTCTTCCTTAGTAAACTTTCCCAGCTATTCACTCTTCTCTCCTTAAAAGGCCTTAGAAAACATTCACTTTCTATTCCAAGCCACCCCTTCAGGAGAAGATATAATACCAAGCAACAAGTAAACTCAGAAATGAATTATTATTTAATATTACCCGTTATATAATTCAGTTACATAGGAGTTTAAACATGTTATCTGGAATATTAAACACTCACCTTTTACGAAATTAAAGTGAAAAATAAATTAGTGATTTATGGTATTAAAGTAAAACATGTTATTCTTTTTATCAAGCACTAATGATTTGGAAAATTAAATTGAAAAGTAAATTAGTGGTTAATTAATTATTTACGATATTAAAGTGAATTTGTGATTTTATAGTGTATATTATAAATTCACTTTTTCGGTGTTTAGTATTAATTTAATGAACGACCGTCTATGTAGAAGCATCGACGGACTGTTGTTCATATGAACCAGCCCTTGTGAGTTTCAACGGATGGACTGTTGTTCATTTGAACGAGCCCCAAGCAGAGTTGCGAGTTTTAACTCGGAATTATGATAATGCAATGTGAAACGCTAATATAGCTTTTCTTGTAAACACGTAACGGTCAACCTTGTTTCAAAAATCGATAATTAAAAGAAAAAAATTAAACGGATTTTGAAAACCCTAGGTTGAAACTGAAGTTGATTTTAAAATTTTCAAACGGATTTTGAAAACCCTAGGTTGAACCTGAAGTTGATCCGCCTACTTTTCCCAACAAAATTGTTTTTCAGTTGAATCGACTCGGTTGTACTTGAGGTTCAGCTAAACCTAATTTTTCTTTTCGATTTCGCTTCATTTCGAACCTGAATCTTCAAGTTCAAGGAACGCTAGCTACAGATAAGACCTAATAAATGTGACACAGGACCATCCCTTCCGCTGGCCCAAATATGATACCAAACTATAAAAAGAAATTCAAGCCATATATTTCACAAATGTATTTTAACATATATTATTGTGAACATAATGATGACAATTGTAAAAATCCCCAGATAGCTACTAGGATCCGCTAAACATACAATAATTTTATTTAATTTTCAAAGAAGAAAGTAATTGCATAAAGAGATTGATTGAACCAATTATATATGTCATTTAAACAAATTTAAAAATACATCGAGGTAATTAATGTCATTCATTTTAAAATATAATAAAATACTAAACTCATTTAAAAATTAATAAAATACGAACATGAATGGAGTATAATTACAAAAAAATATTTATATATTTCATAGGAAATAAAAAAATACAATCATCTGGTTAGGTAGTAGTACATTGTAGTACTTAACTGGGTTGAGAACAAAATCCCAAATACCTTCCTATTTCAATGCAATGAATCACTGTTAATATTCTCTGACAGTGTAGTACTTAACAAGTTATCTAACCTGATGAGGGCCATCAAATCGATATGTATTACAGTTCCCTTATTTTCAATGCAGTCGCACGATATGTATTACAGTTCGCTTATTTTCAATGCAATCGCAAATTCCCATGCTAACTGCTCACCGCGGTTCTGCCGCTGATGAATTATGAACAACAGGTACAATGAAACCAGGAAAAACAACAATGCGAAATCATTGGAAGACAACACCATTATATTTCTAGAAAGAGCTCTCCTACCTCTTTTTATCAAGCCATCCCTCAAGCCATAAAAGATAGTAGCTACAGCTTCTGCGAAACACTGCCAATTCTTCTTCCATTCTCGATTCTACAAACAGGGAAGGCTGCCAAAGAACAGCGAACAACCAACGAGCAATGATCTCAAAAACCAAGCCAAAGAACAGCGATCGCAAAAGCCGAAGAACAACGATCTCAACAAAAGGATAATATTTAATATTTAATTGTTTTTTTCCTTTTTCCTTTTAATAAAAAAAAACGATGATTACAAGTATACTACTCACAAAAGTTTTTATAATTTAAATTAAATAGAGTAATATTAAATGTATTTTTTAAAAGGATATTGCTTTCACCATTTAATATTTGTTTTTTTTAAGAAAAAACAAAACCTCATAAGAGTTAGACTATATACAAAAGTTTTTTCAATTTAAATTAAATTGAATATTATTCGAAATATGTAAGTTGATGAAATATTGTTTTAAAAAATATATATAACATTTTATATTTTCTTCTTTAATTTTAAGAAAAAACAAAAGCATAGCATTAATATAGGTTTAATATGATTGAACTTTTATTTTCTTTAATAATATTTAAGTTCTAGTTAACCTTACTAAGCTGATTTCGATTTCTATTGTTGTTGTAAGCACGGAAAGGTAGGAATTGAAATCATTTTAAAAACAATATACATGTCCACAATAAAATATTACACACTATACATGTCTACAATAAAATAATACACGTTGAGTTAGGTTAGTTACCATCTAGAATTGGTGAACAAGTTAAATGTCCACCTACTATGTTGGGTAACAATTTTGGACTCCAATTAATTAGTTCTCACAAACAAAAATGTGGGTGGGAAACAACTACCTCACTCGTAGAGACAAGAAAAAATCATTGAAAAAAGGAGAGGCAACATCCAAAATTTTAAATGGAAAAGAAAATTTGAGAAAGGAAAAAGAGAAGGAAAACGGCAACTAGAGCACAAGATTGTTGGACTTTGAAGTTAATTGCTAAAATATATTTAATTTTTTGTGTTTTTGATAATGCACTAATTTTAGAATTTGGAATAAATGTATACCTCCTTGGATATAAAAAGCAATGATAATTTTAATAAAAAGAAAAGAGAGATTTTCTGCTAATAGCTCTCTTTTGTCCGTGTTCAACGAATTTGATCATTCTTGCTCTTTGGGTTTCTTTTTTCAAATTGTTGGAAGATCTCTGCTATGTTTTTGAGTATCTAAATTTTGATCAATTTGTGATCGGAGAAATAAATTTTCTTGAGACAAATATCCTCTTGTATTTATATATCTATTATACACATTTTTTGAATAAGGAGAATGAGAAGAATTCAGTGAGGCTCTCAAGCCTTTTATGCCATGTTTATGTCTATGATAATTTAATGTGTTTATTAACATTTATTTAATCTCCATTAGCGTCTACATGAATAATACAAGATGGGTACAAATTCTGGCTTTGTTGTGCATATTTTGTCTTTTTACCAAGTGGATGAATCTCACAGTTTTTTTTGATGTGTCTGACCAAATGCAAAATGGTACACATTAGTGGTACCTTCCAATAGTCTAGGATTTTAATGACACAAGGACTACTATGATGGATTATGAGTTCATCTCGTAACCCTAGTGAGTTTTCAATTTCAATTAATACCTAGAGGATAAATTTCTCAAAATAAAATAAAGATTTGTCATCGAAATATATAAAGTTTCCAATATACTTAGCCACCCGCATGACAATGTGTCGCATCGAGAACTCCAAGGGAAACACTACTAGCTTCACCAACAAATAAAAACAAATTAAAATTTTATTTTATTTTATTATATTTATTTATTTATTTTTAATTTTTTTTTAAGAAATATTAAAAACAAATTAAAATTAATAAAGTAAATTACTAGTAATAATAATAGTTAATAATAATTTTTTGGTTATTTTTATTGATATTTATTGATTTACTTAAAAAGTTATTTTTTAAACATTATGATTTAATAAAAAAAGTATTTATAAATTTTTATAATTTTTTGTTTGTGTAATTTAAATTTTTAAAGCATTAAAATGGAGAGATATTTTAATTAATTGTTTAATAAAAATTATTTAATTTATATTTTCAATTATTATTTATTAAATAAATATTTTTATAATTTTTATTTTTTAAATATTTTTTAGCTTTGAAGTTATAATAATAAATATTATTATTATTTAATTTTAAAATTCTAATCAAGGTAAATACTAAATTAGTGTATAAAATCTCTTTTTTGTCAAAGAAGAGATTCAACTTTACATACTAGTAACTTTTAAATTTCACTACAACCTACTATGCTAAACAATAAAGAGTGATGTGTTTTCATTGTGCCCCAACAAATATGTGAGGATAGTGCCAAAAAAAACAAATTATCTTTAAATTTCCTGCCATCCACCATACTAAACAATGAAAACAGTGATGTGCTTTGATTTTTCCCAACAAACAACTACATATGCCCTGAGAAATATTCAATGATAAAACAAAAAAGATGTGACATTTTCTCTCTTTTCCAAAATTCTCTTTTTTCCTTAATAGACTTTCCCAGCCATTCACTCTCCTTTCCTTAAAAGGCCTTAGAAAACATTATTCCAAGCCACCCCTTAAGAAGAAGATATAATACCAAGCAACAAGTAAACTCAAAAATGAATTATTTTTTAATATTACAGGTTATATAATTCAGTTACATAGGAGTTTAAACATGTTATCTAGAATATTAAACACTCACCTTTTACAAAATTAAACTGAAAAGTAAATTAGTGATAGATTAATTATTTATGATATTAAAGTGAATTTGTGATTTTATAGTGTATATTATAAATTCATTTTTTCCGTGTTTGGTATTAATTTAATGAACGACCGTCTATGTAGAAGCATCGACGGACTGTTGTTCATATGAACCAGCCCCTGTGAGTTTCAACGGATGGACTGTTGTTCATTTGAACGAGCCCCGAACAGAGTTGCGAGTTTGAACTCGGAATTATGATAATGCAATGTGAAATGCTAATATAGCTTTTCTTGTAAACACGTAACGGTCAACCTTGTTTCAAAAATCGATAATTAAAAAAAAAAAAAATTAAATGGATTTTGGAAACCCTAGGTTGAAACTGAAGTTGATTTTAAAATTTTCAGACGGATTTTGAAAACCCTAGGTTAAACCTGAAGTTGATCCGCCCACTTTTCCCAACAAAATTGTTTTCAGTTGAATCGACTCGGTTGGACTTGAGGTTCAGCTAAACCTAATTTTGTTTTTCGAATTCGCTTCATTTCGAACCTGAATCTTCAAGTTCAAGGAACTCTAGCTACATATAGGACCTAATAAATATGATGCCAAACTATAAAAAGAAATTCAAGCCATATATTTCACAAATGTATTTTAACATATATTATTGTGAACATAATGACGACAATTGTAAAAATCCCCAGATATCTACTAGGATCCGCTAAACATAACATAATTTTATTTAATTTTCAAAGATAAAAGTAATTGCATAAAGAGATATTTAATGTCATTCATTTTAAAATATAATAAAATACTAAACTCATTTAAAAATTAATAAAATACGAACTTGAATGGAGTATAATTATAAAAACATATTTATATATTTCATAGGAAATAAAAAACACAATCATCTGGTTAGGTAGTAGTACATTCTAGTACTTAACTGGGTTGAGAACAAAATCCCAAATACCTTCCTATTTCAATGCAATGAATCACTGTTAATATTCTTTGACAGTGTAGTACTTAACAAGTTATCTAAGCTGATCAGGGCCATCAAATCGATATGTATTACAGTTCCCTTATTTTCAATGAAATCGCAATAGCTATAACTGCGAGGCCCAAATCCCATGCTAAGCATGCGCCGTGGTTCTGCCGCTGATGACTTATGAACAGCAGGTACATTGAAACCAGGAAAAACAACAATGCGAAATCATTGGAAGGCAGCACCATTATCTTTCTATAAAGAGCTTTCGCACCTTTTTTTATCAAGCCATCCCTCCAGCAATAAAAGATAGTAGCTTCAGCTTCTGCATAACACTCTGCCAATTCTTCTTCCATTCTCGATTCTGCAAACAACAGGGAAGGCTGCCAAATAACAGCGAACAACCAACGAGCAACGATCTCAAAAACCAAGCCAAAGAACAGTGATCGCAAAAGCCGAATAACAACTATCTCAAAACCAAGCCAAAGAATAGTGATCTCCTAAACCATAGACGTGTTCTTATAGACGTGAAGAAAAGTTATACAAAAGTGTTTTCAATTCCTTCTCTAAAAATGGAAATATGTACTTTCTTGAAGAAGACATTGTTTTCAACAAAAGCATAATATTTCATATTTAGTTTTTGTTTTTTTCTTTTTCCTTTTAATAAAAAATAAAAGCTGATTACAAGTATACTACTCAGAAAAGTTTTTATAATTTAAATTAAATAGAGTAATATTAAATGTATTTTTTAAAAGGATATTGCTTTCACTATCTAATATTTGTTTTTTAAAGAAAAAACAAAACCTCATAGGAGTTAGACTATATAGAATTTTTTTTTCAATTTAAATTAAATTTAATATTATTACCTTCTCCAAAAACTAAATATGTAATTTGATGAAATATTGTTTTAAAAAATATATATAACATTTTATATTTGCTTCTTTAATTTTAAGAAAAAACAAAAGCATAACATTAATATAGGTTTAACATGATTGAACTTTTATTTTTTTTAATAATATTTAATTTCTATTTAACCTTACTAACTTGATTTCTATTGTTGTTGTAAGCATGGAGAGGTAGGAATTGAAATCCATTTAAAAACAATATTCATGTCCACCCCGATTGGGGTGCCTGCCAGTTGAGATGGTCCGTGCTGATCCACGTGGTGGATACTTTTCCGCCTTGTATGATGATTTTATTATGCGAGTCCTTTTTTACGGTTGTGCTCCACTCCTCATATTAATTGTGCATGCGCCAGCCAGCCCGTATCATTAACACCCTATCAGACGTATTAACATTGGAATATTTGCACCAGTTTTATGATATTATCGGTTCTTTTGGTTTTCCTCAATCTCTGTTTAGACCTCTTCTTGGCGATCCACTGTAGGGGATAGCTCCAGCTCTCCGCGTGCGTATTATCAGCCGAAGATTGTGGTATGTAATGGTAACTTTGTCTTCCATGCCTACTATTCCTCTTCCAGTTTTGCTTTTATCTCTATGCCGAATGTTTAGTACTGCTATGGTTCCTTGGTTAGCGACGTTTTACTCTGGTTTTATAAGATGGTTTCGGCATGCGCTTTGGATACTTATGTTAAGCCCCACTTTCGCAGTCCCCCTGCTCTGTCGAGGGCTTCTGGGGTTAGTTTGGATTTTTTCCTCATCTATTCTCTTTCCGATCCTATCTCTCGGTCCTTGATGGATCTGCCTAATTTGTCGGGAATCATTGAGGCTATTTTTTGGTCTGCTACTCTCATTTTTGGATGGTTTCTCATTCTGGCTACGATGTGTCTCTCTGGTCTGTCTACTCTGCTTTCTTTCCTTACTTATGGGAACTTGTCCCCTGTGTCTACTGTTATTTGGTCCAATTGCATGCCAGCTTTTCACTCTTTTCGCAGTCGAAATGGGTGGGTTTCGCTGGCGGTGCCTCCTGTTTTACAAGGCTTTATACTAGTTTCTGTCATTCCCGATTTTTGTTTGGACATGAGCACATGTCTTATCTGTTTCCTATGTTTTCTTGTACCGATATCACTGTTTCTCGCTCTTTTCTTCATGGTTCTGGCACGGCTTTGCTGGCGGTATTTTATATAACAGTGGGTTTTGCACTTGTTCTGTTTCATTTATCTGATACTTTCACCTGTAAGGATAAGCGCGTTGGGTTCACAGCAACGACGCTTTCTTCTATTTTTATTTATCCGTTCTCTGACGTCGATTTGGCCATAGGCCTATCTTCAAGTTCTTTCAGTTTCATCATGGTGAAAGGTCAATCGAGGAAGATGAAACGAGGAAGACTGCCCACTCTTGGCACTGGCACCACTGGGCATGGCAGGAAATCTAATACACAGGTGTTGCATGAAATTGCTCAAGTCTATGATGCAGGGAATCAGGATGCTATCAAATTAGAAATTCATGGCTGGGAAGTTGACAGAGATAGTGAGGAGGAGGACATAGATACTCAGCTTTCTCAAATGGATTTTATAACTGATCTTGGTAGCACTCGGGGTCACGTTTCTCTTTTTCAACAGTCAGTTAAGACCTATTGGAAGATGAAATGCCTACTTGCCAAGGCTATGACCAGTAAGGAGGATAAGAGTCTCACTTCTTCTATCTTGTTTGAAATGCAACAAATGAAGCTGGATATGCATGCAATGTTGAAAGTATAGATGAAGTTGAATGATAAGATGGATAAGCTTGAACAACAGCTTCAACTTATCCACAACAATACATAGGTGTTAGGCCCAATAGCTCATAGTCAGGTTTCTCTTGATTTAACTGGTTAAATACTTCACTGTTTGTTCAGTTTGGACTCTGTTAGATTTTCTACTTCTTTTACTTGTAAATCTTATGGACATACTGCAACTCTCAATGTTTTTAGTGCTAGGATAAGACAATTGTGTTTTTGGTCTGCTTATAACTCGATGCGGTGGCCAACAGACTTGGTTTCCTTCAGGCAAGTTGAGGTCACTGTATCTGTTTTTTGCTGTCTGACTCTCTGCCCTTAATATTTTTGATAATAGAAAGGTCCTACGAAGTTTACAAAAAAAATAAAAAAATAAATAAATAAATAAAAATAAAAAAAATAAATACATGTCCACAATAAAATTAAACACACTGAGTTAGGTTAGTTACCATCTAGAATTGGTGAACAAGTTAAATGTCCACCTACTATGTTGGGTAACAATTTTGGACTCCAATTAATTAGTTCTCACAAACAAAAAAGGTGGGTGGGAAACAACTACCTCACTGCTAGAGACAAGGAAGAAAAAATCATTGAAAAAAGGAGAGGCAACATCCAAAATTTTAAATGGGAAAGAAAATTTGAAAAAGGAAACTAGAGCACAAAATTGTTGGACTTTGAAGTTAATTGCTAAAATATATTTAATTTTCTGTGTTTTTGATAATGCACTAGTTTTAGAATTTAGAATAAATGTATACCACCTTGGATATATACAACAATGATATTTTTAATAAAAAGAAAAGAGATATTTTGTGCTAATAGCTCTCATTTGTCCATGTTCAACGACTTTGATCATTATTGCTCTTTGTATTTCTTTTTTCAAATTGTCTGAAGATCTCTGTTATGTTTTTGAGTATCTAAATTTTGATCAATTTGTCCTTGGAGAAATAAATTTTCCTGAGACAAATATCCTCTTGTATTTATATATCTATTATACACCTTTTTTTTAGTAAGGAGAATGAGAAGAATTCAGTGAGGCTCTCAAGCCTTTAATGCCAGGTTTATGTTTCTGATAATTTAATGCACGTTTATCAATTTTTATTTAATCTCCATTAGCGTCTACATGAATAATACAAGATGGGTACCAATGCCATTTTCTTTGAGACTTGAAATTCTTGCTTTATTGTGTATATTTTGTCTTTTTACCACGTGGAGGAATCTCACAATTTTTTTTGATGTGTCTGACCAAATGCAAAATGGTACACGTTAGTGGTACCTTCCAATAGTCTAGTATTTTAATGACAAAAGGACTGCTATGATGGATTATGAGTTCATATGGTAACCCTAGTGAGTTTTCAATTTCAATTAATACCCAGAGGATAAATTTCTTGAAATAAACTAAATATTTGTCATCGAAATATATAAAGTTTCCAATATACTTAGCCACCCACATGACAATGTGTCGCATCGACAACTCCAAGGGAAACACTACTAGATTAACCCATATATACCTGAATTTTGGCTTCTCAATGACACGATTGAAACTGACCTATCACCACTTAGAGCCACAAATATGCATGTCCCATTACCAGTGTTTTTTAAAATATTATTCATAGGTCCCCTTCGTCGAGAAGTTCAAAGTGCTACGAGTTATTCATTAGGAGGCTGACCATGAGGGTGTAACCTAGCATGGCCATACTCTTCTTTGTAACCCATGATTGGAATTGTGACTTTGAAAGGAAGACAGAGAAATATTTTCCCATTAAATCTCGGGTTGTTAGGATAGCTACTCTGCTAAGATTAGCATCACCCTCTAGAACTAGAAATGGGTTTATTTCACAATCGCTCCAGGATTTGGTTTGGGAAGAAATTAATTTGAAGAATTTTCTTTAAAAAATTAAGGAAAGAACATTATATATATACATACACATGCAAAAAGAGTTAAATATTATATGTATATATTTTCAAATATACATGTATAGAAATATAGGGAGTGGAGATGTCGCTCGGATTATATCCTCCTCTATATGTAGGTATATATTTTTAAATGCTCATTATGTTAATTAAGTTAAATAAATTCATATATTTGTCTACTTTATTTGTTTAACTTATGGTTTATACAAATAAGACATTTTTTTTGGAAGTGTGAACATTTATGTTTAATAGTAATTTCTGTGGTTTTCGTTGTGTGTAAGTTCAAACATTTTTGTTTAATTTTAATATCTGTGTTTTGGTTGTGCAGAAGTGTGAACGTTTTTTTCTAATAGTAATATCATAGGGAATCCATTGCCAAAACAAAAATCCAACTGTATAATATTATTTCTCCATGGGAGATTCAATTCCACTAGCAGTTATGAGATATGCATTCTCTTTCCCTTTAACATTCCTTGTTTTTATTTTTTCCCTATGAGTTTCCTCATGTTCTTGTTGCACCTACCATGTAGTCTTTCTTCTAGACCACACCTTATCTCTCGACAGTTTTTGAATCACATTTTGTCCTTGCATGTTTAGCATGGCCACACTACCATGTAGTCTTTCTTCCGCCACACGGCTTATCTCCTGATGGCCTTTGAATCACATATCTTCCTTGTGTGTTTAGCATGGTCACAAATTCCATGAGAAATAAGAATGTATGGGCTCATCCTTAACTTATCAAGCCCATACCCTAATTCAATGTTTGCACTAACAATGCCACAAATCTCACGACGGAGATAGCTAATAAAATAAATATAGTGGTTTGGGTTTAAAAGCAACTCTTCCACATGAGGACCTTATTTGAGTTATTGAATAAGTGAGAGGTCCTAGGAGAGTGCTTATAACTGTTAGTTTTTAATTTGATTGGTCATCATTCCAAAAGTTAATTGTCTTAAGACATTTAATGGATTTAGGTGTATGTCCCTGTGCAAGTGAATTTAAAAAAGTATTTCTAAGGTTATTGAAATTAGACTAAATATTATCCTCTCGTAATTAATATCACTTGAGGAGTTTAGCTTGTTGAAGGGAACAATATTTATTAGGCTATAGGATTAGTACAAGAGGAATCAAAAATTATAAAAAATTCATGTATGCAAGTAGGATTGATCAAGGTAGATATTTCTAAGGCATATAATATCGTTTGACAAGTGCATTATGGGGTGTGTGACTACCACCTTCTTCGTAACATTGGTCAATGAAGCAAAATTATATTTTTTTAGTTTTGAAATGGGATTACATAGGGACGATAGCTCTTTTTTTGGTAGCATGGAGATTAATTATATCTATTAATTAATTTAGGAGATTGAGGAGAATTGAAGGCGTGAGGATAGAAATATTTGAGGGGCGCACACAGTTACTTCTTGTACATGATGTTAAACTTGTTAATTTTTTATCCGAAAGAGAGTGTCAATGTTTGAATAACATTTTACAACATTTCAATAAGGTTTAGACATTAAAATAAATGAGAATAAGCTTGTGGTCTATAAAAAAAATTTGGAATCTTTTCATGATTCAAGTATTCGAGGATGGTTTCATTTTCAAAACATTGAAATGTTAGAAAGCATCAAATATGTAGGATTTTCTCTTAAGCCTAATTCCAATGGAAGGGTATATTGGTACTATTTTCTAAATAAATTGAAATAACACCACTTTTTTTATGCAATAGGCATCTTTCATGGGGATTTAAAGTTAGTGCTACAAACTATTGATGTGTACTAGAAAACACTAACTCTTACACCCAAAGATATTATTGAAAAAAAAATGTTTTGTTTTAATTTTATGTGGAAAATTAGAAATGATTACAAATGGAATCATCTCGTCAACTTGAAAAGGATTGCAACTCAAAGAGCCTTCGAGACTTAGGTGCTCAATAACATAGATTTATTTTGTAAAACTATGATATCAAAATAATTATGGAATTCTTTCTCAAAGGAGAAACTATGGAAAAGGATTCTTATATAAAAATGCATTTCTCTAAATACCTCTTTTACTAGATTAGAAAATAAAGACTGAATATATTGAATGAATGCATCTAGTTGAAGGAAATGGCATTAGACTTCTTAGTCATAAGCTCTTTTTTGAAGATTTATCAAAAGTTAGAGTTGGGGTAGATGCAATAATGGGCCAAGGTAGATATATATTCCTCATTGAGAAAATCTTGCAACACTTATAGGTTACTCGCATATCTGCAACACATCTTGATGGGGTGCTAGCTAAATTAGAATTTTTTATGTTTTTAAAGGGATTAGATAGGGAACATAACTCTTTATTTTGGTAGCATAGTGATTAGTTATATATTTTAATGAAGCTAGGAGAATGAGGAGAATTAAAGGTGTGAGAATAGGCATATTTAAGGTGCTCGCACAATTAGTTCTTGTATATGATGTTCTGCTTGCTTGTTTTGGATCAAAAAGAGATAGTTAATGTTTGAACAACATTTTAAAACATTGCAATAAGGTTATAGACATTGAAATAAATGATAATAAGCGTGTAGTCTATATTTTGGTTTCGAAGGTTTTCATGATTTGGGTATTGGAGGATGCTTTCTTTTTCAAAACATAGATACGTTAGAAAGCATTAAATATCTACGATTTTCTCTTAAGCCTAATTTCTATGGAAGGGTATATTGGTACTAATTTCTAGCTAATTTGAAAATAACATCAATTTTTTGGTGCAATAGGTGGCTTTCATGGGGATTTAAAGTTAGTACTAGAAACCATTGAAGTGTACTAGAAAACACTAACTGTTACATTCGAAGGTATTCTTGAAAAATAAAATGTTTTGTTTTAATTTATGTGGCAAGTGAGAAACGATTACAAATGGAATCATCTGGTCAAGTTGAAAACGTTTACAACTCCAAGAGCCTTGGGGACCTAGGTGCTAAAGAACATACATTTTCTTGTTAAAAATATGATATCAAAATCATTATGGAATGCCATCTCAAATGATATCTTGTACTAGATTAGAAAAGAAAGAAATAGTATAATGAATAAATGAAATTAGTGGAAGGAAATGACATTGGCCTTCTTAGTCATAGGCTCTTGTCTGGAGATTGATGACAAGTTAGAGTGGGGGTAGATGTAATAATGGGGCATGGTAGATATATATTCTTCCTTGAGAAAATCAAGCAACATTTATAGGTAATTGGCATATGTGCACATAATTTGACGGAAAACCTAGACCACACATCCTTGTGGTATCAAGGATCCTAGAGAAAGATAGTTGATCCAAGACTAGAGGAAAATATGGGTTGAAAGGTGGCACCACATTTTATCAAAACTGAATAATGCAGATATAAAATTGAACAATTCCATAGATGAATTAATTGCGTTGTTAATGAAACAAAGAGAAATTATACAACTAATTTTGAATCTTTAGCTCCTTTTGGGTGAAAACCAATAAGTGATGAAAAATAGTAGTAGAAGAAGCTTTGGAAATCTAAGGCTCCTCGTTTATGTCACCAATATCGAAAAATAATTTTTTAACATGAAAACCTCTCTCACGAAGAGATGCATTTGTCAAACTTTGAAACAACAAGGTGATTAGGGTGAAAAAAATGAATTTGTATTTTAAACGAAAAAATAAATAGATCCATTGTCATGTGGATATCCGTTTAAGAAAAGAACAAAAGAAAATATGTTTATTTTTAAATTAAGAAAAAAACCATTTTTGAAAATGAAATATTAGTCTACTTATTTAAATTGAATTGAAATCGTGACCATTGTTTTGTACTCTTATGCCCAATCATTGTTGCAATTGTTTTTGAGAGTATAGCATTGCAATTTTCTTTGAGAGAATAACATTCGAAAAAAAAATTGGGATGGTTGTTGCAATTATTTTTGAGAGAAAACCATTTGCAAACAAATTGGGATTGGAAAATTTCATACTGTTACTCCTTGTCTACAGTTTTCGAGATTGTTGTTGTAGTCGTTATTGAGAGCAGAGCATTTGCAACATTTGTATAATCTAGGATGAAAGCACAATTGGCACAATGTTTCATGGAAGCGCTTCATGATTTGTTTAAGGGCTTTGCGAAGGGCCTATTCAAAGAATCCACCAATGATGTTGTTAAAAATATAATAGCCCTAATAAAGGATGTTGCAATTTCACTGATAATGAGTGTTTATGAGTCGTGATTAGCTTTGATAACCAGACAATTTATGTTTATGACCTGGTTGTGGATATAGTTTGCTAAGTAGTTGTTAATTTAGATGTTAAGTGCCAGGCTACATTCTAGAATATTGATGAATACATAGGATTTATTAAGTGTAAAGATGGGATGGTATTTGGGATTTTCTTCTCAACCTAGGATTATCTTTTAAAACTTCTATATAACCCAAGGGATTGAATTTTTTATTTCATACGAAATATATAAATCTTTTATACTTTATATTTTATATTTTTTATATTTTTCTTCATGATTGAATTCATTCAATTCTTTATGTTATTTTCTTTAAAATAAATGGCATTAAAATGATGGACTCTGATCCATCAATCTTGAATGTGAGAACCAGATCTTGGAGGTTCATTGGCAACCGACACCCTCGGTGGTAAATCTAATATTGCAATACAAAAAAAATGAACATATTCTTGAAATGTGACTGTTGGAAATATTAATTCCAACTGCAACACAGAAGGAGGAAAGAAATTTAAGTTTGATGGAAATTTGAAGGACAATAGGAGCTAAAATTTTTCATTTTTATTTACACTCCATCAAGCATTAAAAACTTGTGTTTATAAACCAATTTCATTTCTTTGGTTAATAGTTGTAGCCTATTTTATGTTGAAAGGTCATGGTTCAATCACCATGCACCCACAATCATAAATCCCTCCATCCCACGCCTTATCTATTTACCTGCCTGCCTTTAAAACTTCACCCACTGACCATAACCCTTACCGCCATTTACTTTGATTTGAATCGGGGCCACGTCACTTGAGTGGAACCCATGCATCCATGTCCTCACACTCGTCAACAAATCAAAAGGCTATCACGCATTTTTGAGCCGACGTCACCACTCACCCAAGACATGTGATAGACCGGTCCCACCTTGCCATGTCACAAAGCCCTTGACCAACCACAAGCCAATCACATGATTGGAATATTATGTCACACCTGCTAGAAATGGATGCGATAAATAATTATGAAATGTGGTTGATTTTTGTCTGAAGTCTACCGGGGGTCCACCATCGACCAATAGGAGCGCTTTCACGCCGTTCGGGTGTATAGTCGACATAGCCCAGAATGGATGACATAAGCGATAAAACTAGTTTGCACAAAGATGCTTCAAATCCATGAAATAATAGTTGTAAAGGTTTAAGACCTTGGATAAATGTTATAATATTTTGGTTACGCGCCGCGATGTATAAAGGTTTTAGAACCTTAGTTCATCTTTTAAATGCTGCGAGGTATTTTTTTTTCTATAGACTTTATGTTATAAATATATATTTGATATAATATATATTGTAAATATATATATATATATAATTCACTTTTAGAAAAGATAAAATGAAATAATAGTATATACTATAAATCACTAATGCAACTTTAATACCAAACACAACTAATAAGGTTTATTAAAAACATAAATCACTAATTCACTTTTCACTTTAATCTTCACTTTAATCTTCTATAGGGTGAGTGTTTAATATTAGGATAACATGTTTTAATTCTTCATATAAATGAATAATATGAACACCCAACAATAAACACTAATTCTTTTTTAAGTTAGGGGTGTTGAATAATTTCCTCAAGGAGTAATATTTATTTACCCAACTCCAACTTTTGATCAATATCCAAATAAAAGCCTATTTCCTTCCACTAGCTCTATTTCTTCATAGAGGGATTGAAAATATTTAGGTCATGTGTGATTCATTATACTCACTAAGCATTCACAATAAAAATAAATCTATCCCTCTATTACCACTAGAATTAAATATAACATATAATCAATTTATGGACTCCTTTTTAATATTGTTTTTCATGAGATTAATAAGTCAACTTCTAAAACTATGGATCTTTCTATATGTTACAGTTACTAAATACTAAATATTACTGAGGGATATTTATGGGGATGATTCGTTTTGGATTGTACTGATATAACATATTTGTTTATCTCAAATATATACAATATGCTTCTTTTTTAATTTAAGAAATATTAAAAACAAATTAAAATTAATAAAGCAAATTACTACTAATAATAATAATAAATTTTTGGTTATTTTTATTGATATTTATTGATTTACTTAAAAATTTATTTTTCCAACATTATGATTTAATAAAAAAAATATTTATAAATTATTTATAATTTTATGTTTGTGTGTAATTTAAATTTTTATGTAATATTCCTAATTAGTGATAACTAATTGGAATATTCAATTTTGTATAGTTTTTCCATCTATATTTTGAAAATAAATAAAAAGTGAGTAAAGAGGGTCTAACTCACTTTAGTAGAATAAGACATCCACCTAGTAGCACAACGTTGTGACTCAAGGGTGGGTCAAGGGGGCCAAACACCACGTAGAGGAGGGGGGGATACATGCACTCTATAAGCTTCTGTGCAGATAAGGATGAGGATGTGGAGGAGAGAGAGGCTACGACGGGTTTTGGAGGGAAACCAATGTTATAAAAGATGGAGGAGCCTCCTCATTTGGATCATTCTTGAGTTGTTGATTTTGGAGTGAGACTTTTGTCTTCTTGAGCACGCTAGCTGTTTAGCCTATCTGCAGCAATGTTTAGTGCATTGAGTGTCTCCGGTCAGAGATCTCGCCCTTAGCCCGGGGGGACTTTGAGTGCCTTCTCGGGCAAGGTTTATTTTTCAGTATTTTGTGAGTCATTTCATTGTTTGGGTTTGTTGCGGAGCTGGAGCTTATAGAGACCGCGCAGTCACTAGGAGAGAGGATGCATTCCATTGTGGAGGAGATTCCCATTGGGGTTTCGGTAGGTGACTTCGCCAGGATTTTGTGCAGAGGTTCAGCCTTTGCCCGTCGAAAGGTTTTGGCGGAGTTTGTGGCAGTATTTCAGCTATTTCTATCTAGCCACTGCACAGTGTCTTGGAGGCCAGTGTAATTCACTGGGAAGCAAGATTCTGGTGATTTTTGGGCTCGGCCATTCTTGGAATGGTTCTTGGATCTTGTCTGGTTTGCCGAGGAGAGGAGATTTACCTATTTTCATCTCATTCCGGCAAGGGGATCAGCCCCTAATCTTCTGTCGATTCTAGTAGTAGCAGTTACACGACAGTTTTCCAGCAGCTGGGATGCAGTTCATAGAGCAGCCATTTCCTGTCTTTTATGAGAGTGTTTTCTCACTTGCCTTGCGCAAGATCACCTCTTGTACTTCATTACATTTCTCAGATTAATAAAATGGCTCAACATTTCCTCTTTATGTTTTCTGGTTGAGTTGCCATAGTTGCAGTTGTTGCCATAGTTGCTGTATTCTCTTTCTATTTCTATTATTGTTTTTGAGCGCTCTAGTTCTATACCACTTGCTGTGTTTATATTTCGCTCCTAGACAGAGTCTAGAAAGAGCTAGGTAGCCTCCAGATCTCATCCTCTTTAGAGGTGACATATCCAGTAAATTCCCTCCCAGTCAATCTCTGGTTGGAGTTGCCGTGTTTTAGAGATATCCCCGAAACAGGATATTACAGTGGTATCAAAGCATAGTTCTGGCTTAGCCTGTGGTCTATGACATCATGGAAGAGACCGTACAGAGGCAGGAAGTATGGAGACCATGAGCGTAGGTTGGAGGTCACCTACGAAGAGGAAGACAGTGCCCGACAAGAGGACGCAGATCAGGAGAGAGAGCTTGTGGTAGAAACAGATGAGGTCGAGCTTTTAGTAGATTTAAGAGAGAAAGAACCAATGGCAGATGACATAGAGGCCAAAAAGTTTGGAGAGGCACTCCTCAAGTCTGTGCAGGATTTAGCTAGACAGATTGAGGTGATGGGCCAGAGGTTCACAGCTGTGGAGGCTAGGCAGTGTGAGACTCCAGGGGTTTTTCAGGTCGGAGAGGGATCAGGTACATCCCATAATTTTCCGGAGTAGGATGCTGCTTAGCGTGATATTCCTCAGCCGATGGCTTCTTGTGCACCTACCCGCTCTACCATGCCCACTTTCTTGGGAGCATATACAGGGGCAAGAGCCCAACAGGAGGCAGAACCTGGACACTTATATGAGTATTTTGCAGAGTATCATTCCTACGGGCAGGAGTTCAGGGATGCTCTCACATTCAAAGATTTTGTGCAGCTCCAGCGGGATAGTAGACCCCGCGACCATCATAGAGGGCACCGACATTACCATGATGGAGATTCCCACCATGCCTCTAGTAGATTTCATTTGCCTACGTTTGATGGATCATCAAACAATTCGGCAAAGTCTTGGGTGGAGAAGCTTGACATCTATTTCCAGCTTAACCAAATGTTGGAGATGGAGGCCATCAAGGTGGCAACATTACATTTGGATGGTGAGGCCCAGGACTGGTGGTTCCATGGGATGGTGACACTCGGGCATTCCACAGTGATGACATATGCCAAGTTTACTAGGAGATTGATATAGTGTTTTGACCGGAGGGATCCGGAACAGCATTTTGTTGAGCTGACGAAGCTCAAACAGACAGGGAGCCCAGAGACATACATTGCAGATTTCTTGAGGGTTTCGGTGATGGTGCCAGATCGCGACATAGATGATCTATATGTTTTTGGAGGGATTGGTAGAGCCACTTCGAGGTCTAGTCAGATCCACTAGACTAGCTACACTCCAGGATGCTATCAGGAGGACCAGGAATTTGCAGGATGCATTGCCTAGGACACAGACACCTTACCCCCAGAGACAGGGTTTCTAGACCAAGGGGAAGGATGTGAGGGTTCCCCCTCCCAAGGGGAATCGAGGACGGGCATAGGTAGATGAGGAGGCCAGGAGGGAGTTGAGGAAGAAGCGGTTGTGCTTCACTTGTCAAGAGCCATGGGCACCAAGGCATACGTGTGCTGTTGGAAAAGCACACTTCATTGAGGTCTTCTCCAATGATAGTGGGGAAGAGGATGAGGAGGATGATGAGGAGGCAGGAGATAGTCAGATGGCCCAGGATCAGTTGCCGCATCCACCTCCAGGGATAGGAGGTGCATCTTTTGCACCCACAGGAGGGGCCCTTGCAGCCTTACGAAAAGTTCCTAAGTATTTGACGCTGTGCGTACATGGGACAGTATGTGGCCAGCAAGTATCAGTCTTGGTTGACAGTGGGGCAACCGACACCTTCATTGATGCACAGATGGTCGAGCGGAGAGGTATACAGACCGAGAGTTTTGACAGGTTTTCAGTCTTGGTCCCAGGAGCCTAGATGATGGAGTGTGCCAGGTATGTCCCAGAGTTAGCAATGACAATGGGTACTTACAACGTGACTGATCACTTTTTCATGGTCAACATACTAGATACCAATGTGGTACTGGGTGTTCAGTGGTTGATTACTCTGGGGAAGGTCACCACAGATTGGGAGGCCTTAGAGATGGAGTGGGATGACAAGAAAACCGAGAAGCACGAGAAGATCCGCAGGATGCATACTTACCCACCTCAGACAATTTTGGCACACCAGATGGAGGCAGACTTTTGGAAGGGAAACATAGAGTGGGCGGTTGAGTTGCGGGCATCAGAGGCAGAGACCACTGGTCGAGCAATCCATCTAGAGATACAGTCTATCCTTGACAGGAATGAGGTAGTGTTTGGGGATATACCACCAGGTCAGCCACCAGATAGAGGGTTTGAGCATACCATCGAGCTTGAGCAGGGTATCCAGGCAGTGATCACTACACCCTATAGGCATCATAAAGCCTATCGGGATGAGATTGAGTGGGCCATCTAGGAGTTGTTGGCTCTTGGACACATTAGACCAAGCACGAGTCTGTTTGCTTCTTTTGTAGTGCTGGTGAAGTAGAAGGACATCACCTTGAGGATGTGTATTGACTACAGGGCCCTGAACAAGAAGACTCTGAAGAATAGGTACCCTATACCTAGGATCGATGAGCTGATGGATGAGCTGAGAGGAGCTAAGTTCTTCTCAAAGATTGATTCGAGATCAGGGTATCATCAGATTCGCGTGAGGGAACAGGACATTCCCAGACTGCATTCAGGTGTCATTATGGGTACTTTGAGATTTTGGTTATGCCTTTGGGCTAACCAATGCACAGCCACCTTTTAGTCTTGCATGAACCATATCTTCCGCAGTCATCTGAGGAAGTTTGTATTGGTTTTCTTTAATGACATACTCATATATAGCAGGACATGGGAGGAGCATCTCCAGAATATTGAGGCAGTACTACGCATCTTGGAAGAGCAACAGTTCTATGCTAATCTCTCCAAGTGTGAGTTTGGGATGACAAAGATGCTATATTTGGGTCACATCATTCGAGTGGATGGAATGAGGGTCCACGAGGATAATATTAGAGCCATTAGAGATTGGTCGAAGCCGAAGAATGTGATAGAACTTTAAGGGTTCATTGGGATATGTGCCTATTACAAGAATTTCGTCAGAGGGATCTCACAGCTTGCTGCACCCCTTACAGATTTGATGAAGAAAGGGGCATTTGGTTGGACAAATACAGTGCAACAAGACTTTGATATGCTCAAGGAGGTGATGAGTAGCTTCCCAGTGGTTGTATTCCATATATGATAAGGAGATGTTGGCCATCATGCATGCATTGGCCAAATTTCGGCAGTATCTGGTAGGGAACAGATTCAGGGTGAGGACAGACCACAACAGCCTCAGGTTCTTTTTGGAGCAGAAGCAGCTACAGGAAAGGTAGCAAAAGTGGATCAGTAAGATCCAAGCATATGAGCCATGTTATCTCTTATGAGCTAGGACATAGATTGGAGGGCTCGACTTTTAGTTGAGTACTCCAAGGACAGGTTTGCGTGTGAGGTGCTGGATGGACAGGTGGTAGATGACAGGTACAGGGTGGTTGATGAGATCATCTATTACAGGGACATGATCTTCTTGACTGAGGGATCTCAGCTTAAGAAGAAGATACTCCAGGCATCACATGATTCTCCATTGGCAGGTCATCAGGGGTTTACCAAAACCTACAGGGCCATTAGAGAGAGGTTCTCATGGATGGGCCTCAAGGAGGACGTACTCCAGCACATCACGGAGTGTGATATTTGTCAGAGGAACAAGGGTGAGATGAGCCATCCCGTAGGGTTGTTGCAGCCTCTTCCCATTCCGGAGGGGAAATGGGAGAGCATATCGATGGATTTCATCACAGGGTTGCTCGGGGTGCAGGGCAAGGATTGTATCTTTGTCATCGTTGATCGAATGACAAAGTATGCACACTTTTTCGCCATATCCGCGCATTACACAACAAAATAGGTGGTTGAGTTAATCTTCCAAGAGATTTTCAGGTTGCATGGTCTTCCTAAGACCATCATCAATGACAGGGACAGCCGCTTCATGGGCGGATTTTGGTAGGAGCTTTTTCGGCTAGTGGGGACGAAGTTGACACCGAGTACCAGCTACAACCCATAGACGGATGGACAGACGGAGATAGTTAACAAGTGGTTGGAGGGCTACTTGCGTAACTATGTCAGTGGGTAGCAGCAAGCATGGTTGAGATGGTTGCATTTTGGGGAGTACTGCTACAACTCGACACATCACATGTCTATTGGTATGTCACCATTTTACGCTTTGTATGGGTACCATCCTTTATCATTTATTGATGTGATGTTCGGTTCGAGTAAGGCTCCTAGAGCCAAGATGTGGATCCAAGAGATTCAAGATATCCTCTGAGCTCTCAAGGACAACATGGCTACAGCATAGAACCAGCAGAAGTTGTATGTCGACAGAGGTCGGGTGGAGCGATAGTTTGAGGTAGGGTACTTAGTCTACCTATGCTTACAGCCATACCGACAGTCATCACTGAAGCAGAAGGGAGCTGAGAATCTCAAGCCTCGTTTCTATGGGCCATACAGGGTGATACGCAGGATTGGGCAGGTTTCATATGAATTGGAGCTGCCCTAAGGCAGCAAGATCCACAAAATTTTCCATTTATCATGCCTGAAGAAGGCGCTGGGATAGTAGGTGACAGTGACAGAGGAGCTACTGCCTACATATGATGAGGGACACTTGGTGTTGTAGCTGGAGGCCATTATTGATACTAGGGAGAGGCGGCTACGGAGCAGGACGGTCCGGGAATTCTTGGTGAGGTGGAATAATTTGCCGGATGAGGATGCCACTTGGGAGAGCGATAAGATTCTGCAGCATCCATCACTTCAGTTGCTTGAGGGCAAGCAACATTTTTCCAGGGGGGACTGTAATATTCCTAATTAGCGACAACTAATTGAAATATTCGATTTTGTATAGTTTTGCTGTCTGTGGTTTGAAAATAAATAAAAGTGAGTAAAGAGGGTCTAACTCACTTTAGTAGAATAAGACATCCGCCTAGTAGCACAATGTTGTGACTCAAGGGAGGGTCAAGGGGGCCAAAGACCACGTAGAGGAGGGGGGCTTACGTGCACTCTAGAAGGTTCTGCGTAGATAAGGATGAGAATGTGGAGGAGAGAGAGGCTACGACGGGTTTTGGAGGGAAACCAATGTTATAAAAGATGGAAGAGCCTCCTCATTTGATATTCTTGACTTGTTGATTTTGGAGCGAGACTTTTGTCTTCTTGATCACGTTGGCTGTTTAGCCTGTTTGCAGCACTGTTTAGTGCATTGAGTGTCTCTTGTCGGAGATCTCGCCCTTAGCCTCGCGGGACTTCGAGTTCCTGCTCGGGCAAGGTTTGTTTTTCAGTATTGTGTGAGTCGTTTCATTGTTTGGGTTTGTTGCGGAGCTAGAGCTTATAGATACTGCACAATCACTGGGAGAGAGGATGCAGTCCGTTGTGGAGGAGCTTCAGAGTGGGATTTCGGCAGGTGACTTCATCGGGATTTTGAGCAAAGGGTCATCCTTTGCCCATCAGAGGGTTTTGGCAGAGTTTGTGGTAGTATTTTAGCTGTTTCTATCTAGCCACTGTACAGTGCCCTGGAGGCCAGCGTAATTCACTGGGGAGGCAGTTTCTAGTGATTTCTGGGGTCGGCCATTCTTGGAATGGTTCTTGGATGTTGTCTGGGTTGCTAAGGAGAGGAGATTTACTGATTTTTATCTCATTCTGGCAAGGGGATCAGCCCCTAATCTTCTGTTGATTCCAGCAGTAGAATCTACATGACATTTTGCAGCAACTGGGACGCAGTTCATAGAGCAGCCATTTCCTGTCTTTTCTGAGAGTGTTTTCTCACTTGCCTTGCAAAAGATCACCTCTTGTACTTAATTACATTTCTCAGATTATTGAAATGGCTCAACATTTCCTCTCTATGTTTTCTGGTTGAGTTGCCATAGTTGCCGTTGTTGCCGTAGTTGCTGTATTCTCTTTATATTTCTATTATTGTTTTTGAGTGCTCTAGTTCTATACCACTTGGCATGTTTATCTTTCGCTCCTAGATAGAGTCTGGAAAGGGCCAGGTAGCCTCTGGATCTTGTCCTCTTTAGAGGTGACATATCCGGTAAATTCCCTCCTAGTCAATCTCTGGTTGGAGTTTGTCGTGTTTTAGAGATATCCCCGAAATGGGATATTACATTTTATATCATTAAAATGGAGAGATATTTCAATTAATTTTTTTATAAAAAATATTTAATCTATATTTTCAATTATTATTCATTAAATAAATATTTTTATAATTTTTATTTATTAAATATTTTTTATCATTGAAGTTATAATAATAAATATTATTATTATTTAATTTTAAAATTCTAATTAAGGTAAATATTAAATTAGTGTATGAAATCTCTTTTTTGTCAAAGAAGAGATTCACCTTTACGTACTAGTAACTTTTAAATTTCACTACAATCAACTATGCTAAACAATAAAGAGTGATGTGATTTCATTGTGCCCCAAAAAATATCTGGGGATAGTGCCAAAACAAACAAATTACCTTTAAATTTCCTGCCACCCACCATACTAAACAATGAAAACGGTGATGTGCTTTGATTTTTCCCAACAAACAACTGCATATGCCCTGAGAAATCTTCAATGATAAAACCAAAAAGAAGTGAAAAAGATTAATATTAAACAACGACCAGTATTCCCTAACAAACAACTTGAATACTCGGATGCAGCCAAACTAAACAAATTTCCTTTAAATTTCACTTCCACGAACCATACTAATCAATAAAAAGGATGAGCATACTAATCAATAAAAAGAGTGATGTGCTTTGATTGTTCCCTAGCAATCAATTGTGAATGCCCAAAGAAAAAATATTGTAGTGTTGAACAAAGGGTCACGAAAACTTCAATTTTATAAAAGGTGAAACTAATATAACTAACACAAATAATTGTTAAAAGTCTAAATAATCAAAGGTGATAAAATTGAAATATTAAACATCCAAATCATTACTAAAAATATAAATAACCAGTGGGATGTCTTACATGTCTTAAAGGGTGTTACAACAATCATTCTAAACAAACTAGCATAAATAGCAGTTTATACTTCTCAGAGATGCATGTACCCTTAGAAAAATGTATTATTGTACCAATATAGTAATAATGAAGTCATATATCTACCTGCTAACATGACTTCCTATAACTAAAGTCATTTACTCTTTTTTCCCTAGTTTGAAACAAGATATAATATCAAAGTAACAAGTATATCATTTAATTTATTTTAAAATAGTTTTAAATATTGTTCTTCATATATTTCACTTACAAACGAATTCTTCAAATAATTAATTTATTAATGGATAATAACTAAATTCATTCTTCATATAATTCACTTAGACATGAATTATAACTAAAGTTATTCATCTAAAACTATTTACTCTCACATTTTCTCTCTCTTTTCCAAAGTTCTCTTTTTTCCTTAGTAAACTTTCCCAGCCATTCACTCTTCTCTCCTTAAAAGGCCTTAGAAAACATTCACTTTCTATTACAAGCCACCCCTTCAGGAGAAGATATAATACCAAGCAACAAGTAAACTCAAAAATGAATTATTATTTAATATTACCCGTTATATAATTCAGTTACATAGGAGTTTAAACATGTTATCTGGAATATCAAACACTCACCTTTTACGAAATTAAAGTGAAAAATAAATTAGTGATTTATGGTATTAAAGTAAAACATGTTATTTTTTTTATCAAGGACTAATGATTTGGAAAATTAAACTAAAGAGTAAATTAGTGGTTAATTAATTATTTACGATATTAAAGTGAATTTGTGATTTTATAGTGTATATTATAAATTCACTTTTTCGGTGTTTAGTATTAATTTAATGAACGATCGTCTATGTAGAAGCATCGACGGATTGTTGTTCATATGAACCAACCCTTGTGAGTTTCAACGATGGACTGTTGTTCATTTGAACGAGCCCCAAGCAGAGTTGCGAGTTTTAACTCGGAATTATGATAATGCAATGTGAAACGCTAATATAGCTTTTCTTGTAAACACATAATGGTCAACCTTGTTTCAAAAATCGATAATTAAAAAAAAAAAAATTAAACGGATTTTGAAAACCCTAGGTTGAAACTAAAGTTGATTTTAAAATTTTCAAATGGATTTTGAAAACCCTAGGTTGAACCTGAAGTTGATCTGCCTACTTTTCCCAACAAAATTGTTTTTCAGTTGAATCGACTCGGTTGTACTTGAGGTTCAGCTAAACCTAATTTTGTTTTTCGAATTCGCTTCATTTTGAACCTGAATCTTCAAGTTCAAGGAACGCTAGCTGCAGATAAGACCTAATAAATGTGACACAGGACCATCCCTTCCGCTGGCCCAAATATGATGCCAAACTATAAAAAGAAATTCAAGCCATATATTTCACAATTGTATTTTAACATATATTATTGTGAACATAATGATGGAAATTGTAAAAATCCCCAGATAGCTACTAGGATCCGGTAAACATAACATAATTTTATTTAATTTTCAAAGATGAAAGTAATTGCATAAAGAGATTGATTAAACCAATTATATATGTCATTTAAACAAATTTAAAAACACATCCAGATAATTAATGTCATTCATTTTAAAATATAATAAAATACTAAACTCATTTAAAAATTAATAAAATACGAACTTGAATGGAGTATAATTACAAAAACATATTTATATATTTCATAGGAAATAAAAAAATACAATCATCTGGTTAGGTAGTAGTACATTGTAGTACTTAACTGGGTTGAGAACAAAATCCCAAATACCTTCCTATTTCAATGCAATGAATCACTGCTAATATTCTCTGACAGTGTAGTACTTAACAAGTTATCTAACCTGATCAGGGCCATCAAATCGATATGTATTACAGTTCCCTTATTTTCAATGCAATCGCACGATATGTATTACAGTTCGCTTATTTTCAATGCAATCGCAAATTCCCATGCTAAGCGTTTGCCGCGGTTCTGTCGCTGATGACTTATGAACAACAGGTACAATGAAACTAGGAAAAACAACAATGCGAAATCATTGGAAGGCAGCACCATTATCTTTTTATAAAGAGCTCTCGTACCTCTTTTTATCAAGCCATCCCTCAAGCCATAAAAGATAGTAGCTACAACTTCTCCGAAACACTGCCAATTCTTCTTCCATCTCGATTCTGCAAACAGGGAAGGCTGCCAAAGAACAACGAATATCCAACGAGCAACGATCTCAAAAACCAAGCCAAAGAACAGCGATCGCAAAAGCCGAAGAACAACGATCTCAACAAAAGGATAATATTTAATATTTAATTTTTTTTTTCCTTTTTTCTTTTAATAAAAAAAAAAAAGTTGATTACAAGTATACTACTCACAAAAAATTTTATAATTTAAATTAAATAGAGTAATATTAAATGTATTTTTTAAAAAGATATTGCTTTCACTATTTAATATTTGTTTTTTTAAGAAAAAACAAAACCTCATAAGAGTTAGACTATATACAAAAGTTTTTTCAATTTAAATTAAATTGAATATTATTCGAAATATGTAAGTTGATGAAATATTGTTTTAAAAAATATATATAACATTTTATATTTTCTTCTTTAATTTTAAGAAAAAAACAAAAGCATAGCATTAATATAGGTTTAATATGATTGAACTTTTATTTTATTTAATAATATTTAAGTTCTAGTTAACCTTACTAAGCTGATTTCGATTTCTATTGTTGTTGTAAGCACGGAAAGGTAGGAATTGAAATCATTTTAAAAACAATATACATGTCCACAATAAAATATTACACACTATACATGTCTACAATAAAATAATACACATTGTGTTAGGTTAGTTACCATCTAGAATTGGTGAACAAGTTAAATGTCCACCTACTATGTTGGGTAACAATTTTGGACTCCAATTAATTAGTTCTCACAAACAAAAATGTGGGTGGGAAAAAACTACCTCACTCCTAGAGACAAGAAAAAATCTTTGAAAAAAGGAGAGGCAACATCCAAAATTTTAAATGGAAAAGAAAATTTGAGAAAGGAAAAAGAGAAGGAAAACGGCAACTAGAGCACAAGATTGTTGGACTTTGAAGTTAATTGCTAAAATATATTTAATTTTTTGTGTGTTTGATAATGCACTAATTTTAGAATTTGGAATAAATGTATACCTCCTTGGATATAAAAAGCAATGATAATTTTAATAAAAGGAAAAGAGAGATTTTCTGCTAATAGCTCTCTTTTGTCCATGTTCAACGACTTTGATCATTCTTGCTCTTTGGGTTTCTTTTTTCAAATTGTCGGAAGATCTCTGCTATGTTTTTGAGTATCTAAATTTTGATCAATTTGTGATTGGAGAAATAAATTTTCTTGAGACAAATATCCTCTTGTATTTATATATCTATTATACACATTTTTTGAATAAGGAGAATGAGAAGAATTCAGTGAGGCTCTCAAGCCTTTTATGCCAGGTTTATGTCTATGATAATTTAATGTGTTTATTAACGTTTATTTAATCTCCATTAGCGTCTACATGAATAATACAATATGGGTACCAATGTCATTTTCTTTGAGACTTGAAATTCTGGCTTTGTTGTGCATATTTTGTCTTTTTACCAAGTGGATGAATCTCACAATTTTTTTTGATGTGTCTGACCAAATGCAAAATGGTACACATTAGTGGTACATTCCAATAGTCTAGGATTTTAATGACACAAGGACTGCTATGATGGATTATGAGTTCATCTCGTAACCCTAGCGAGTTTTCAATTTCAATTAATACATAGAGGATAAATTTCTCGAAATAAAATAAAGATTTGTCATCGAAATATATAAAGTTTCCAATATACTTAGCCACCCGCATGACAATGTGTCGCATCGAGAACTCCAAGGGAAACACTACTAGCTTCACCAACAAATAAAAACAAATTAAAATTTTATTTTATTTTATTTTATTTATTTATTTATTTATTTTAATTTTTTTTAAAGAAATATTAAAAACAAATTAAAATTAATAAAGTAAATTACTAGTAATACTAATAGTTAATAATAATTTTTTGGTTATTTTTATTGATATTTATTGATTTACTTAAAAAGTTATTTTTTAAACATTATGATTTAATAAAAAAATTATTTATAAATTTTTATAATTTTTTGTTTGTGTGTAATTTAAATTTTTAAAGCGTTAAAATGGAGAGATATTTTAATTAATTGTTTTATAAAAATTATTTAATTTATATTTTCAATTATTATTTATTAAATAAATATTTTTATAGTTTTTATTTATTAAATATTTTTTAGCATTGAAGTTATAATAATAAATATTATTATTATTTAATTTTAAAATTATAATTAAGGTAAATACTAAATTAGTGTATAAAATCTCTTTTTTGTCAAAGAAGAGATTCAACTTTACATACTAGTAACTTTTAAATTTCACTACAACCTACTATGCTAAACAATAAAGAGTGATGTGTTTTCATTGTGCCCCAACAAATATGTGGGGATAGTGCCAAAACAAACAAATTATCTTTAAATTTCCTGCCACCCACCATACTAAACAATGAAAAAAGTGATGTGCTTTGATTTTTCCCAACAAACAACTACATATGCCCTGAGAAATATTAAATGATAAAACCAAAAAGAAGTGACATTTTCTCTCTTTTCCAAAATTCTCTTTTTTCCTTAATAGACTTTCCCAGCCATTCACTCTCCTTTCCTTAAAAGGCCTTAGAAAACATTATTCCAAGCCACCCCTTAAGAAGAAGATATAATACCAAACAACAAGTAAACTCAAAAATGAATTATTTTTTAATATTACCGGTTATATAATTCAGTTACATAGAAGTTTAAACATGTTATCTGGAATATTAAACACTCGCCTTTTACAAAATTAAACTGAAAAGTAAATTAGTGATTGATTAATTATTTATGATATTAAAGTGAATTTGTGATTTTATAGTGTATATTATAAATTCACTTTTTCCGTGTTTGGTATTAATTTAATGAACGACTGTCTATGTAGAAGCATCGACGGACTGTTGTTCATATGAACCAGCCCTTGTGAGTTTCAATGGATGGACTATTGTTCATTTGAACGAGCCCCGAACAGAGTTGCGAGTTTGAAATCGGAATTATGATAATGCAATGTGAAATGCTAATATAGCTTTTCTTGTAAACACGTAACGGTCAACCTTGTTTCAAAAATCGATAATTAAAAAAAAAAATTAAACGGATTTTGGAAACCCTAGGTTGAAACTGAAGTTGATTTTAAAATTTTCAGACGGATTTTGAAAACCCTAGGTTGAACCTGAAGTTGATCCGCCCACTTTTCCCAACAAAATTGTTTTTCAGTTGAATCGACTCGGTTGTACTTGAGGTTCAGCTAAACCTAATTTTTTTTTTCGAATTCGCTTCATTTCGAACCTGAATCTTCAAGTTCAAGGAACGCTAGCTGCAGATAAGACCTAATAAATGTGACACAGGACCATCCCTTCCGCTGGCCCAAATATGATGCCAAACTATAAAAAGAAATTCAAGCCATATATTTCACAAATGTATTTTAACATATATTATTGTGAACATAATGATGGCAATTGTAAAAATCCCCAGATAGCTACTAGGATTCGCTAAACATAACATAATTTTATTTAATTATCAAAGATAAAAGTAATTGCATAAAGAGATATTTAATGTCATTCATTTTAAAATATAATAAAATACTAAACTCATTTAAAAATTAATAAAATACAAACTTGAATGGAGTATAATTATAAAAACATATTTATATATTTCATAGGAAATAAAAAAATACAATCATCTAGTTAGGTAGTAGTACATTGTAGTACTTAACTGGGTTGAGAACAAAATCCCAAATACCTTCCTATTTCAATGCAATGAATCACTGTTAATATTCTCCGACAGTGTAGTACTTAACAAGTTATCTAAGCTTATCAGGGCCATCAAATCGATATGTATTACAGTTCCCTTATTTTCAATGAAATCGCAATAGCTATAACTGCGAGGCCCAAATCCCATGCTAAGCGATCGCCATGGTTCTGCCGCTGATGACTTATGAACAGAAGGTACATTGAAACCAGGAAAAACAACAATGCGAAATCATTGGAAGGCAGCACCATTATCTTTCTATAAAGAGCTTTCGCACCTTTTTTTATCAAGCCATCCCTCCAGCAAAAAAAGATAGTAGCTACAGCTTCTACGAAACACTCTGCCAATTCTTCTTCCATTCTCGATTCTGCAAACAACAGGGAAGGCTGCCAAAGAACAACGAACAGCCAACGAGCAACGATCTCAAAAACCAAGCCAAAGAACAGCGATCGCAAAAGCCGAATAACAACGATCTCAAAACCAAGCCAAAGAATAGCGATCTCCTAAACCTTAGACGTGTTCTTATAGACGTGAAGAACAGTTATACAAAAGTGTTTTCAATTCCTTCTCTAAAAATGGAAATATGTACTTTCTTGAAGAAGACATTGTTTTCAACAAAAGCATAATATTTAATATTTAGTTTTTGTTTTTTGCTTTTTCCTTTTAATAAAAAATAAAAGTTGATTACAAGTATACTACTCAGAAAAGTTTTTAAATTTTAAATTAAATAGAGTAATATTAAATGTATTTTTTAAAAGGATATTGCTTTCACTATCTAATATTTGTTTTTTAAAGAAAAAACAAAACCTCATAGGAGTTAGACTATATAGAATTTTTTTTTCAATTTAAATTAAATTGAATATTATTACCTTCTCCAAAAACTAAATATGTAATTTGATGAAATATTGTTTTAAAAAATATATATAACATTTTATATTTGCTTCTTTAATTTTAAGAAAAAACAAAAGCATAACATTAATATAGGTTTAACATGATTGAAATTTTATTTTTTTTAATAATATTTAATTTCTATTTAACCTTACTAACTTGATTTCTATTGTTGTTGTAAGCACAGAGAGGTAGGAATTGAAATCGATTTAAAAACAATATACATGTCCACCCCGATTGGGGTACCTGCCAGTCAAGATGGTCCGTGCTGATCCACGTGGTGGATACGTTGCCGCCTTGTATGATGATTTTATTATGCAAGTCCTTTTTGACGGTTGTGCTCCACTCCTCATATTAATTGTGCATGCGCCAGCCAGCCCGTATCATTAACACCCTGTCAGACGTATTAACATTGTAATATTTGCACCAGTTTTATGATATTATCGGTTCTTTTGGTTTTCCTCAATCTCTGTTCAGACCTCTTCTTGGCGATCCACTGCAGGGGATAGCTCCAGCTCTCCGCGCGCATATTAGCAGTTGAAGATTGTGGTATGTAATGGTAACTTTTCCTTCCATGCCTACTATTCCTCTTCCAGTTTTGCTTTTATCTCTATGGTGAATTTTTAGTACTGCTATGGTTCCTTGGTTAGCGACGTTTTACTCTGGTTTTATAAGATGGTTTCGGCATGCGCTTTGGGATACTTATGTTAAGCCCCACTTTCGCAGTCCCCCTGCTCTGTCGAGGGCTTCTGGGGTTAGTTTGGATTTTGTCCACATCTGTTCTCTTTCCGATCCTATCTCTCGGTCATTGATGGATTTGCCTAATTTTTCGGGAATCATTGAGGCTATTTTTTGGTCTTCTACTCTCATTTTTGGACGGTTTCTCATTCTGGCTATGATGTGTCTCTCTGGTCTGTCTACTCTGCTTTCTTTCCTTACTTATGGGAACTTGTCCCCTCTGTCTACTGTTATTTTGTCCAATTGCATGCCAGCTTTTCGCCCTTTTCGCAGTGGAAATTGGTGGGTTTCGCTGGCGGTGCCTCCTGTTTTACAAGGCTTTATACTAGTTTCTGTCATTCCCGGTCTTCTGTTTGGACATGAGCACATGTCTTATCTGTTTCCTATGTTTTCTTGTACTGATATCACTATTTCTCGCTCTTTTCTTCATGGTTCTGGCATGGCTTTGCTGGCGGTATTTTATATAACAGTGGGTTTTGCACTTGTTCTGTTTCATTTATCTAATACTTTCACCTGTAAGGATAAGCGCGTTGGGTTCACAGCAACAACGCTTTCTTCTATTTTTATTTATCCGTTCTCTGACGTCGATTTGGCCATAGGCATATCTTCAAGTTCTTTCAGTTTCATGATGGTGAAAGGTCAATCGAGGAAGATGAAACGAGGCAGCCTTCCCACTCTTGGCACTGGCACCAGTGGGCATGGCAGGAAATCTAATACACAGGTGTTGCATGAAATTGCTCAAGTCTATGATGCAGGGAATCAGGATGCTATCAAATTAGAAATTCATGGCTGGGAAGTTGACACAGATAGTGAGGAGGAGGACATAGATACTCAGCTTTCTCAAATGGATTTTATAACTGATCTTGGTAGCACTCGGGATCACGTTTCTCTTTTTCAACAGTCAGTTAGGACCTATTGGAAGATGAAATGCCTACTTGCCAAGGCTATGACTAGTAAGGAGGATAAGAGTCTCACTTCTTCTATCTTGTATGAAATGCAACAAATGAAGCTGGATATGCATGCAATGTTGAAAGTATAGATGAAGTTGAATGATAAGATGGGTAAAATTGAACAACAGCTTCAAATTATCCACAATAATACACAGGTGTTAGGCCCAATAGCTCATAGTCAAGTTTCTGTTGATTTAACTGGTTAAATACTTCAGTGTTTGTTCAGTTTGGACTCAATTAGATTTTCTACTTCTTTTACTTGTAAATCTTATGGACATACTGCAGCTCTCAATGTTGTTAGTGCTAGGATAAGACAATTCTGTTTTTGGTCTGCTTATAACTCGATGTGGTGGCCAACAGACTTGGTTTCCTTCAGGAAAGTTGAGGTCACTGTATCTATTTTTTGTTGTCTGACTCTCTGCCCTTAATATTTTTTATAATAGAAAGGTCCTACGAAGTTTACAAAAAAAATAAAAATAAAAAAATAAATACATGTCCACAGTAAAATAACACACACTGAGTTAGGTTAGTTACCATCTAGAATTGGTGAACAAGTTAAATGTCCACCTACTATGTTGGGTAACAATTTTGGACTCCAATTAAATAGTTCTCACAAACAAAAAAGGTGGGTGGGAAACAACTACCTCACTGCTAGAGACAAGGAAGAAAAAATCATTGAAAAAAGGAGAGGCAACATCCAAAATTTTAAATGGGAAAGAAAATTTGAAAAAGGAAACTAGAGCACAAAATTGTTGGACTTTGAAGTTAATTGCTAAAATATATTTAATTTTCTGTGTTTTTGATAATGCACTAGTTTTAGAATTTAGAATAAATGTATACCACCTTGGATATAAACAGCAATGATATTTTTAATAAAAAGAAAAGAGATATTTTCTGCTAATAGCTCTCATTTGTCCATGTTCAACGACTTTGATCATTCTTGCTCTTTGTGTTTCTTTTTTCAAATTGTCTGAAGATCTCTGTTATGTTTTTGAGTATCTAAATTTTGATCAATTTTTCCTTGGAGAATATTAGAGCCTCAGGGTGAGGACAGACCACAACAGCCTCAGGTTCTTTTTGGAGCAGAAGCAGCTACAGGAAAGGTAGAAAAAGTGGATCAGCAAGATCCAAGCATATGAATTTTACATTGAGTATGTTAAGGGTAAGAATAACGTGGTAGCAGATGCTCTTTCACGTAGACCAGCCATGTTATCTCTTATGAGCTAGGACATAGATTGGAGGGCTTCACTTTTAGTTGAGTACTCCAAGGACAGGATTGCATGTGAGGTGTTGGACGGACAGGTGGTAGATGACAGGTACAGGGTGGTTGATGAGATCATCTATTACAGGGACATGATCTTCTTGACTGAGGGATCTCAGCTTAAGAAGAAGATACTCCAGGCATCACATGATTCTCCATTGGCAGGCCATCAGGGGTTTACCAAAACCTACAGGGCCATTAGAGAGAGGTTCTCATGGAGGGGCCTCAAGGAGGACGTACTCTAGCACATCACGGAGTGCGATATTTGCCAGAGGAACAAGGGTGAGATGAGCCATCCCGTAGGGTTGTTGCAGCCTCTTCCCATTCCTGAGGGGCAATGGGAGAGCATATCGATGGATTTCATCACAGGGTTGCTCGGGGTGCAGGGCAAGGATTGTATCTTTGTCATCGTTGATCGACTGACAAAGTATGCACACTTTTTCGCCATATCCGCGCATTACACAACAACACAGGTGGCTGAGCTATTCTTCCAAGAGATTTTCAGGTTGCATGGTCTTCCTAAGACCATCATCAGTGACAGGGACAACTGCTTCATGGGCGGGTTTTGGTAGGAGCTTTTTCGGCTAGTGGAGACGGAGTTGACACTGAGTACCAATTACAACCCACAGACGGATGGACGGACGGAGATAGTTAACAAGTGGCTGGAGGGCTACTTGCGTAACTATGTCAGTGGGTAGCAGCAAGCATGGTTGAGATGGTTTCATTTTGGGGAGTACTGCTACAACTCGACACATCACATGTCTATTGGTATGTCACCATTTTACGCTTTTTATGGGTACCATCCTTTATCATTTGCTGATGTGATGTTCAGTGCGAGTGAGCCAAGATGTGGATCCAAGAGAGTCAAGATATCCTCCGAGCTCTCAAGGACAACATGGCTACAGCATAGAACTAGCAGAAGCTGTATGTCGACAGAGGTCGGGTGGAGCGATAGTTTGAGGTAGGGGACTTGGTCTACCTATGCTTACAGCCATACCGACAGTCATCGCTGAAGCAGAAGGGAGCTGAGAAGCTCAAGCCTCGTTTCTATGGGCCATAGAGGGTGATACGCAGGATTGGGCGGGTTGCATATGAATTGGAGCTGCCCTAAGGCGGCAAGATCCACAAAATTTTCCATTTATCATGCCTGAAGAAGGCGCTGGGACAGTAGGTGACAGTGACAGAGGAGCTACCACCTACAGATGATGAGGGACACTTGGTGTTGTAGCTGGAGGCCATTATTGATACCAGGGAGAGGCGGCTACGGAGCAGGACGGTCCGAGAATTCTTGGTGAGGTGGAAGAATTTGCCGGATGAGGATGCCACTTGGGAGAGCGAGAAGATTCTGCAGCATCCATCACTTCAGTTGCCTGAGGGCAAGCAACATTTTGCCAGGGGGGACTGTAATATTCCTAATTAGCAACAGCTAATTGAAATATTTGATTTTGTATTGTTTTGCTTTCTGTGGTTTGAAAATAGTTAAAAGTGAGTAAAGAGGGTCTAACTCACTTTAGTAGAATAAGACATCCGCTTAGTAGCACAACGTTGTGACTCAAGGGAGGGTCAAGGGGGCCAAAGACCACGTAGAGGAGGGGGGCGTACGTGCACTCTAGAAGGTTCTGCGTAGATAAGGATGAGAATGTGGAGGAGAGAGAGGCTACGACGGGTTTTGGAGGGAAACCAATGTTATAAAAGATGGAAGAGCCTCCTCATTTGATATTCTTGACTTGTTGATTTTGGAGTGAGACTTTTGTCTTCTTGAGCACGCTAGCTATTTAGCCTGTCTGCAGCACTGTTTAGTTAATTGAGTGTCTCCTGTCGGAGATCTCGCCCTTAGCCTCGGGGGACTTTGAGTGCCTGCTCGGGCAAGGTTTGTTTTTCAGTATTTTGTGAGTCGTTTCATTGTTTGGGTTTGTTGCGGAGCTAGAGCTTATAGATACTGCTTAATCACTGGGAGAGAGGATGCAGTCCGTTGTGGAGGAGCTTCAGATTGGGATTTCGGCAGGTGACTTCGTCGGGATTTTGAGCAAAGGGTCATCCTTTGCCCATCAAAGGGTTTTGGCATAGTTTGTGGTAGTATTTCAGCTGTTTCTATCTAGCCACTGTACAGTGCCTTGGAGGCCAGCGTAATTCACTGGGGAGGAAGTTTCTAGTGATTTCTGGGGTCGGACATTCTTGGAATGGTTCTTAGATGTTGTCTGGGTTGCTAAGGAGAGGAGATTTACTGATTTTCATCTCATTCTGGCAAGGGGATCAGCCCCTAATCTTTTGTTGATTCCAGAAGTAGAAGCTACATGACATTTTGCAGCAACTGGGACGCAGTTCATAGAGCAGCCATTTCCTGTCTTTTCTTAGAGTGTTTTCTCACTTTCCTTGCATAAGATCACCTCTTGTACTTAATTACATTTCTCAGATTAATGAAATGGCTCAGCATTTCCTCTCTATGTTTTCTGGTTGAGTTGCCATAGTTGCCGTTGTTGCCGTAGTTGTTGTATTCTCTTTCTATTTCTATTATTGTTTTTGAGTTCTCTAGTTCTATACCACTTGGTGTGTTTATCTTTTGCTCCTAGATAGAGTCTGGAAAGGGCCAGGTAGCCTCTGGATCTTGTCCTCTTTAGAGGTGACATATCCGGTAAATTCCCTCCCAGTCAATCTCTGGTTGGAGTTTGTCGTGTTTTAGAGATATCCCCGAAATGGGATATTACATTTTATATCATTAAAATGGAGAGATATTTCAGTTAATTTTTTTATAAAAAATATTTAATCTATATTTTCAATTATTATTCATTAAATAAATATTTTATAATTTTTATTTATTAAATATTTTTTAGCAGTGAAGTTATAATAATAAATATTATTATTATTTAATTTTAAAATTCTAATTAAGGTAAATATTAAATTAATGTATGAAATCTCTTTTTTGTCAAAGAAGAGATTCACCTTTACATACTAGTAACTTTTAAATTTCACTACAATCAACTATGCCAAACAATAAAGAGTGATGTGATTTCATTGTGCCCCAAAAAATATCTGGGGATAGTGCCAAAACAAACAAATTACCTTTAAATTTCCTGCCACCCACCATACTAAACAATGAAAACGGTGATGTGCTTTGATTTTTCCCAACAAACAACTACATATGCCCTGAGAAATATTCAATGATAAAACCAAAAAGAAGTGACCAAGATTAATATTAAACAACGACCATTATTCCCTAACAAACAACTTGAATACTCAGATGCAGCCAAACTAAACAAATTGCCTTTAAATTTCCCTTCCACGCACCATACTAATCAATAAAAAGGATGACGCATACTAATCAATAAAAAGAGTGATGTGCTTTGATTCTTCCCTAGCAATCAATTGTGAATGCCCAAAGAAAAAATATTGTAGTGTTGAACAAAGGGTCACGAAAACTTCAATTTTATAAAAGGTGAAACTAATATAACTCACACAAATAATTGTTAAAAGTCTAAATAATCAAAGGTGATAAAATTGAAATATTAAACATCCAAATCATTACTAAAAATATAAATAACCAGTAGTGGGATGTCTTACATGTTTTAAAGGGTGTTACAACAATCATTCTAAACAAACTAGCATAAATAGAAGTTTATACTTCTCAGATATGCATGTACCCTTAGAAAAATGTATTATTGTACCAATCTAGTAATAATGAAGTCATATATCTACCTACTAACATGACTTCCTATAACTAAAGTCATTTACTCTCTTTTCCCTAGTTTGAAACAAGATATAATATCAAAGTAACAAGTATATCATTTAATTTATTTTAAAATAGTTTTAAATATTGTTCTTCATATATTTCACTTACAAATGAATTCTTCAAATAATTCATTTATTAATGGATAATAACTAAATTCATTCTTCATATAATTCACTTAGACATGAATTATAACTAAAGTTATTCATCTAAAACTATTTACTCTCACATTTTCTCTCTTTTCCAAAGTTCTCTTTTCCTTAGTAATTTCAAGGTAACCTTCCTGCCCATCCACTCTTCTCTCCTTAAAAGTGTCTAGAAAAACATTCACTTTCTTTCCAAGCCACCCCTTCACGAGAAGATATAATACTGCCAACAAGTAAACTCAAAATGAATTATTATTTATTGACATCTGTTATATAATTCAATTACATAGGAGTTTAAACATGTTATCTGGAATATTAAACACTCACCTTTTACGAAATTAAAGTGAAAAATAAATTAGTGATTTATGGTATTAAAGTAAAACATGTTATTTTTTTTATCAAGCACTAATGATTTGGAAAATTAAACTGAAAAGTAAATTAGTGGTTAATTAATTATGTACGATATTAAAGTGAATTTGTGATTTTATAGTGTATATTATAAATTCACTTTTTCGGTGTTTAGTATTAATTTAATGAACGACCGTCTATGTAGAAGCATCGACGGACTGTTGTTCATATGAACCAGCCCTTGTGAGTTTCAACGGATGGACTGTTGTTCATTTGAACGAGCCCCAAGCAGAGTTGCGAGTTTTAACTCGGAATTATGATAATGCAATGTGAAACGCTAATATAGCTTTTCTTGTAAACACGTAACGGTCAACCTTGTTTCAAAAATTGATAATTAAAAAAAAAAAATTAAACGGATTTTGAAAACCCTAGGTTGAAACTGAAGTTGATTTTAAAATTTTCAAATGGATTTTGAAAACCCTAGGTTGAACCTAAAGTTGATCTGCCTACTTTTCCCAACAAAATTGTTTTTCAGTTGAATCGACTCGGTTGTACTTGAGGTTCAGCTAAACCTAATTTTGTTTTTCGAATTCGCTTCATTTCGAACCTGAATCTTCAAGTTCAAGGAACGCTAGCTGTAGATAAGACCTAATAAATGTGACACAGGACCATCCCTTCCGCTGGCCCAAATATGATGCCAAACTATAAAAAGAAATTCAAGCCATATATTTCACAAATGTATTTTAACATATATTATTTTGAACATAATGATGGAAATTGTAAAAATCCCCAGATAGCTACTAGGATCCGCTAAACATAACATAATTTTATTTAATTTTCAAAGATGAAAGTAATTGCATAAAGAGATTGATTAAACCAATTATATATGTCATTTAAACAAATTTAAAAAAAACATCCAGATAATTAATGTCATTCATTTTAAAATATAATAAAATACTAAACTCATTTAAAAATTAATAAATACTAACTTGAATGGAGTATCATTACAAAAAAATATTTATATATTTCATAGGAAATAAAAAAATACAATCATCTGGTTAGGTAGTAGTGCATTGTAGTACTTAACTGGGTTGAGAACAAAATCCCAAATACCTTCCTATTTCAATGCAATGAATCACTGTTAATATTCTCTGACAGTGTAGTACTTAACAAGTTATCTAACCTGATCAGGGCCATCAAATCGATATGTATTACAGTTCCCTTATTTTCAATGCAATCGCACGATATGTATTACAGTTCGCTTATTTTCAATGCAATCGCAAATTCCCATGCTAAGCGTTCGCCGCGGTTCTGCCGCTGATGACTTATGAACAACAGGTACAATGAAACCAGGAAAAACAACAGTACAAAATTATTGGAAGGCAGCACCATTATCTTTCTATAAAGAGCTCTCGTACCTCTTTTTATCAAGCCATCCCTCAAGCCATAAAAGATAGTAGCTACAGCTTCTGCGAAACACTGCCAATTCTTCTTCCATTCTCGATTCTGCAAACAGGGAAGGCTGCCAAAGAACAACGAACAGCCAACGAGCAATGATCTCAAAAACCAAGCCAACGAACAGTGATCGCAAAAGCCGAAGAACAACGATCTCAACAAAAGGATAATATTTAATATTTAATTTTTTTTTTCCTTTTTCCTTTTAATAAAAAAAAAAGCTGATTACAAGTATACTACTCACAAAAGTTTTTATAATTTAAATTAAATAGAGTAATATTAAATGTATTTTTTAAAAGGATATTGCTTTCACTATTTAATATTTGTTTTTTTAAGAAAAAACAAAACCACATAAGAGTTAGACTATATACAAAAAAAAAATCAATTTAAATTAAATTGAATATTATTCAAAATATGTAAGTTGATGAAATATTGTTTTAAAAAATATATATAACATTTTATATTTTCTTCTTTAATTTTAAGAAAAAACAAAAGAATAACATTAATGTAGGTATAATATGATTGAACTTTTATTTTCTTTAATAATATTTAAGTTCTAGTTAACCTTACTAAGCTGATTTCGATTTCTATTGTTGTTGTAAGCACGGAAAGGTAGGAATTGAAATCATTTTAAAAACAATATACATGTCCACAATAAAATATTACACACTATATGTAGCCTGGCACTTAACATCTAAATTAACAACTACTTAGCAAACTATATCCACAACCAGGTCATAAACATAAATTGTTTGGTTATCAAAGCTAATTACGACTCATAAACACTCATTATCAGTGAAATTGCAACATCCTTTATTAGGGCTGTTATATTTTTAACAACATCATTGGTGGATTCTTTGAATAGGCCCTTCGCAAATCCCTTAAACAAATCATGAAGCGCTTCCATGAAACATTGTGCCAATTGTGCTTTCATCCTAGATTCTACAAATGTTGCAAATGCTCTACTCTCAATAACGACTACAACAACAATCTCGAAAACTGTAGACAAGGAGTAACAGTGTGAAATTTTCCAATCCCAATTTGTTTGCAAATGGTTTTCTCTCAAAAATAATTGCAACAACCATCCCAATTTTTTTTGCGAATGTTATTCTCTCAAAGACAATTGCAATGCTATACTCTCAAAAACAATTGCAACAATGATTGGGCATAAGAGTACAAAACAATGGTCACGATTTCAATTCAATTTAAATAAGTAGACTAATATTTCATTTTCAAAAATGGTTTTTTTCTTAATTTAAAAATAAACATATTTTCTTTTGTTCTTTTCTTAAACGGATATCCACATGACAATGGATCTATTTATTTTTTCTTTTAAAATACAAATTCATTTTTTTCACCCTAATCACCTTGTTGTTTCAAAGTTTGACAAATGCATCTCTTCGTCAGAGAGGTTTTCATGTTAAAAAATTATTTTTCGATATTGCTGACATAAACGAGGAGCCTTAGATTTCCAAAGCTTCTTCTACTACTATTTTTCATCATTTATTGGTTTTCACCCAAAACGAGCTAAAGATTCAAAATTAGTTGTATAATTTCTCTTTGTTTCATTAACAACCCAATTAATTCATCTATGGAATTCTTCAATTTTATATCTGCATTCTTCAGTTTTGATAAAATGTGGTGCCACCTTTCAACCCATATTTTCCTCTAGTCTTGGATCAACTATCTTTCTCTAGGATCCTTGATACCACAAGGATGTGTGGTCTAAATTTTCCGTCAAATTATGTGCACATATGCCAATTACCTATAAATGTTGCCTGATTTTCTCAAGGAAGAATATATATCTACCATGCCCCATTATTACATCTACCCCCACTCTAACTTGTCATCAATCTCCAGACAAGAGCCTATGACTAAGAAGGCCAATGTCATTTTCTTCCACTAATTTCATTTATTCATTATACTATTTATTTCTTTTCTAATCTAGTACAAGATATCATTTGAGATGGCATTCCATAATGATTTTGATATCATATTTTTACCAAGAAAATGTATGTTCTTTAGCACCTAGGTCCCCAAGGCTCTTGGAGCTGTAAACATTTTCAACTTGACCAGATGATTCCATTTGTAATAATTTCTCACTTGCCACATAAATTAAAACAAAACATTTTATTTTTCAAGAATACCTTCGAATGTAACAGTTAGTGTTTTCTAGTACACTTCAATGGTTTCTAGTGCTAACTTTAAATCCCCATGAAAGCCACCTATTGCACCAAAAAACTGATGTTATTTTCAAATTAGCTAGAAATTAGTACCAATATACCCTTCCATAGAAATTAGGCTTAAGAGAAAATCGTAGATATTTAATGCTTTCTAACGTATCTATGTTTTGAAAAAGAAAGCATCCTCCAATACCCAAATCATGAAAACCTTCGAAACCAAAATATAGACTACACGCTTATTATCATTTATTTCAATGTCTATAACCTTATTGCAATGTTTTAAAATGTTGTTCAAACATTAACTATCTCTTTTTGATCCAAAACAAGCAAGTAGAACATCATATACAAGAACTAATTGTGTGAGCACCTTAAATATGCCTATCCTCACACCTTTAATTCTCCTCATTCTCCTAGCTTCATTAAAATATATAATCAATCACTATGCTACCAAAATAAAGAGTTATGTTCCCTATCTAATCCCTTTAAAAACATAAAAAAATCTAATTTAGCGAGCACCCCATCAAGATGTGTTGCAGATATGCGAGTAACCTATAAGTGTTGCAAGATTTTCTCAATGAGGAATATATATCTACCTTGGCCCATTATTGCATCTACCCCAACTCTAACTTTTGATAAATCTCCAAACAAGAGCTTATGACTAAGAAGTCTAATGCCATTTCCTTCAACTAGATGCATTCATTCAATATATTCAGTCTTTATTTTCTAATCTAGTACAAGAGGTATTTAGAGAAATGCATTTTTATATAAGAATCCTTTTCCATAGTTTCTCCTTTGAGAAAGAATTCCATAATTATTTTGATATCATAGTTTTACAAAATAAATGTATGTTATTGAGCACCTAAGTCTCGAAGGCTCTTTGAGTTGCAATCCTTTTCAAGTTGACGAGATGATTCCATTTGTAATCATTTCTAATTTTCCACATAAAATTAAAACAAAACATTTTTTTTTTCAATAATATCTTTGGGTGTAAGAGTTAGTGTTTTCTAGTACACATCAATAGTTTGTAGCACTAACTTTAGATCCCCATGAAAGATTCCTATTGCATAAAAAAAGTGGTGTTATTTCAATTTATTTAGAAAATAGTACCAATATACCCTTCCATTGGAATTAGGCTTAAGAGAAAATCCTACATATTTGATGCTTTCTAACATTTCAATGTTTTGAAAAAGAAACCATTCTCGAATACTTGAATCATGAAAAGATTCCAACAAAATTTTATAGACCACAAGCTTATTCTCATTTATTTTAATGTCTATACCTTATTGAAATGTTGTAAAATGTTATTCAAACATTGACACTCTCTTTCGGATAAAAAATTAACAAGTATAACATCATGTACAAGAAGTAACTGTGTGTGCCCCTCAAATATTTCTATCATCGCGCCTTCAATTCTCTTCAATATCCTAAATTAATTAACAGATATAATTAATCTCCATGCTACCAAAAAAAGAGCTATGGTCCCTATGTAATCCCATTTCAAAACTAAAAAAATATAATTTTGCTTCATTGACCAATGTTACGAAGAAGGTGGTAGTCACACACCCTATAATGCACTTGTCAAACGATATTATATGCCTTAGAAATATCTACCTTGATCAATCCTACTTGCATACATGAATTTTTTATAATTTTTGATTCCTCTTGTACTAATCCTATAGCCTAATAAATATTTTTCCCTTCAACAAGCTAAACTCCTCAAGTGATATTAATTACGAGAGGATAATATTTAGTCTAATTTCAATAACCTTAGAAATAATTTTTTAAATTCACTTGCACAGGGACATACACCTAAATCCATTAAATGTCTTAAGACAATTAACTTTTGGAATGATGACCAATCAAATTAAAAACTAATAGTTATAAGCACTCTCCTAGGACCTCTCACTTATTCAATAACTCAAATAAGGTCCTCATGTGGAAGAGTTGCTTTTAAACCCAAACTGCTATATTTATTTTATTAGCTATCTTCGTCGTGAGATTTATGGCATTGTTAGTGCAAACATTGAATTAGGGTATGGGCTTGATAAGTTAAGGATGAGCCCATACATTGTTATTTCTCGTGGAATTTGTGACCATGCTAAACACACAAGGAAGAGATGTGATTCAAAGGCCATCGGGAGATAAGCCGTGTGGCGGAAGAAAGACTACATGGTAGTGTGGCCATGCTAAACATGCAAGGACAGAATGTGATTCAAAAACCGTCGGGAGATAAGGAGTGGTCTAGAAGAAATACTACATGGTAGGTGCAACAAGAACATGAGGAAACTCATAGGGAAAAAATAAAAACAAGGAATGTTAAAGGGAAAGAGAATGCATATCTCATAATTGCTAGTGGAATTGAATCTCCCATGGAGAAATAATATTATACAGTTGGATTTTGTTTTGGCAATGGATTCCCTATGATATTACTATTAGAAAAAAAGCGTTCACACTTCTGCACAACCAAAACAAAGATATTAAAATTAAACAAAAATGTTTGAACTTACACACAACGAAAACCACAGATATTACTATTAAACATAAATGTTCACACTTCCAAAAAAAATGTCTTATTTGTATAAACCATAAGTTAAACAAATAAAGTAGACAAATATATGAATTTATTTAACTTAATTAACATAATGAGCATTTAAAAATATATACCTACATATAGAGGAGGATATAATCCGAGCGACATCTCCACTCCCTATATTTCTACACATGTATATTTGAAAATATATACATATAATATTTAACTCTTTTTGCATGTGTATGTATATATATAATGTTCTTTCCTTAATTTTTTAAACAAAATTCTTCAAATTAATTTCTTCCCAAACCAAATCCTGGAGCGATTGTGAAATAAACCCATTTCTAGTTCTAGAGGGTGATGCTAATCTTATCGGAGTAGCTAGCCTAACAACCCAAGATTTAATGGGAAAATATTTCTCTATCTTGCTTTCAAAGTCACAATTCCAGTCATGGGTTACAAAGAAGAGTATGGCCATGCTAGGTTACACCCTCATGGTCAGCCTCCTAATGAATAACTCGTAGCACTTTGAACTTCTTGACGAAGGGGACCTACGAATAATATTTTAAAAAACACTGGTAATGGGACATGCATATTTGTGGCTCTAAGTGGTGATAGGTCAGTTTCAATCGTGTCATTGAGAAGCCAAAATTCAGGTATCTATGGGTTAATCTAGTAGTGTTTCCCTTGTATTTTTCGATGCGACACATTGTCATGTGGGTGGCTAAGTATATTGGAAACTTTATATATTTCGATGACAAATATTTAGTTTATTTCAAGAAATTTATCCTCTGGGTATTAATTGAAATTGAAAACTCGCTAGGGTTACGAGATGAACTCATAATCCATCATAGCAGTCCTTTTGTCATTAAAATACTAGACTGTTGGAAGGTACCACTAATGTGTACCATCTTGCATTTGGTCAGACACATCAAAAAAAATTGTAAGAATCCTCCACGTGGTAAAAAGACAAAATATGCACAACAAAGCAAGAATTTCAAGTCTCAAAGAAAATGGCATTGGTACCCATCTTGTATTATTCATGTAGATGCTAATGGAGATTAAATAAAAATTGATAAACGTGCATTAAATTATCAGAAACATAAACCTGGCATTAAAGGCTTGAGAGCCTCACTGAATTCTTCTCATTCTCCTTACTAAAAAAAAGGTGTATAATAGATATATAAATACAAGAGGATATTTGTCTCAGGAAAATTTATTTCTCCAAGGACAAATTGATCAAAATTTAGATACTCAAAAACATAACAGAGATCTTCAGACAATTTGAAAAAAGAAACACAAAGAGCAAGAATGATCAAAGTCGTTGAACATGGACAAATGAGAGCTATTAGCAGAAAATATCTCTTTTCTTTTTATTAAAAATATCATTGTTGTATATATCCAAGGTGGTATACATTTATTCTAAATTCTAAAACTAGTGCATTGTCAAAAACACAGAAAATTAAATATATTTTAGCAATTAACTTCAAAGTCCAACAATTTTGTGCTCTAGTTTCCTTTTTCAAATTTTCTTTCCCATTTAAAATTTTGGATGTTGCCTCTCCTTTTTTCAATGATTTTTTCTTCCTTGTCTCTAGCAGTGAGGTAGTTGTTTCCCACCCACCTTTTTTGTTTGTGAGAACTAATTAATTGGAGTCCAAAATTGTTACCCAACATAGTAGGTGGACATTTAACTTGTTCACCAATTCTAGATGGTAACTAACCTAACTCAGTGTGTATTATTTTACTGTGGACATGTATTTATTTATTTTTTTATTTTTTTTTATTTTTTTTATTTTATTTTTTCTAAACTTCGTAGGACCTTTCTATTATCAAAAATATTAAGGGCAGAGAGTCAGACAACAAAAAACAGATACAGTGACCTCAACTTGGCTGAAGGAAACCAAGTCTGTTGGCCACCGCATCGAGTTATAAGCAGACCAAAAATAGAATTGTCTTATCCTAGCACTAACAACATTGAGAGCTGCAATATGTCCATAATATTTACAAGTAAAAGAAGTAGAAAATCTAACAGAGTCCAAACTGAACAAACAGTGAAGTATTTAAACAGTTAAATCAATAGAAACCTGACTATGAGCTATTGGGCCTAACACCTGTGTATTGTTGTGGATAAGTTGAAGTTGTTGTTCAAGCTTACCCATCTTATCATTCAACTTCATCTATACTTTCAACATTGCATGCATATCCAGCTTCATTTGTTGCATTTCAAACAAGATAGAAGAAGTGAGACTCTTATCCTCCTTACTGGTCATAGCCTTGGCAAGTAGGCATTTCATCTTCCAATAGGTCTTAACTGACTGTTGAAAAAAAGAAACGTGACCCCGAGTGCTACCAAGATCAGTTATAAAATCCATTTGAGAAAGCTGAGTATCTATGTCCTCCTCCTCACTATCCGTGTCAACTTCCCAGCCATGAATTTCTAATTTGATAGCATCCTAATTCCCTGCATCATAGACTTGAGCAATTTCATGCAACACCTGTGTATTAGATTTCCTGCCACGCCCACTGGTGCCAGTGCCAAGAGTGGGCAGTCTACCTCGTTTCATCTTCCTCGATTGACCTTTCACCATGATGAAACTGAAAGAACTTGAAGATAGGCCTATGGCCAAATCGACGTCAGAGAACGGATAAATAAAAATAGAAGAAAGCGTCATTGCTGTGAACCCAACGCGCTTATCCTTACAGGTGAAAGTATCAGATAAATGAAACAGAGCAAGTGCAAAACCCACTGTTATATAAAATACCGCCAGCAAAGCCGTGCCAGAACCATGAAGAAAAGAGCGAGAAACAGTGATATCGGTACAAGAAAACATAGGAAACAGATAAGACATGTGCTCATGTCCAAACAGAAGACCGGGAATGACAGAAACTAGTATAAAGCCTTGTAAAATAGGAGGCTCCGCCAGCGAAACCCACCCATTTCCACTGCGAAAAGAGCGAAAAGCTGGCATGAAATTGGACCAAATAACAGTAGACAGAGGGGACAAGTTCCCATAAGTAAGGAAAGAAAGCAGAGTAGACAGACCAGAGAGACACATCATAGCCAGAATGAGAAACCATCCAAAAATGAGAGTAGCAGACCAAAAATAGCCTCAATGATTCCTGACAAATTAGGCAAATCCATCAAGGACCGAGAGATAGGATCGGAAAGAGAACAGATGAGGACAAAATCCAAACTAACCCCAGAAGCCCTCGGCAGATCAGGGGGACTGCGAAAGTGGGGCTTAACATAAGTATCCCAAAGCGCATGCCGAAACCATCTTATAAAACCAGAGTAAAAGGTCGCTAACCAAGGAACCATAGCAGTACTAAACATTCGCCATAGAGATAAAAGAAAAACTGGAAGAGGAATAGTAGGCATGGAAGGCAAAGTTACCATTCCATACCACAATCTTCGGCTGATAATACGCGCGCGGAGAGCTGGAGCTATCCCCTGCAGTGGATCGCCAAGAAGAGGTCTGAACAGAGATTGAGGAAAACCAAAAGAACCGATAATATCATAAAACTGGTGCAAATATTCCAATGTTAATACGTCTGACAGGGTGTTAATGATACGGGCTGGCTAGCGCATGCACAATTAATATGAGGAGTGGAGAACAACCGTCAAAAAGGACTTGCATAATAAAATCATCATACAAGGCGGCAACGTATCCACCACGTGGATCAGAACGGACCATCTCAACTGGCAGGCACCCCAATCGGGGTGGACATGTATATTGTTTTTAAATGGATTTCAGTTCCTACCTCTTCGTGCTTACAACAACAATAGAAATCAAGTTAGTAAGGTTAAATAGAAATTAAATATTATTAAAAAAAATAAAAGTTCAATCATGTTAAACCTATATTAATGTTATGCTTTTGTTTTTTCTTAAAATTAAAGAAGCAAATATAAAATGTTATATATATTTTTTTAAACAATATTTCATCAAATTACATATTTAGTTTTTGGAGAAGGTAATAATATTCAATTTAATTTAAATTGAAAAAAAAAATCTATATAGTCTAACTCCTATGAGGTTTTTTGTTTTCTTTGAAAAACAAATATTAGATAGTGAAAGCAATATCCTTTTAAAAAATACATTTAATATTACTCTATTTAATTTAAATTATAAAAACTTTTCTGAGTAGTATACTTGTAATCAGCTTTTATTTTTTATTAAAAGGAAAAAGCCAAAAACAAAAACTAAATATTAAATACTATGCTTTTGTTGAAAACAATGTCTTCTTCAAGAAAGTACATATTTCCATTTTTAGAGAAGGAATTGAAAACACTTTTGTATAACTGTTCTTCACGTCTATAAGAACACGTCTATGGTTTACAAGATCGCTATTCTTTGGCTTGGTTTTGAGATCGTTGTTATTCGGCTTTTGCGATCGCTGTTCTTTGGCTTGGTTTTTGAGATCGTTGCTCATTGGATGTTCGCTGTTATTTGGCAGCCTTCCCTGTTGTTTACAGAATCGAGAATGGAAGAAGAATTGGCAGAGTGTTTCACAGAAGCTGTAGCTACTATCTTTTATTGCTGGAGGGATGGCTTGAGGGATGGCTTGATAAAAAAAGGTGCGAAAGCTCTTTATAGAAAGATAATGGTGCTGCCTTCCAATGATTTCGCATTGTTGTTTTTCCTGGTTTCAATGTACCTGTTGTTCATAAGTCATCAGCGGCAGAACCACGGCGAACGCTTAGCATGGGATTTGGGCCTCGCAGTTATAGCTATTGCGATTTCATTGAAAATAAGGGAACTGTAATACATATTGATTTGATGGCCCTGATCAGTTTAGATAACTTGTTAAGTACTACACTGTCAGAGAATATTAACAATGATTCATTGCATTGAAATAGGAAGGTATTTGGGATTTTGTTCTCAACCCAGTTAAGTACTACAATGTACTACTACCTAACCAGATGATTGTATTTTTTTATTTCCTATGAAATATATAAATATGTTTTTATAATTATACTCCATTCAAGTTCGTATTTTATTAATTTTTAAATGAGTTTAGTATTTTATTATATTTTAAAATGAATGACATTAAATATCTCTTTATGCAATTACTTTTATCTTTGAAAATTAAATAAAATTATGTTATGTTTAGCGGATCCTAGTAGCTATCTGGGGATTTTTACAATTGCCGTCATTATGTTCACAATAATATATGTTAAAATACATTTGTGAAATATATGGCTTGAATTTCTTTTTATAGTTTGGCATCATATTTGGGCCAGCGGAAGGGATGGTCCTGTGTCACATTTATTAGGTCTTATATGCAGCTAGCGTTCCTTGAACTTGAAGATTCAGGTTCGAAATGAAGCGAATTCGAAAAACAAAATTAGGTTTAGCTGAACCTCAAGTCCAACCGAGTCGATTCAACTGAAAAACAATTTTGTTGGGAAAAGTGGGTGGATCAACTTCAGGTTCAATCTAGGGTTTTCAAAATCCGTCTGAAAATTTTAAAATCAACTTCAGTTTCAACCTAGGGTTTTCGAAATCCGTTTAATTTTTTTTTTTAATTATCGATTTTTGAAACAAGGTTGACCGTTACGTGTTTACAAGAAAATCTATATTAGCATTTCACATTGCATTATCATAATTCCGAGTTCAAACTCGCAACTCTGTTCGGGGATCGTTCAAATGAACAACAGTCCATCCGTTGAAACTCACAAGGGCTGGTTCATATGAAAAACAGTCCGTCGATGCTTCTACATAGATGGTCGTTCATTAAATTAATACCAAACACGGAAAAAGTGAATTTATAATATACACTATAAAATCACAAATTCACTTTAATATCATAAATAATTAATCAATCACTAATTTACTTTTCAATTTAATTTTGTAAAAGGTGAGTGTTTAATATTCCAGATAACATGTTTAAACTCCTATGTAACTGAATTATATAACCGGTAATATTAAAAAATAATTCATTTTTGAGTTTACTTGTTGCTTGGTATTATATCTTCTTCTTAAGGGGTGGCTTGGAATAATGTTTTCTAAGGCCTTTTAAGGAAAGGGGAGTGAATGGCTGGGAAAGTCTATTAAGGAAAAAAGAGAATTTTGGAAAAGAGAGAAAATGTCACTTCTTTTTGGTTTTATCATTGAATATTTCTCAGGGCATATGTAGTTGTTTGTTGGGAAAAATCAAAGCACATCACTGTTTTCATTGTTTAGTATGGTGGGTGGGAGGAAATTTAAAGATAATTTGTTTGTTTTGGCACTATCCCCACATATTTGTTGGGGCACAATGAAAACACATCACTCTTTATTGTTTAGCATAGTAGGTTGTAGTGAAATTTAAAAGTTACTAGTATGTAAAGTTGAATCTCTTCTTTGACAAAAAAGAGATTTTATACACTAATTTAGTATTTACCTTAATTATAATTTTAAAATTAAATAATAATAATATTTATTATTATAACTTCAATGCTAAAAAATATTTAATAAATAAAAATTATAAAAATATTTATTTAATAAATAATAAATTAAATAATTTTTATAAAACAATTAATTAAAATATCTCTCCATTTTAATGCTTTAAAAATTTAAATTACACACAAACAAAAAATTATAAAAATTTATAAATAGTTTTTTTATTAAATCATAATGTTTAAAAAATAACTTTTTAAGTAAATCAATAAATATCAATAAAAATAACCAAAAAATTATTATTAACTATTATTATTACTAGTAATTTACTTTATTAATTTTAATTTGTTTTTAATATTTCTTAAAAAAAAATTTAAAAATAAATAAATAAATAAATATAATAAAATAAAATAAAATTTTAATTTGTTTTTATTTGTTGGTGAAGCTAGTAGTGTTTCCCTTGGAGTTCTCGATGCGACACATTGTCATGCGGGTGGCTAAGTATATTGGAAACTTTATATATTTCGATGACAAATCTTTATTTTATTTCAAGAAATTTATCCTCTAGGTATTAATTGAAATTGAAAACTCGCTAGGGTTACGAGATGAACTCATAATCCATCATAGCAGTCCTTGTGTCATTAAAATCCTAGACTATTGGAAGGTACCACTAATGTGTACCATTTTGCATTTGGTCAGACACATCAAAAAAAACTGTGAGATTCATCCACTTGGTAAAAAGACAAAATATGCACAACAAAGCCAGAATTTGTACCCATCTTGTATTATTCATGTAGACGCTAATGGAGATTAAATAAATGTTAATAAACACATTAAATTATCATAGACATAAACATGGCATAAAAGGCTTGAGAGCCTCACTGAATTCTTCTCATTCTCCTTATTCAAAAAATGTGTATAATAGATATATAAATACAAGAGGATATTTGTCTCAAGAAAATTTATTTCTCCGATGACAAATTGATCAAAGTTTAGATACTCAAAAACATAGCATAGATCTTCCGACAATTTGAAAAAATAAACCCAAAGAGCAAGAATGATCAAAGTCGTTGAACATGGACAAAAGAGAGCTATTAGCAGAAAATCTCTCTTTTCTTTTTATTAAAATTATCATTGCTTTTTATATCAAAGGAGGTATACATTTATTCCAAATTCTAAAATTAGTGTATTATCAAAAACACAAAAAATTAAATATATTTTAGCAATTAACTTCAAAGTCCAACAATCTTGTGCTCTAGTTGCAGTTTTCCTTCTCTTTTTCCTTTCTCAAATTTTCTTTTCCATTTAAAATTTTGGATGTTGCCTCTCCTTTTTTCAATGATTTTTTCTTGTCTCTAGGAGTGAGGTAGTTGTTTCCCACCCACATTTTTGTTTGTGAGAACTAATTAATTGGAGTCCAAAATTGTTACCCAACATAGTAGGTGGACATTTAACTTGTTCACCAATTCTAGATGGTAACTAACCTAACTCAGCGTGTATTACTTTATTGTAGACATGTATAGTGTGTAATATTTTATTGTGGACATGTATATTGTTTTTAAAATGATTTCAATTCCTACCTTTCCGTGCTTACAACAACAATAGAAATCGAAATCAGCTTAGTAAGGTTAACTAGAACTTAAATATTATTAAAGAAAATAAAAGTTCAATCATATTAAACCTATATTAATGCTATGCTTTTGTTTTTCTTAAAATTAAAGAAGAAAATATAAAATGTTATATATATTTTTTAAAACAATATTTCATCAACTTACATATTTCGAATAATATTCAATTTAATTTGAATTGAAAAAACTTTTGTATATAGTCTAACTCTTATGAGGTTTTGTTTTTTCTTAAAAAAACAAATATTAAATAGTGAAAGCAATATCCCTGAACTTGAAGATTCAGGTTCGAAATGAAGCGAATTCGAAAAACAAAATTAGGTTTACCTGAACCTCAAGTACAACCGAGTCGATTCAACTGAAAAACAATTTTGTTGAGAAAAGTAGGCGGATCAACTTCAGGTTCAACCTAGGGTTTTCAAAATCCGTTTGAAAATTTTAAAATCAACTTCAGTTTCAACCTAGCGTTTTCAAAATTCGTTTAATTTTTATTTTTTAATTATCGATTTTTGAAACAAGGTTGACCGTTACGTGTTTACAAGAAAATCTATATTAGCGTTTCACATTGCATTATCATAATTCTGAGTTAAAACTCGCAACTCTGCTTGGGGCTCGTTCAAATGAACAACAGTCCATCCGTTGAAACTCACAAGGGCTGGTTCATATGAACAACAGTCCGTCGATGCTTCTACATAGACGGTCGTTCATTAAATTAATACTAAACACCGAAAAAGTGAATTTATAATATACACTATAAAATCACAAATTCACTTTAATATCGTAAATAATTAATTAACCACTAATTTACTTTTCAGTTTAATTTTCCAAATCATTAGTGCTTGATAAAAAAAATAACATGTTTTACTTTAATACCATAAATCACTAATTTATTTTTCACTTTAATTTCGTAAAAGGTGAGTGTTTAATATTCCAGATAACATGTTTAAACTCCTATGTAACTGAATTATATAACGGGTAATATTAAATAATAATTCATTTTTGAGTTTACTTGTTGCTTGGTATTATATTTTCTCCTGAAGGGGTGGCTTGCAATAGAAAGTGAATGTTTTCTAAGGCCTTTTAAGGAGAGAAGAGTGAATGGCTGGGAAAGTTTACTAAGGAAAAAAGAGAACTTTGGAAAAGAGAGAGAAAATGTGAGAGTAAATAGTTTTAGATGAATAACTTTAGTTATAATTCATGTCTAAGTGAATTATATGAAGAATGAATTTAGTTATTATCCATTAATAAATGAATTATTTGAAGAATTCATTTGTAAGTGAAATATATGAAGAACAATATTTAAAACTATTTTAAAATAAATTAAATGATATACTTGTTACTTTGATATTATATCTTGTTTCAAACTAGGGAAAAGAGAGTAAATGACTTTAGTTATAGGAAGTCATGTTAGTAGGTAGATATATGACTTCATTATTACTAGATTGGTACAATAATACATTTTTCTAAGGGTACATGCATCTCTGAGAAGTATAAACTGCTATTTATGCTAGTTTGTTTAGAATGATTGTTGTAACACCCTTTAAGACATGTAAGACATCCCACTACTGGTTATTTATATTTTTAGTAATGATTTGGATGTTTGATATTTCAATTTTATCACCTTTGATTATTTAGAATTTTAACAATTATTTGTGTGAGTTATATTAGTTTCACCTTTTATAAAATTGAAGTTTTCGTGACCCTTTGTTCAACACTACAATATTTTTTCTTTGGGCATTCACAATTGATTGCTAGGGAAGAATCAAAGCACATCACTCTTTTTATTGATTAGTATGCGTCATCCTTTTTATTGATTAGTATGGTCCGTGGAAGTGAAATTTAAAGGCAATTTGTTTAGTTTGGCTGCATCCGAGTATTCGAGTTGTTTGTTAGGGAATAATGGTCGTTGTTTAATATTAATCTTTGTCACTTCTTTTTGGTTTTATCATTGAAGATTTCTCGGGGCATATGCAGTTGTTTGTTGGGAAAAATCAAAGCACATCACCGTTTTCATTGTTTAGTATGGTGGGTGGCAGGAAATTTAAAGGTAATTTGTTTGTTTTGGCACTATCCCCAGATATTTTTTGGGGCACAATGAAATCACATCACTCTTTATTGTTTAGCATAGTTGATTGTAGTGAAATTTAAAAGTTACTAGTACGTAAAGGTGAATCTCTTCTTTGACAAAAAAGAGATTTCATACACTAATTTAATATTTACCTTAATTAGAATTTTAAAATTAAATAATAATAATATTTATTATTATAACTTCAATGCTAAAAAATATTTAATAAATAAAAATTATAAAAATATTTATTTAATGAATAATAATTGAAAATATAGATTAAATATTTTTTATAAAAAAATTAATTGAAATATCTCTCCATTTTAATGATATAAAATGTAATATCCCATTTCGGGGATATCTCTAAAACACGACAAACTCCAACCAGAGATTGACTGGGAGGGCATTTACCGGATATGTCACCTCTAAAGAGGACAAGATCCAGAGGCTACCTGGCCCTTTCCAGACTCTATCTAGGAGCGAAAGATAAACACACCAAGTGGTATAGAACTAGAGCACTCAAAAACAATAATAGAAATAGAAAGAGAATACAGCAACTACGGCAACAACGAAAACTATGGCAACTCAACCATAAAACATAGACAGGAAATGCTGAGCCATTTCATTAATCTGAGAAATGTAATTAAGTACAAGAGGTGATCTTATGCAAGGCAAGTAAGAAAACACTCTCAAAAAAGACAGGAAATGGTTGCTCTATGAACTGCGTCCCAGTTGCTGCAAAATGTCATGTAGCTTCTACTGCTGGAATCAACAGAAGATTAGGGGCTGATCCCCTTGCCAGAATGAGATGAAAATCAGTAAATCTCCTCTCCTTAGCAACCCAGACAACATCCAAGAACCATTCCAAGAATGGCCGACCCTAGAAATCACTAGAAACTACCTCCCCAGTGAATTACGCTGGCCTCCAAGGCACTGTACAGTGGCTAGATAGAAACAGCTGAAATACTACCACAAACTCTGCCAAAACCCTCTGATGGGCAAAGGATGACCCTTTGCTCAAAATCCCGACGAAGTCACCTGCCGAAATCCCAATCTGAAGCTCCTCCACAACGGACTGCATCCTCTCTCCCAGTGATTGCGCAGTATCTATAAGCTCTAGCTCCGCAACAAACCCAAACAATGAAACAACTCACAAAATACTGAAAAACAAACCTTTCCCGAGCAGGAACTCGAAGTCCCCCGAGGCTAAGGGCGAGATCTCCGACAGGAGACACTCAATGCACTAAACAGTGCTGCAGATAGGCTAAACAGTCAGCGTGCTGAAGAAGACAAAAGTCTCACTCCAAAATCAACAAGTCAAGAATATCAAACAAGGAGGCTCTTCCATCTTTTATAACATTGGTTTCCCTCCAAAACCCGTCGTAGCCTCTCTCTCCTCCACATTCTCATCCTTATCTACGCAGAACCTTCTAGAGTGCACGTACGCCCCCCTCCTCTACGTGGTCTTTGGCCCCCTTGACCCTCCCTTGAGTCACAACGTTGTGCTACTAGGCGGATGTCTTATTCTACTAAAGTGAGTTAGACCCTCTTTACTCACTTTTATTTATTTTCAAACCACAGACAGCAAAACTATACAAAATCAAATATTTCAATTAGCTGTCGCTAATTAGGAATATTATAGTCCCCCCTGGCAAAACGTTGCTTGCCCTCAAGCAACTGAAGTGATGGATGCTACAGAATCTTCTCGCTCTCCCAAGTGGCATCCTCATCCGGCAAATTCTTCCACCTCACCAAGAATTCCCAGACCGTCCTGCTCCGTAGCCGCCTCTCCCTAGTATCAATAATGGCCTCCAGCTACAACACCAAGTGTCCCTCATCATCTGTAGGTGGTAGCTCCTCTGTCACTGTCACCTACTGTCCCAGCGCCTTCTCCAGGCATGATAAATGGAAAATTTTGTGGATCTTTCTGCCTTAGGGCAGCTCCAATTCATATGCAACCTTCCCAATCTTGCGTATCACCCTGTATGGCCCATAGAAACGAGGCTTGAGCTTCTCAGCTCCCTTCTGCTTCAGCGATGACTGTCGGTATGGCTGTAAGCGTGGGTAGACCAAGTCACCTACCTCAAACTATCGCTCCACCCGACCTCTGTCGACATACAACTTTTGTTGGTTCTATGTTGTAGCCATGTTGTCCTTGAGAGCTCGGAGGATATCTTGACTCTCTTGGATCCACATCTTGGCTCTAAGAGCCTTACTGGCACCAAACATCACATCAGCAAATGATAAAGGATGGTACCCATACAAAGCGTAAAATGGTGACATACCAATAGACATGTGATGTGTCGAGTTGTAGCAGTACTCCCCAAAATGCAACCATCTCAACCATGCTTGTTGCTACCCACTGACATAGTTACGCAAGTAGCCCTCCAGCCACTTGTTAACTATCTCTGTCTCTCCATCCGTCTGTGGGTTGTAACTGGTACTCGATGTCAACTCTGTCCCCACTAGCCGAAAAAGCTCCTACCAAAATTCGCCCATGAAGCGGTTGTCCCTGTCACTGATGATGGTCTTAGGAAGACCATGCAACCTGAAAATCTCTTGGAAGAATAGCTCAGCCACCTGTGTTGTTGTGTAATGCTCGGATATGGCGAAAAAGTGTGCATACTTTGTCAGTCGATCAATGATGACAAAGATACAATCCTTGCCCTGCACCCCGAGCAACCGTGTCATGAAATCCATCGATATGCTCTCCCATTTTCCCTCCGGAATGGGAAGAGGCTGCAACAACCCTACGGGATGGCTCATCTCACCCTTGTTCCTCTGACAAATTTCACACTCCGTGATGTGCTAGAGTACGTCCTCCTTGAGGCCCCTCCATGAGAACCTCTCTCTAATGGCCCTGTAGGTTTTGGTAAACCCCTGATGGCCTCCCAATGGAGAATCATGTGATGCCTGAAGTATCTTCTTCTTAAGCTGAGATCCCTCAGTCAAGAAGATCATGTCCCTATAATAGATGATCTCATCAACCACCCTGTACCTATCATCTACCACCTGTCCGTCCAGCACCTCACATGCAAACCTGTCCTTGGAGTACTCAACTAAAATTCGAGCCCTCCAATCTATGTCCTAGCTCATAAGAGATAACATGGTTGGTCTACGTGAAAGGGCATCTGCTACCACGTTATTCTTACCCTTAACATACTCAATGTAAAATTCATATGCTTGGATCTTGCTGATCCACTTCTGCTACCTTTCCTGTAGCTGCTTCTGCTCCAAAAAGAACCTGAGGCTGTTGTGGTCAGTCCTCACCCTGAATCTATTCCCTACCAGATACTGCTGAAATTTGGCCAATGCATGCATGATGGCCAACATCTCCTTGTCATATATGGAATACAACCTCTCATGCGGAAGGAGCTTCCAGCTCTCAAAATCTATAGGGTGTCCCCTCTACATCAATACTGCGCCGATCCCCTCTCCCAACGCATCACACTCCAAGACAAATGGCTGCGTAAAATCCAACAATACAAGCACTGGGAAGCTACTCATCACCTTCTTGAGCATATCAAAGTATTTTTGCACTGTATCTGTCCAACCAAATGCCCCTTTCTTCGTCAAATCTATAAGGGGTGCAGCAAGCTGTGAGATCCCTCTGACGAAATTCTTGTAATAGGCACATATCCAAATGAACACTCGAAGTTCTGTCACATTATTTGGCTTCAACCAATCTCTAATGGCTCTAATATTCTCCTTGTGGACCCTCAGTCCATCCACTCGAATGATGTGACCCAAAGATAGCATCTCTGTCATCCCAAACTCACACTTGGAGAGCTTCGCATAGAACTGTTGCTCTTCCAAGATGCATAGTACTGCCTCTATATTCTGGAGATGCTCCTCCCACGTCCTGCTATATATGAGTATGTCATCAAAGAAAACTAATACAAACTTCCTCAGATGACTGCGGAAGATATGGTTCATGCAAGACTAAAAGGTGGCCGGTGCATTGGTTAGCCCAAAGGCATAACCAAAAACTCAAAGTACCCATAATGACACCTGAAGGCAGTCTGGGAATGTCCTGTTCCCTCACGCGAATCTGATGATACCCTGATCTCGAATCAATCTTTGAGAAGAACTTAGCTCCTCTTAGCTCATCCATCAGCTCATCGATCCTGGGTATAGGGTACCTATTCTTCAGAGTCTTCTTGTTCAGGGCCCTGTAGTCAATACACATCCTCAAGGTGTCGTCCTTCTACTTCACCAGCACTACAGAAGAAGCAAACGGACTCGTGCTTGGTCTAATGTGTCCAAGAGCCAACAACTCCTAGATGGCCCACTCAATCTCATCCCGATAGGCTTTAGGATGCCTATAGGGTGTAGTGATCACTGCCTGGATACCATGCTCAAGCTCGATGGTATGCTCAAACCCTCTATCTGGTGGCTGCCCTGGTGGTATATCCCCAAACACTACCTCATTCCTGTCAAGGATAGCCTGTATCTCTGGATGGATTGCTCGACCGGTGGTCTCTTCCTCTGATGCCCGCAACTCAACCGCTGACTCTATGTTTCCCTTCCAGAAGTTTGCCTCCATCCGTTGTGCCAAAATTGTCTGAGGTGGGTATGTATGTATCCTGCGGATCTTCTCGTGATTCTCGGTTTTCTTGTCATCCCACTCCATCTCTAAGGCCTCCCAATCTGTGGTGACCTTTCCCAGAGTAATCAACCACTGAACACCCAGTACCACATTGGTATCTGGTATGTTGACCATGAAAAAGTGATCAGTCACGCTGTAAGTACCCATCATCATTGCTAACTCTGGAACATACCTGGCACACTCCATCATCTGGGCTCCTGGGACCAAGACTGAAAACCTGTCAAAACTCTCGGTCTGTATACCTCTCCGCTCGACCATCTGTGCATCAATGAAGGTGTGGGTTGCCCCACTGTCAACCAAGACTGATACTTGTTGGCCACATACTGTCCCATGTACGCACAGCGTCAAATACTTAGGAAATCCTCGTAAGGCTGCAAGGGCCCCTCCTGTGGGTGAAAAAGTTGCACCTCCTATCCCTGGAGGTGGATGCGGCAACTGATCCTGGGCCATCTGACTATCTCCTGCCTCCTCATCATCCTCCTCATCCTCTTCCCCGCTATCATTAGAGAAGACCTCAATGAAGTGTGTTTTTCCAGCAGCACACGTATGCCTTGGTGCCCGTGGCTCTTGACAAGTGAAGCACAACCGCTTCTTACTCAACTCCCTCCTGGCCTCCTCATCTACCTATGCCCATCCTGGATTCCCTTTAGGAGGGGGAACCCTCACATCCTTCCCCTTGGGCTAGAAACCCTGTCTCTGGGGGTAAGGTGTCTGCATCCTAGGCAATGCATCCTGCAAATCCCTGGTCCTCCTCATAGCATCCTGGAGTGTAGCTGGTCTAGTGGATCTGACTAGACCTCGAAGTGGCTCTACCAATCCCTCCAAAAACATATAGATCATCTGTGTCGCAGATAGATCTGGCACCATCACCGAAACCCTCAAGAAATCTGCAATGTATGTCTCTGGGCTCCTTGTCTGTTTGAGCTTCGTCAGCTCAACAAAATGCTGTTCCGGATCCCTCCAGTCAAAACGCTATATCGTACTCCTGGTAAACTTGGCATATGTCATCACTGTGGAATGCCCGAGTGTCACCATCCCATGGAACCACCAGTCCTGGGCCTCACCATCCAAATGTAATGTTTCCACCTTGATGGCCTCCATCTACAACATCTGGTGAAGCTGGAAATAGATGTCAAGCTTCTCCACCCAAGACTTTGCCGAACTGTTTGACGATCCATCAAACGTAGGCAAATGAAATCTACTAGAGGCATGGTGGGAATCTCCATCATGGTAATTCCAGTGCCCTCTATGATGGTCGCGGGGTCTACTATCCCGCTGGAGCTGCACAAAATCTTTGAATGTGAGAGCATCCCTGAATTCCTTTCCGTAGGACTGATACTCTGCAAAATACTCATCTAAGTGTCCAAGTTCTGCCTCCTGCTGCGCTCTTGCCCCTGTATATGCTCCCAAGAAAGTGGGCATGGTAGAGAGGGTAGGTGTACAAGAAGCCATCGGCTGAGGAATATCACACTGAGCAGCGTCCTACTCCGGAAAATGATGGGATGTACCTGATCCCTCTCCGACCTGAAAAACCCCTCGAGTCTCACGCTGCCTAGCCTCCACAGCTGTGAACCTCTGGCCCATCACCTCAATCTGTCTAGCTAAATCCTGCACAGACTTGAGGAGTGCCTCTCCAAACTTTTTGGCCTCTATGTCATCTGCCATTAGTTATTTCTCTCTTAAATCTACTACAAGCTCGACCTCATCTGTATCTATCACAGGCTCTCTCTCCCGATCTGCGTCCTCTTGTCGGGCACAGTCTTCCTCTTCGTAGGTGACCTCCAACCTACACTCATGGTCTCCATACTTCCTGCCTCTGTACGGTCTCTTCCCTGATGTGATAGACCACAGGCTGAGCCAGAACTATGCTTTGATACCACTGTAATATCTTGTTTCGGGGATATCTCTAAAACACGGCAAACTCCAACTAGAGATTGACTGGGAGGGCGTTTACCAGATATGTCACCTCTAAAGAGGATGAGATCCGGAGGCTACCTAGCTCTTTCTAGACTCTGTCTAGGAGCGAAAGATAAACACAGCAAGTGGTATAGAACTAGAGCGCTCAAAAACAATAATAGAAATAGAAAGAGAATACAGCAACTACGACAACAACTGCAACTATGGCAACTCAACCAGAAAACATAGAGAGGAAATGCTGAGCCATTTTATTAATCTGAGAAATGTGATGAAGTACAAGAGGTGATCTTGCGCAAGGCAAGTGAGAAAACACTCTCAAAAAAGATAGGAAATGGCTGCTCTATGAACTGCATCCCAGCTGCTGGAAAAATGTCGTGTAGCTGCTACTGCTAGAATCGACAGAAGATTAGAGGCTGATCCCCTTGCCGGAATGAGATGAAAATCGGTAAATCTCCTCTCCTCGGCAAACCAGACAAGATCCAAGAACCATTCCAAGAATGGTCGAGCCCATAAATCACCAGAAACTTTCTTCCCAGTGAATTACACTGGCCTCCAAGGCACTGTGCAGTGGCTAGATAGAAACAGCTGAAATACTGCCACAAACTCCGCCAAAACCCTTCGACGGGAAAAGGCTGACCCTCTGCACAAAATCCCGACGAAGTCACCTACCGAAACCCCAATGGGAAGCTCCTCCACAATGGACTGCATCCTCTCTCCCAGTGACTGTGCAGTCTCTATAAGCTCCAGCTCCGCAACAAACCCAAACAATGAAATGACTCACAAAATACTGAAAAATAAACCTTGCCCGAGCAGGCACTCAAAGTCCCCCCGGGCTAAGGGCGAGATCTCTGACCGAAGACACTCAATGCACTAAACATTGTTGCAGATAGGCTAAACAGCTAGCGTGCTCAAGAAGACAAAAGTCTCACTCCAAAATCAACAACTCAAGAATGATCCAAATGAGGAGGCTCCTCCATCTTTTATAACATTGGTTTCCCTCCAAAACCCGTCATAGCCTCTCTCTCCTCCACATCCTCATCCTTATCTGCGCAGAAGCTTCTAGAGTGCATGTATCCCCCCCTCCTCTATGTGGTGTTTGGCCCCCTTGACCCACTCTTGAGTCACAACGTTGTGCTACTAGTTGGATGTCTTATTCTACTAAAGCGAGTTAGACCCTCTTTACTCACTTTTTATTTATTTTCAAACCATAGACGGCAAAACTATACAAAATCGAATATTCCAATTAGCTATCACTAATTAGGAATATTACATAAAAATTTAAATTACACACAAACATAAAATTATAAAAATTTATAAATAATTTTTTTATTAAATCATAATGTTGGAAAAATAAATTTTTAAGTAAATCAATAAATATCAATAAAAATAACCAAAAATTTATTATTATTATTAGTAATTTACTTTATCAATTTTAATTTGTTTTTAATATTTCTTAAATTAAAAAAGAAGCATATTGTATATATTTGAGATAAACAAATATGTTATATCAGTACAATCCAAAACGAATTATCCCCATAAATATCTCTCAGTAATATTTAGTATTTAGTAATTCTAACATATAGAAAGATCCATAGTTTTAGAAGTTGACTTATTAATCTCATGAAAAAAATATATTAAAAAGGATTCCATAAATTGATTATATGTTATATTTAATTCTAGTGGTAATAGAGGGATAGATTTATTTTTATTGTGAATGCTTAGTGAGTATAATGAATCACACATGACCTAAATATTTTCAATCCCTCTATGAAGAAATACAACTAGTGGAAGGAAATAGGCTTTTATTTGGATATTGATCAAAAGTTGGAGTTGGGTAGATAAATATTACTCCCTGAGAAAATTATTCAACACCCCTAACTTAAAAAAGAATTAGTGTTTATTGTTGGGTGTTCATATTATTCATTTATATGAAGAATTAAAACATGTTATCCTAATATTAAACACTCACCCTATAGAAGATTAAAGTGAAAAGTGAATTAGTGATTTATGTTTTTAATAAAGCTAATTAGTGGTGTTTGGTATTAAAGTTGCATTAGTATATACTATTATTTCATTTTATCTTTTCTAAAAGTGAATTATATATATATATATATATATATATATATATATATATATATATATATATATATATATATATATAATATTACTATAAATATTATATATATATCTATCTATCTATATATATATATATATATATATATATATATATATATATAATATTTACTATAAATATTATATATATATCTATCTATCTATATATATATATATATATATATATAGTAAATATTATATATTTACAATATATATTATATCAAATATATATTTATAACATAAAGTCTATAGACAAAAAAAAATACCTCGCAGCATTTGAAAGATGAACTAAGGTTCTAAAACCTTTATACATCGCGCCGCGTAACCAAAATATTATAACATTTATCCAAGGTCTTAAACCTTTACAACTATTATTTCATGGATTTGAAGCATCTTCGTGCAAACTAGTTTAATCGCCTATGTCATCCATTCGGGCCTATGCCGACTATACACCCGAACGGCGTGAAAGCGCTCCTATTGGTCGATGGTGGACCCCCAGTGGACTTCATACAAAAATCAACCACATTTCATAATTATTTATCGCATCCATTTCTAGCAGGCGTGACGTCATATTCCAATCATGTGATCGGCTTGTGGTTGGTCAAGGGCTTTGTGACATGGCAAGGTGGGACCGGTCTATCACATGTCTTGGGTGAGTTGTGACGTCGGCTCAAAAATGCGCGATAGCCTTTTGATTTGTTGACGAGTGTGAGGACATGGATGCATGGGTTCCACTCAAGTGACATGGCCCCGATTCAAATCAAAGTAAATGGCAGTAAGGGTTATGGTCAGTGGGTGAAGTTTTAAAGGCAGGCAGGTAAATAGATAAGGCGTGGGATGGAGGGCTTTATGATTGTGGGTGCATGGTGATTGAACCATGACCTTTCAACATAAAATAGGCAACAACTATTAACCAAAGAAATGAAATTGGTTTATAAACACAAGTTTTTAATGCTTGATGGAGTGTAAATAAAAATGAAAAATTTTAGCTCCTATTGTCCTTCAAATTTCCATCAAACTTAACTTTCTTTCCTCCTTCTGCGTTGCAGTTGGAATTAATATTTCCAACAGTCACATTTCATGAATATGTTCGTTTTTTTTGTATTGCAATATTAGATTTACCACCGAGGTTGTCAATTGCCAATGAACCTCCAAGATCTGGTGCTCACATTCAAGATTGATGGATCAGAGTCCATCATTTTAATGCCATGTATTTTAAAGAAAATAACATAAAGAATTGAATGAATTCAATCATGAAGAAAAATATAAAAAATATAAAATATAAAGTATAAAATATTTATATATTTCATATGAAATAAAAAATTCAATCCCTTGGGTTATATAGAAGTTTTAAAAGATAATCCTAGGTTGAGAAGAAAATCCCAAATACCATCCCATCTTTACACTTAATAAATCCTATGTATTCATCAATATTCTAGAATGTAGCGTGGCACTTAACATCTAAATTAACAACTACTTAGCAAACTATATCCACAACCAGGTCATAAACATAAATTGTCTGGTTATCAAAGCTAATCACGACTCATAAACACTCATTATCAGTGAAATTGCAACATCCTTTATTAGGGCTGTTATATTTTTAACAACATCATTGGTGGATTCTTTGAATAGGCCCTTCGCAAAGCCCTTAAACAAATCATGAAGCACTTCCATGAAACATTGTGCCAATTGTGCTTTCATCCTAGATTCTACAAATGTTGCAAATGCTCTGCTCTCAATAACGACTACAACAACAATCTCGAAAACTGTAGACAAGGAGTAACAGTGTGAAATTTTCCAATCCCAATTTGTTTGCAAACAGTTTTATCTCAAAAATAATTGCAACAACCATCCCAATTTTTTTTGCGAATGTTATTCTCTCAAAGACAATTGCAATGTTATACTCTCAAAAAAAATTGCAACAATGATTGGGCATAAGAGTACAAAACAATGGTCACGATTTCAATTCAATTTAAATAAGTAGACTAATATTTCATTTTCAAAAATGGTTTTTTTCTTAATTTAAAAATAAACATATTTTCTTTTGTTCTTTTCTTAAACGGATATCCACATGACAATGGATCTATTTATGTTTTCTTTTAAAATAAAAATTCATTTTTTTCACCCTAATCACCTTGTTGTTTCAAAGTTTGACAAATGCATCTCTTCGTGAGAGAGGTTTTCATGTTAAAAAATTATTTTTCGATATTGCTGACATAAACGAGGAGCCTTAGATTTCCAAAGCTTCTTCTACTACTATTTTTCTTCACTTATTGGTTTTCACCCAAAAGGAGCTAAATATTCAAAATTAGTTGTATAATTTCTCTTTGTTTCATTAACAACCCAATTAATTCATCTATGAAATTGTTCAATTTTATACCTGCATTCTTCAGTTTTTATAAAATGTGGTGCCACCTTTCAACCCATATTTTCCTCTAGTCTTGGATCAACTATCTTTCTCTAGGATCCTTGATACCACAAGGATGTGTGGTCTAGGTTTTCCGTCAAATTATGTGCACATATGCCAATTACCTATAAATGTTGCCTGATTTTCTCAAGGAAGAATATATATCTACCATGCCCCATTATTACATCTACCCCCACTCTAACTTGTCATCAATCTCCAGACAAGAGCCTATGACTAAGAAGGCCAATGTCATTTCCTTCCATTAATTTCATTTATTCATTAAACTATTTCTTTCTTTTCTAATCTAGTACAAGATATCATTTGAGATGGAATTCCATAATGATTTTGATATCATATTTTTACCAAGAAAATGTATGTTCTTTAGCACCTAGGTCCCCAAGGCTCTTGGAGTTGTAAACCTTTTCAACTTGACCAGATGATTCCATTTGTAATCATTTCTCACTTGACACATAAATTAAAACAAAACATTTTATTTTTCAAGAATACCTTCGAATGTAACAGTTAGTGTTTTCTAGTACACTTCAATGGTTTCTAGTACTAACTTTAATTCCCCATGAAAGCCACCTATTGCACCAAAAAACTGACGTTATTTTCAAATTAGCTAGAAATTAGTACCAATATACCCTTCCATAGAAATTAGGCTTAAGAGAAAATCATAGATATCTAATGCTTTCTAACGTATCTATGTTTTGAAAAAGAAAGCATCCTCCAATACCCAAATCATGAAAACCTTCGAAACCAAAATATAGACTACACGCTTATTATCATTTATTTCAATGTCTATAACCTTATTGCAATGTTTTAAAATGTTGTTCAAACATTAACTATCTCTTTTTGATCCAAAACAAGCAAGTAGAACATCATATACAAGAACTAATTGTGCGAGCACCTTAAATATGCCAATCCTCACACCTTTAATTCTCCTCATTCTCCTAGCTTCATTAAAATATATAATTAATCACTATGCTACCAAAATAAATATTTATGTTCCCTATCTAATCCCTTTAAAAACATAAAAAAATCTAATTTAGCTAGCACCCCATCAATATGTGTTGCAGATATGCGAGTAACCTATAAGTGTTGCAAGATTTTCTCAATGAGGAATATATATCTACCTTGGCCCATTATTGCATCTACCCCAACTCTAACTTTTGATAAATCTCCAAAAAAGAGCTTATGACTAAGAAGTCTAATGTCATTTCCTTCAACTAGATGCATTCATTCAATATATTCAGTCTTTATTTTCTAATCTAGTACAAGAGGTATTTAGAGAAATGCATTTTTATATAAGAATCCTTTTCCATAGTTTCTCCTTTGAGAAAGAATTCCATAATTATTTTGATATCATAGTTTTACAAAATAAATGTATGTTATTGAGCACCTAAGTCTCAAAGGCTCTTTGAGTTGCAATCCTTTTCAAGTTGACGAGATGATTCCATTTGTAATCATTTCTAATTTTCCACATAAAATTAAAACAAAACATTTTTTTTTTCAATAATATCTTTGGGTGTAAGAGTTAGTGTTTTCTAGTACACATCAATAGTTTGTAGCACTAACTTTAAATCCCCATGAAAGATTCCTATTGCATAAAAAAAGTGGTGTTATTTCAATTTATTTAGAAAATAGTACCAATATACCCTTCCATTGGAATTATTCTTAAGAGAAAATCCTACATATTTGATGCTTTCTAACATTTCAATGTTTTGAAAAAGAAACCATCCTCGAATACTTGAATCATGAAAAGATTCCAAAAAAAAATTATAGACCACAAGCTTATTCTCATTTATTTTAATGTCTAAACCTTATTGAAATGTTGTAAAATGTTATTCAAACATTGACAATCTCTTTCGGATAAAAAATTAACAAGTATAACATCATGTACAAGAAGTAACTGTGTGCGCCCCTCAAATATTTCTATCCTCGCGCCTTCAATTCTCCTCAATCTCCTAAATTAATTAACAGATATAATTAATCTCCATGCTACCAAAAAAAGAGCTATGGTCCCTATGTAATGCCATTTCAAAACTAAAAAAATATAATTTTGCTTCATTGACCAATGTTACGAAGAAGGTGGTAGTCACACACCCCATAATGCACTTGTCAAACGATATTATATGCCTTAGAAATATCTACCTTGATCAATCCTACTTGCATACATGAATTTTTTATAATTTTTGATTCCTCTTGTACTAATCCTATAGCCTAATAAATATTGTTCCCTTCAAAACGCTAAACTCCTCAAGTGATATTAATTACGAGAGGATAATATTTAGTCTAATTTCAATAACCTTATAAATAATTTTTTAAATTCACTTGCACAGGGACATACACCTAAATCCATTAAATGTCTTAAGACAATTAACTTTTGGAATGATGACCAATCAAATTAAAAACTAACAGTTATAAGCACTCTCCTAGGACCTCTCACTTATTCAATAACTCAAATAAGGTCCTCATGTGGAAGAGTTGCTTTTAAACCCAAACCACTATATTTATTTTATTAGCTATCTCCGTCGTGAGATTTGTGGCATTGTTAGTGCAAACATTGAATTAGGGTATGGGCTTGATAAGTTAAGGATGAGCCCATACATTCTTATTTCTCATGGAATTTGTGACCATGCTAAACACACAAGGAAGATATGTGATTCAAAGGCCATCAGGAGATAAGCCGTGTGGCGGAAGAAAGACTACATGGTAGTGTGGCCATGCTAAACATGCAAGGACAAAATGTGATTCAAAAACTGTCGAGAGATAAGGTGTGGTCTAGAAGAAAGACTACATGGTAGGTGCAACAAGAACATGAGGAAACTCATAGGGAAAAAATAAAAACAAGGAATGTTAAAGGGAAAGAGAATGCATATCTCATAACTGCTAGTGGAATTGAATCTCCCATGGAGAAATAATATTATACAGTTGGATTTTTGTTTTGGCAATGGATTCCCTATGATATTACTATTAGAAAAAAACGTTCACACTTCTGCACAACCAAAACACAGATATTAAAATTAAACAAAAATGTTTGAACTTACACACAACGAAAACCACAGATATTACTATTAAACATAAATGTTCACACTTCCAAAAAAAATGTCTTATTTGTATAAACCATAAGTTAAACAAATAAAGTAGACAAATATATGAATTTATTTAACTTAATTAACATAATGAGCATTTAAAAATATATACCTACATATAGAGGAGGATATAATCCGAGCGACATCTCCACTCCCTATATTTCTACACATGTATATTTGAAAATATATACATATAATATTTAACTCTTTTTGCATGTGTATGTATATATATAATGTTCTTTCCTTAATTTTTTAAACAAAATTCTTCAAATTAATTTCTTCCCAAACCAAATCCTGGAGCGATTGTGAAATAAACCCATTTCTAGTTCTAGAGGGTGATGCTAATCTTATCGGAGTAGCTAGCCTAACAACCCAAGATTTAATGGGAAAATATTTCTCTATCTTGCTTTCAAAGTCACAATTCCAGTCATGGGTTACAAAGAAGAGTATGGCCATGCTAGGTTACACCCTCATGGTCAGCCTCCTAATGAATAACTCGTAGCACTTTGAACTTCTTGACGAAGGGGACCTACGAATAATATTTTAAAAAACACTGGTAATGGGACATGCATATTTGTGGCTCTAAGTGGTGATAGGTCAGTTTCAATCGTGTCATTGAGAAGCCAAAATTCAGGTATCTATGGGTTAATCTAGTAGTGTTTCCCTTGTATTTTTCGATGCGACACATTGTCATGTGGGTGGCTAAGTATATTGGAAACTTTATATATTTCGATGACAAATATTTAGTTTATTTCAAGAAATTTATCCTCTGGGTATTAATTGAAATTGAAAACTTGCTAGGGTTACAGAGTGAACTCATAATCCATCACAAGCAGTCCTTTTGTCATTAAAATATATAGACATTGAAGGTACCACTAATGTGTATAGCTGATACTGATTATATACATCAAAAAATTGTGAGATTGCTCCCGTGGTAAAAAAGACAAAATATGCACAACAAAGCAAGAATTTCAAGTCTCAAAGAATATGGCATTTAATTTTATCTTATACATGTGTCTATATATGTAGATGCTATTAAATAAAAATTGATAAACGTGCATTAAATTATCAGAAACATAAACCTGGCATTAAAGGCTTGAGAGCCTCACTGAATTCTTCTCATTCTCCTTACTAAAAAAAAGGTGTATAATAGTTATATAAATACAAGAGGATATTTGTCTCAGGAAAATTTATTTCTCTAGGGACAAATTGATTAAAATTTAGATACTCAAAAACATAACAGAGATCTTCAGACAATTTGAAAAAAGAAACACAAAGAGCAAGAATGATCAAAGTCGTTGAACATGGACAAATGAGAGCTATTAGCAGAAAATATCTCTTTTCTTTTTATTAAAAATATCATTGTTGTTTATATCCAAGGTGGTATACATTTATTCTAAATTCTAAAACTAGTGCATTTTCAAAAACACAGAAAATTAAATATATTTTAGCAATTAACTTCAAAGTCCAACAATTTTGTGCTCTAGTTTCCTTTTTCAAATTTTCTTTCCCATTTAAAATTTTGGATGTTGCCTCTCCTTTCTTCAATGATTTTTTCTTCCTTGTCTCTAGCAGTGAGGTAGTTGTTTCCCACCCACCTTTTTTGTTTGTGAGAACTAATTAATTGGAGTCCAAAATTTTTACCCAACATAGTAGGTGGACATTTAACTTGTTCACCAATTCTAGATGGTAACTAACCTAACTCAGTGTGTATTATTTTACTGTGGACATGTATTTATTTTTTTATTTTATTTTATTTTTTGTAAACTTCGTAGGACCTTTCTATTATCAAAAATATTAAGGGCAGAGAGTCAGACAACAAAAAACAGATACAGTGACCTCAACTTGGCTGAAGGAAACCAAGGCTGTTGGCCACCGCATCGAGTTATAAGCAGACCAAAAACAGAATTGTCTTATCCTAGCACTAACAACATTGAGAGCTGCAGTATGTCCATAAGATTTACAAGTAAAAGAAGTAGAAAATCTAACAGAGTCCAAACTGAACAAACAGTGAAGTATTTAACTAGTTAAATCAACAGAAACCTGACTATGAGCTATTGGGCCTAACACCTGTGTATTTTTGTGGATAAGTTGAAGTTGTTTTTCAAGCTTACCCATCTTATCATTCAACTTCATCTATACTTTCAACATTGCATGCATATCCAGCTTCATTTTTTGCATTTCAAACAAGATAGAAGAAGTGAGACTCATATCCTCCTTACTGGTCATAGCCTTGGCAAGTAGGAATTTCATCTTCCAATAGGTCTTAACTGACTGTTGAAAAAGAGAATCGTGACCCTGAGTGCTACCAAGATCAGTTGTAAAATCCATTAGAGAAAGCTAAGTATCTATGTCCTCCTCCTCACTATCCGTGTCAACTTCCTAGCCATGAATTTCTAATTTGATAGCATCCCGATTCCCTACATCATAGACTTGAGAAATTTCATGCAACACCTGTGTATTAGATTTCCTGCCACGCCCACTGGCGCCAGTGCCAAGAGAGGGCAGTCTGCCTCGTTTCATCTTCCTCGATTGACCTTTCACCATGACGAAACTGAAAGAACTTGAAGATAGGCCTATGGCCAAATCGACGTCAGAGAACGGATAAATAAAAATAGAAGAAAGCGCCGTTGCTGTGAACCCAACGCGCTTATCCTTACAGGTGAAAGTATCAGATAAATGAAACAGAACAAGTGCAAAACCAACTGTTATATAAAATACTGCCAGCAAAGCCGTGCCAGAACCATGAAGAAAAGAGCGAGAAACAGTGATATCGTTACAAGAAAACATAGGAAACAGATAAGACATGTGCTCATGTCCAAACAGAAGACCGGGAATGACAGAAATTAGTATAAAGCCTTGTAAAACAGGAGGCACCGCCAGCGAAACCCACCCATTTCCACTGCGAAAAGAGCGAAAATCTGGCATGCAATTGGACCAAATAACAGTAGACAGAGGGGGAAAGTTCCCATAAGTAATGAAAGAAAGCAGAGTAGACAGACCAGAGAGACACATCGTAGGCATAATGAGAAACCATCCAAAAATGAGAGTAGCAGACCAAAAAATAGCCTCAATGATTCCCGACAAATTAGGCAAATCCATCAAGGACTGAGAGATAGGATCGGAAAGAGAACAAATGAGGACAAAATAAAAACTAACCCCAGAAGCCCTCGACAGAGCAGGGGGACTGCGAAAGTGGGGCTTAACATAAGTATCCCAAAGCGCATGCCGAAACCATCTTATAAAACCAGAGTAAAACGTCGCTAACCAAGGAACCATGTGGGTACTGTATTCGCCATAGAGATAAGCAAGCGGAAGGAATAGTGGGCATGGAGGGCAAAGTTGCCATTACATCTGCAATCTTCGGTGATAATACGCGCGCGAGCTAGAGATGTCCTATGGGTGGATCGCCAAGAGAAGGTGCGAACGAAGTTGAGGAAGAAGAGCAAAAAGAGCAGGTAATATCATAAAGTAGTTGCAAATATTCCAATGTTAATACGTACAACGGGGTGTTAATGATACGGAGCGGGCGGGCGCATGCACAATTAATATGCTAATATGAGGGTGGAGCACAAAGTCAAAAAGGACTTGCCGTAATAAAATCATCATACAAGTTGTACTTTGTATCACACGTGACATGAACGGACCATCTCAGCGCGGCACCCAGTCGGGGGTGGACATGTATATTGTTTTTAAATGGATTTCAATTCCTACCTCTCATGAGTGCTTACAACAACAATAGAAATCAAGTTAAATGAGTTAAATAGAAATTAAATATTATTAAAAAAAATAAAAGTTCAATCATGTTAAACCTATATTAATGTTATGCTTTTGTTTTTTCTTAAAATTAAAGAAGCAAATATAAAATGTTATATATATTTTTTAAAACAATATTTCATCAAATTACATATTTAGTTTTTGGAGAAGGTAATAATATTCAATTTAATTTAAATTGAAAAAAAAATTCTATATAGTCTAACTCCTATGAGGTTTTGTTTTTTCTTTAAAAAACAAATATTAGATAGTGAAAGCAATATCCTTTTAAAAAATACATTTAATATTACTCTATTTAATTTAAATTATAAAAACTTTTCTGAGTAGTATACTTGTAATCAGCTTTTATTTTTTATTAAAAGGAAAAGCAAAAAACAAAAACTAAATATTAAATACTATGCTTTTGTTGAAAACAATGTCTTCTTCAAGAAAGTACATATTTTCATTTTTAGAGAAGGAATTGAAAACACTTTTGTATAACTGTTCTTCACGTCTATGGTTTACGAGATCGCTATTCTTTGGCTTGGTTTTGAGATCGTTGTTATTCGGCTTTTGCGATCGTTGTTCTTTGGCTTGGTTTTTGAGATCGTTGCTCATTGGCTATTCGCTGTTATTTGGCAGCCTTCCCTGTTGTTTGCAGAATCGAGAATGGAAGAAGAATTGGCAGGGTGTTTCGCAGAAGCTGTAGCGACTATCTTTTATTGTTGTAGGGATGGCTTGAGGGATGGCTTGATAAAAAAAGGTGTGAAATCTCTTTATAGAAAGATAATGGTGTTGCCTTCCAATGATTTCGCATTGTTGTTTTTCCTCGTTTCAATGTACCTGTTGTTCATAAGTCATCAACGGCAGAACCGCGGCGAACGCTTAGCATGGGATTTGGGCCTCGCAGTTATAGCTATTGCGATTTCATTGAAAATAAGGGAACTGTAATACATATCGATTTGATGGCCCTGATCAGCTTAGATAACATGTTAAGTACTACACTGTCAGAGAATATTAACAGTGATTCATTGCATTGAAATAGGAAGGTATTTGGGATTTTGTTCTCAACCCAGTTAAATTCACTTTAATATCGTAAATAATTAATTAACCACTAATTTAATTTTCAGTTTAATTTTCCAAATCATTAGTGCTTGATAAAAAAATAACATGTTTTACTTTAATACCATAAATCACTAATTTATTTTTCACTTTAATTTCGTAGAAGGTGAGTGTTTAATATTCCAGATAACATGTTTAAACTCCTATGTAACTGAATTATATAACGGGTAATATTAAATAATAATTCATTTTTGAGTTTACTTGTTGCTTGGTATTATATCTTCTCCTGAAGGGGTGGCTTGTAATAGAAAGTGAATGTTTTCTAAGGCCTTTTAAGGAGAGAAGAGTGAATGGCTGGGAAAGTTTACTAAGGAAAAAAGAGAACTTTGGAAAAGAGAGAGAAAATGTGAGAGTAAATAGTTTTAGATGAATAACTTTAGTTATAATTCATGTCTAAGTGAATTATATGAAGAATGAATTTAGTTATTATCCATTAATAAATTAATTATTTGAAGAATTCGTTTGTAAGTGAAATATATGAAGAACAATATTTAAAACTATTTTAAAATAAATTAAATGATATACTTGTTACTTTGATATTATATCTTGTTTCAAACTAGGGAAAAAAGAGTAAATGACTTTAGTTATAGGAAGTCATGTTAGCAGGTAGATATATGACTTCATTATTACTATATTGGTACAATAATACATTTTTCTAAGGGTACATGCATCTCTGAGAAGTATAAACTGCTATTTATGCTAGTTTGTTTAGAATGATTGTTGTAACACCCTTTAAGACATGTAAGACATCCCACTACTCGTTATTTATATTTTTAGTAATGATTTGGATGTTTAATATTTCAATTTTATCACCTTTGATTATTTAGAATTTTAACAATTATTTGTGTGAGTTATATTAGTTTCACCTTTTATAAAATTGAAGTTTTCGTGACCCCTTGTTCAACACTACAATATTTTTTCTTTGGGCATTCACAATTGATTGCTAGGGAAGAATCAAAGCACATCACTCTTTTTATTGATTAGTATGTGTCATCCTTTTTATTGATTAGTATGGTCCGTGGAAGTGAAATTTAAAGGCAATTTGTTTAGTTTCGCTGCATCCGAGTATTCGAGTTGTTTGTTAGGGAATAATGGTCGTTGTTTAATATTAATCTTTGTCACTTCTTTTTGGTTTTATCATTGTAGATTTCTCAGGTCATATGCAGTTGTTTGTTGGGAAAAATCAAAGCACATCACCGTTTTCATTGTTTAGTATGGTGGGTGGCAGGAAATTTAAAGGTAATTTGTTTGTTTTGGCACTATCCCCAGATATTTTTTGGGGCACAATGAAATCACATCACTCTTTATTGTTTAGCATAGTTGATTGTAGTGAAATTTAAAAGTTACTAGTACGTAAAGGTGAATCTCTTCTTTGACAAAAAAGAGATTTCATACACTAATTTAATATTTACCTTAATTAGAATTTTAAAATTAAATAATAATAATATTTGTTATTATAACTTCAATGCTAAAAAATATTTAATAAATAAAAATTATAAAATATTTATCTAATAAATAATAATTGAAAATATAGATTAAATATTTTTTATAAAAAAATTAATTGAAATATCTCTCCATTTTAATGATATAAAATGTAATATCCCATTTCGGGGATATCTCTAAAACACGACAAACTCCAACCAGAGATTGACTGGGAGGGCATTTACCGGATATGTCACCTCTAAAGAGGACAAGATCCAGAGGCTACCTGGCCCTTTCCAGACTCTATCTAGGAGCGAAAGATAAACACACCAAGTGGTATAGAACTAGAGCACTCAAAAACAATAATAGAAATAGAAAGAGAATACAGCAACTAATGCTGAGCCATTTCATTAATCTGAGAAATGTAATTAAGTACAAGAGGTGATCTTATGCAAGGCAAGTGAGAAAACACTCTTAGAAAAGACAGGAAATGGCTGCTCTATGAACTGCGTCCCAGTTGCTGCAAAATGTCATGTAGCTTCTACTGCTGGAATCAACAGAAGATTAGGGGCTGATCCCCTTGCCAGAATGAGATGAAAATCAGTAAATCTCCTCCCCTTAGACACCCAGACAACATCCAATAACCATTCCAAGAATGGCCGACCCCAGAAATCACTAGAAACTGCCTCCCCAGTGAATTACGCTGGCCTCCAAGGCACTGTACAGTGGCTAGATAGAAATAGTTGAAATACTACCACAAACTCTACCAAAACCCTCTGATGGGCAAAGGATGACCCTTTGCTCAAAACCCCGACGAAGTCACCTGCCGAAATCCCAATCTGAAGCTCCTCCACAACGGACTGCATCCTCTCTCCCAGTGATTGCGCAGTATATATAAGCTCTAGCTCCGCAACAAACCCAAACAATGAAATGACTCACAAAATACTGAAAAACAAACCTTGCTCGAGCAGGAACTCGAAGTCCCCGGAGGCTAAGGGCAAGATCTCCGACAGGAGACACTCAATGCACTAAACAGTGCTGCAGACAGGCTAAACAGCCAGCGTGCTCAAGAAGACAAAAGTCTCACTCCATAATCAAAAAGTCAAGAATATCAAATGAGGAGGCTCTTCCATCTTTTATAACATTGGTTTCCCTCCAAAACCCGTCGTAGCCTCTCTCTCCTCCACATTCTCATCCTTATCTACGCAGAACCTTCTAGAGTATGCCCCACTCCTCTCGTGGTCTTTGGCCCCGCCACGGCCCTCCTGACCCACGGGGAGAGTCGTCCCCCTCTGCGGACAGAGGCGATCCCTACTAGCCCAGCAGGGGTCTGGCAACAAACAAACAATGCTATGACGCAAGCTCCTAGTTACGAAATGAAAGACTTGGGATAAGAGCCTACCTGGATTCCAACGCTAGATCTGAAGAAGAAGATGCCCCCGTCCTTCAGCCCTGGCAGATCACAATCCTTCCACGATCTCTGTGGATGAACACCTGCACACAGAAGAGACGAACAGATACATGCATAGGAACCAGCATACGTAACTAAATATCAGTCAGAAAAGATATTACTCGCATTAACATGATTGCAAAAGGAGTGGAACCATAATCATAGTCATCTATTAAAGTGATAAACGAATAGAAGTTACAACCGAGTTCTGACGTCGCAGCCTCCTTCGAACGGGTCCCCGGTTGTCCACGTCTCGCAAAGCTCGCCAAGGAAAGGGAAACCTCTCCAGAGTCTCGTAACAATGGTCTCCTCGCTTGAATGGGCCTTAAGGGAAAGAAGGGATTCTTTACGGCACAAAGGCACTTGGGAATAGGGAGATGCAAAGCTTCAGCACTTCAAGACTATCAACCCTTTAGCCCCTTCATCAATGGATGAAGGCTATATTTATAGAGGAGAGGAGGAGGTTGGGATCCCTACAATAGTGGAAGGGAGGCCTTATCCTTTGGGAGGTTCCCCATATGGTGGAAGCAAGAGGCCAAAGGAGGAAGGCCGTGGTTATTCAGTCGAAACCACTCCTGATGACTCATCCACGAAGTTGTTGTAATCGAAACTTCGCCTCTTTTTTAAAAAACTTTCCAAAAGCAGATTGGCGCGGGTGCTTAACTGGGACAGAGCGCCAATTGGCGCGGGCTCAGTGTTAATTTTCCCCCATTGGCGCGAGTACATAACGGGCTACCAGCGCCAATGCAAAATCATGTGTTTTTAGGGGTCTGCTCAGGAAATGATAAACAAGAGAAATGTTGTCCTCATGGAAAGGGATGCAATGAAGGTATTTTCAAGGCTTGACATTGCTCACAGGTCACATAATGGGTCCTCCATTGTGCGGGACGGGGAATGGTAGGGGCGGTGACAAATTGCGTGAGAGATGCCCCTAAAGCATGGAGCGAGAAGAGAGAGGGGTGAAATGCTTTCTGAGAACATGTTCAGGCGAAGACGTAGTCGGAAAACCTGCATAGACAGATACAACTGATATCTTAAGTACACGATGTATATCTATGGTATGGACGCAGCCATCCGAACAGAGTATGCTATAATCCGGATCCAGGGTATGGGCACAGCCATCCAACTAAGATCAAACAAATAGACTCAGGTATGGTCGCAGCCATCCAATCAGTGAGTCATGTACATAATGATAATAATCCACAATCGCAGCCTGGATTACAACAGACACAATCCAGGGTCTTGCGCTCCATCTCGACCCAACGGAGTACAAGTTCAGGCATGTGAATATGTGAGCTGAAGTCGAACATGCAAGAACATCGTCTGATTACCAGCCAATGATGAAAGCTGTTAACAGACGCGAGAGAAACCACCAATAATGACAATGGTCCTCAAGGTACTACAGGTACAATCTACGGCGTGCGAATAAATGAGTTGATGTCGAACACCCGCAGAATCACTCGATCGGAGGCCAATGATGTAAACCTCTCGTCGAATGCGACGAACCTGCCATTGAGGCATGCAGGCTCCAAGGTACCATAAGGAGTCTCTAGACCAACTTCTCGGATAATGAGTTGATGTCGACGGGAAGTGACCTCGATCGAAGGTGGGCCAAAATGATTCCCACATCATCGACACGAGACAGAGGAACATGATGTTTTGTTGTGAATCAGGATCGTATGAGAAACAGAGGAAGGTTGATATTTGCAGAGGCCAACTTCTCTTGAACACATGAACGGCACGACAATGGACTTGGCAGTATTTGACATCAACGGATCAGGGGTCATGGCGACGAGGCAGTGAACAGATGAGAGGTCAAAAGAGATTACCCAAACCCATGGAAGCAAAGTGAAGAAACGAGATGAGATGTCCCCAACCCGACACGAATGCGGACAAGTGCCATGTTCAAGAGCGACATACTGCCAATGACAACGACGATGGTTCCATTTTTTCCCCCACCATTTCGGTGAGTACCTCTTTATTTTTACACAAGCTTGAAGAGGATACCATATGCTTGTCATATAAGTCCGCCCTTCGGGCGAATCCATCCTAGTGCATTTAACGAGTCCTAGGAAGGAGGAACTCGGAGAACGTCATTTCGACTGGATCCGATGTCATCAGGGTTTAACGAGTCTGACAAAGGGAGAACTTGGCGTCTTTTCATGTTTAGAGAGTTTGAAAAGACAGCAGAAAAGTAAACTCCACAGGTCCCTTTTCGTAAATAGTTCCTCAGATCCGAAAAGGTAGAAAACGATATCCGAGAAAACCTCCTAGTCGCGATAGGCTAGGGTATTCCTTTTTCGTAATCAATCCATCCCAGCCCGAAAAAGGGTTAAACTTATACTGGGTGAACGTCGATTCGTGTCCATTTTAATGAGATCGAAACGACAAGGGCCTCGGCAATCTTTTCATATTTAGAGAGTCAGAAAAGAGCTGAAAGATGACTCCTCCTGGAGGAACGAGTGGTATAAAGGGTAGCAACTGGTTCCGGTAATGGTGGAATTACTCTGAACAAATAAAGGTCGAGAGGCTGGCTAACAAGACCACTCATAGCAGCGGTTCCTCAGGAACGGGTAAAACAACCAAGTGAAGGCATATGATCGGCCAAGCAGATAATGACGATGGAGCGAGAAAACCAAGGTTCATCTGGCAAAATAGGCTGATAAGATGACAATCACAAGGGGTAAAATGGGAAAGGTTTCATTTTTACACAAGCTTGAAATCAGGAAACTCTGCTTGAAGTTGGTTTCATTTTTACACAAGCTTGAAACAAAGATAAACTATGCTTGAAGCTGGTTTCATTTTTACACAAGCTTGAAACGGAAACAAACTATGCTTGAAAAAGTAGGCATGCCCCCAGCATGGTGACACAATTCGAGGTACATGCCCCCCAATCTTCAGTCCATATGAAAAGCAGATGGAGTGAAGGTTCAAATTACAAGATCAAAAGAAAAGACTCGACTGGGATTTTACGAGATCTTATCAAAGACTCGAATTGAACGGGAACGTGTTTCATTGTTTTAACGAGGTTGACACATTAAAAGAACTATCCTCCAACATCCTTGTTTCATTTTTTAAGGAGCTTGACACAAGCAGAACGAACTATGCTCCGACAACCTGGTTTCATTTTTTAAGGAGCTTGACACAGGAAAAGAACCATGCTCCGAAAACCTCATCATAATGAACGAGAAGTCATCGCTTCCAAGAGTTCCACTCCCGATGGAAGGAAAACATCCTGGAAGTCAGGACCCAATGCCCCCAGCACTTGATGCACCACGGCACCATCACTGAGCACATGCACGGGGTAAGTAGCCATATAATTGACCTACGGTGGAGCAGATACAACGGGTGGATAAAAACCGGGAGGGGGTGATGGCGAACCAGTTGCCACAGTAGGACCAAAGAACGACAGCTGATCAATGGTCACGATCCGTCCTTCATGTGGAAAACACATCACGCGAAAGAGGGAGGAGACAAGTGCTCCCATGGCATAGGTGTAATCGCGCCCCAGGAGCAAATTGAAATCCAAGGGGCCTGGAATGACCATCACGTCCATATGGACGGTTTTGCCTCCCAAAGTAACCGGTAACCTTGGAAGGATCCCCAACGGTTGACTCGTCCTTCTGTTAAAAGTGAGCAGATTCTGCGTAACATGTGCAAGCGGCGGCGAATCGAAAGCTTGCCAGGTAGTTGAAGACAGAATACTAACAGAGGCACCTTCGTCTATAATGGTGCTGGGTACAACCAGACCAAGAGCCTGTACTGTGATCTCGAAAGGCACATAAGACGGAAGGCGAAATCCTGCAAATCGATTCCAGTCAAAGGAAGCGACCAAACTACTCGGAAGGGCTACCATCGAAATGCGAAGGTCTTCCCCTGATGTTACGAAAGCAGAAGCCTCTTCCATGACCTCCATCTCGAAGGCGGGAGGAAAATCCTCCGTAGCCTCCATCTTGGGAGGCGGAGGAGAAACTTCTTGAAGTACAGGGACAGGAGAATCTCTCTCCAAGTCTAAAGAATCTGAAGAAACCAGAAGAACATGAGGGTTATGGGGTCCACTCTCAACAGAAAAGACCTGGTGCACCGTAGATGGGGCCAGTTCAACCGATCCCACGACCAATGGTTGGTCGGGAACGGATTCTTGAATCTGAATTTCTGGAGGAGTGGGATCGACCAAGGATGACCCTTGACCAATCACGGCATCAGCCGGTGGAAGACTCAAAGAAAGCTGTTTATAACCAGCCGGGAGGCGTGGTGTAGAAACAGTTAGGTTGTCCAAGACTCGCTTGGCTTCATCCATATAAGGACAAAGGTGAATAGCATGGTTCCCTTCACACAACTTACAGGGATTGGTGATCTTACCCTGCTTCTTAGGAGCCTTACCAGTGCCCCCAACCTGACTCCCGGAAGCCAAAGACAACGGTGGGGGACCGTTGGACCATACTTCGAGTACCTTGGGAATGCCAGGGCAGTCTCGAAGAAGATGGTCTCCCGCGCACAACATGCAGGGGAACTTGACTTTCCGAGGAGGGTTGGAAGGGTTATCAAGAGGAGACGTTTCAGGAGCAATAGCAGCACTTTTAATCTCTCGCTTATCAGACTTCTTCTTCTTTGTCTTCTTCTTCTTCTTAGCCACCCGGTTACTTGAATCCAGACTTTCACCAGGCGAAGTAGAAGAGGAGGACGCAGAAACAGGCGAAGAAGGGGAGAGGTCCACCTTGGAATCAACATGATGGTGTTCCGTCGGAGGAACTGATTGAACAGTAGTGGAGACATTCGGAACTACAGAGGTTGAGAACAACCAAACAGGAAACCCAACCATTAATCCAGGAAGGGACAACGTCGCCATGTAAGGAGCACCAACATTTCCAAAAGGAGGAAAATGACCAGGATTCCCTTCTGAGGGGATTCCTTGGTTGGTAAACTCTGAAAAAGTTGCCATCAAACTCAAAACCACACACGGGCTGAAAACGAGTTAAGACACACGATCAACAAGCAATGTTTAAACGGGTGTGTAATCGTGGGCGATTGATTTTACCACATTGGAAAATAAACAAATTCTACCGTTTCATGTTTTAAGAGTCGAGAAACGATAAAAAGATGACTCTATCTCTTTCAGAGTTGACACAAGCGTGAAAGGACAAGCGCTTGACGGTCTTTTCAAGTTTAAGGAGTCAGAAAAGACCAAATGACTTCTCAGGAAAAACTAGGCACAAAGGGTGTACCAAATATCCGTGAACTGCAATATACACCTTGGTTTCAAAAATGAAACAGAAATCGACCAAGGACTTTCCGTACGTGCAGGTAGTCTCCCCGAATGCTGTGTTCGGTGTATCACGGGTATAGGGCGGCGGACTCGGCTTCCTGTGGATAAAGGATTGAAAACCTAGAGGGGTCTCCCTTTATATACGCGACGGTACGGGGAGCGCAAGTCCGTACTAGCGCTGTCTAAAGCCAACGGGCGAACGACAGCTGCTAGGTTTAACGACGCCGGAACACGTCTCTAGCCTAGACCTTCTAAATATGTTTCGTTAAGTTCCAATGTTGCCTTAGGTTAATTGAATGAATTTTACAGTTGATCTTCAATTAAGTTTCAATTTTCAGGCCCTACCGTATGTAGTGTCTCAAAAGACTCCTAAATGCAAAACTATATGAGAAAAGAAAACTTTTCAATTTGATGAATGCTATCTAGTTAAGGGAAGAGCTTCAAACAATGATGCAACAAACAACAAAACTGAAAACGAAACTTTTCCAAACTAGATGACTTTCACTATCCAAAAGTATTCTAAACATTCAACGAAGCGAATTATGCAATGTAATCTATGCAAAATCCTTTTTCGAAAACTATGCAATTGTAATCTATGCACAATTTCCTTTTTCTTTTCAAATAATAAGAATGCACTCAATGCATTTTTCGATAAAATGAGAATCTACTTAATGCATGCCTTTAACAAAAGAGAATGCACTCAAAGCGATTTTTAGTTTCCAATCACTAAACAATGTGATCTAAGTCCAATGATGAATCTCAAAAACACTTTTCGATGCAATGTGATCTAATGCATTTAAACGAAAAGCAAACTATGAGACGAAAACTAAAAGAACGCAAATATCCTTAAAGAAGGATGAAAGCAAAAGGGATGCGAACAAACACTAAGAATGCAATCGTTGTTTCAAAATACTTTGTGACGAAATTCCTCAAAAGGTGACAAAACACAAAGAGGACTTCCAAATAATGAAATCAAAACAAGGCATTCATCCCTTTTACATCAAACAATCATAGAAAGAAGACATTCCAAATAATGAGCAATGTAATCTATGCTCATACAGAGGAAAGACCCACAGGGAAAGACACACTAGTGAAGGATTAAGGGAAAAAAAACTCAATTTTCATACACCCTGAAAGTGGCCCGACTTGTACATTGACAACTAGCGCCACTTGGCGCGACTTTTACTTGAAAACTAGCGCCAATGGCCAAGTGGCGCGGGTTGATAACTGACAACAAGCGCCACTGCCTGAAAATGAAAAAACAAAGAATTTCTCCCAACCAAAACCAGACTTCCCACTTCAAGCTGAATCTAAAACAAACCCAGAAGCAAAGTACTGACCAAAAGAAGCTTCCGAACAAGGGTAACCATACCACCTACAGGAAATGGCGCGACTGTCTGGCTGTAATCCGCGCCAGACAGGGGATGGCGCGACTAGTAAACTGGCAACCTGCGCCAACTGGCGCGACTGTCAGGGCTAAACTCGCGCCAATCAAGCCAACTATGAAAAGGTGAAAATTCGGAAAAGCAGAGGTCAGATCTGATCCTCTGGGGGCTGAACCAAAAGCCAAAACACAAAAAGAACCCAACCCAGAAGGTTCATCAAGCAAGGAAAAATGATCAAAGCGAAACAATCATAAACGAGACAAGGAAAACCGGACGTTCCCCAGCGGAGTCGCCAATTTGTTGAGGAGGTAAATCCCCTCTGCGGACAGAGGCGATCCCTACTAGCCCAGCAGGGGTCTAGCAACAAACAAACAATGCTATGACACAAGCTCCTAGTTACGAATGAAAGACTTGGGATAAGAGCCTACCTGGATTCCAACGCTAGATCTGAAGAAGAGATGTCCCCGTCCTTCAGCCCTGGCAGATCACAATCCTTCCACGATCTCAGTGGATGAACACCTGCACACAGAAGAAACGAACAGATACATGCATAGGAACCAGCATACGTAACTAAACATCGGTCAGAAAAGATATTACTCGCATTAACATGATAGAAAAAGGAGTGGAACCATAATCATAGTCATCTATTAAAGTGATAAACGAATAGAAGTTACAACCAAGTTCTGACGTCGCGACTTCCTTCGAACGGGTCTCCGGTTGTCCACGTCTCGCAAAGCTCGCCAAGGAAAGGGAAACCTCTCCAGAGTCTCGTAACAATGGTCTCCTCGCTTGAATGGGCCTTAAGGGAAAGAAGGGATTCTTTACAGCACAAAGGCACTTGGGAATAGGGAGATGAAAAGCTTCAGCACTTCAAGACTTTCAGCCCTTCAGCCCCTTCATCAATGGATGAAGGCTATATTTATAGAGGAGAGGAGGAGGTTGGGATCCCTACAATAGTGGAAGGGAGGCCTTATCCTTTGGGAGGTTCCCCATAAGGTGGAAACAAGAGGCCAAAGGGGGAAGGCCGTGGTTATTCAGGCGAAACCACTCCTGATGACTCATCCACGAAGTTGTTGTAATCGAAACTTCGCCTCTTTTTTAAAAAACTTTCCATAAACAGAGTGGCGCGGGTACAACACTGGGACAAAGCGCCAATTGGCGCGGGCTCGGTGTTAATTTTCCCCCATTGGCGCGAGTACATAACGGGCTACCAGCGCCAATGCAAAAACATGTGTTTTTAGGGGTCTGTTTAGGAAATGATAAACAGGAGAAATGTTGTCCTCATGGAAAGGGATGCAATGAAGGTATTTTCAAGGCTTGACATTGCTCACAGGTCACATAATGGGTCCTCCATTGTGCGGGACGGGGAATGGTAGGGACGGTGACAAATTACTGTGTAACACCACCAAACAACAAATAGAGCCGACCAACCAACATGACAATCAACTGTTCAAATGTTATACGATTTTAAGTAATGGCCGAGTTGGAACCACAACAACTTAACATCGGGTGGTTACAAGGTATCATTGATATTATTTAAAAATCGGTCGGGTGGGGGTTTCAAACCCACAACTTCCAACCAAAAAATGCTTTATTAATAGCTCGCCAACCCATATGTCAGTTGGGCATGTTGTATAATCCACCCAAGCATAAATTATTTAAAACCATGACATTCATTCGACGGGGGGTAATGGAGCTGTGACCGATGGAACGTGGTGGGTCGAAAGGAAACTAGAGTTGGGAACCATGTGACACGGAGATCGGGGAGAGTATATTCTGGAGGAATATTCCATAATATATTCCTTATGCTAAATCTTTGAGGAATCTTGAAGATTCTCCGGGGACCAATTTTTGACAGTGTTAGAAATATGCCAAGTTTATACTCATGTGAACCGAAATTTCACTAACAATTTGATGGTGCAGATGGTTTTCTGATTTGAGGAGCCGATTTCCTAGAGGCATAATGTTGAGCAGTGGAACCATGAAGGTGGAATCTTGACGCAAGAATCTTTTAAATTCCCTAGAGGCCCAGATTTGGCAATTTCAAAACGAGGTCAACTTTATACTCAAATTTCATGATTTTTTGCAAGGAACGTAATGGCGCAACCCGATTTGGAATTTGAGCAACCAATTTTTAGGCCGTCGCCAAAGTGGGAGGTATATTGATGTTTTAGGCCAATTTTCTTGTTTTATATTTGGTGAAAGGATGAACTTATGTTACAGGTGTTAGTGATCTCGATATGTTGCAGTAGGACACTGGGATTTGTATCCTTGCAAGAAATTCGTCATTTTAGTTGTTGCACGAAAGTTTGAGATAGTGCAAAGCTGAAAGTGGGTCATGTTAACAATTTTCCAAAAAGTGATCGCGTTTATAGCCATTGGTCTCAAAATTTTGAGACGATTGTGATGATGATGAGTATGACTTGAATCCAATTAGCGGATTCAAAAAAACCATTCTATGCCACTCATGTGTGAGAGTCCATTTATGCCACTTTTGTGAGAGATCATTCCTTTTTCATGCTGAAAGAGAGTGTCTTGTGAGTGAGATTTCTTTGTAGAAGAACATCTCTTTGTAGATACATACCACTTGAGATAAGGGTTAGATCATTGTGTTGACATAGATTTTGCCATGTACTCATCATATTTTACAGAGACTAATGAAGTGCCCTTCCCACTCTTGGCCCAGGGTCCATAGATGTAGTCCACACTGGACAAATTTCATTATCATGTGTGGTGCTATGATTTCTCCATGGTTATTTGCTTATTTATGTTTCTCCTTCTTTAAGTGTTTTGCACAGGTGGTTTTACAAACTCTTTTCCATGTAATTCTAAATAAATCATAGAAGAAAAGATCTTGGATAATGTCGATAAATCTCAAAGATTCAGATCATTCCAAGTATTTTTCCTCATTTTTTATTGCAGATCAAACTTGTCTTGGATGTATGTCTCAAACGAGTCTAGCTCCTATTTATAGGATTCTTGAGGGGCTGAATAACCCTCCCTTAAGTTGACTTGTCCTTGACTAGGGCCGACTTTCTCTTGGAGGAATAAATAGATTTTTCTTGACAAAAATAAATGTTTTCCTTTATTACAATGAGTCCCAATGGGACTATTGTACATGATATAAATTCTTCTTCGTCCTAGAAATACCTAGAAAGACCTGGAAGCGCGAAGAACATGCTTTTGACCTATACTTGAGCATGAAACCTATTAGCTCCCTATAATACTAGTGTAGCCCCTTTATTGTTATTGTTAGTGTAGCCCCCTATTGTTATTGTTGTGCCCATATAGCCCCATATTGTTATTGTTATGCCTCATAGATGCCCATTATTGTTATTGTTGTGTCGTTACATTATTATTTTTATGTAGGCTCTGATTATATTGTGACCCCTTAGACTCTTATATATAAAAATGAGGTCCCGTCATTTGAATCATTCAATTATTGTTCATTTATGTGTTGTAAAGGAGGTTTCCCCCTTGAAGAGGCTAATTTTTAAGTCATTGATCTATCTTTTTTGTGATCTCGTTACATAAAAAATTCCATGCTTTACATAAAATAAAATTCATTTTCTTTCTTTTTATTCTTTATACAAGATGTACAATGTCATGATTACAAAGCTCATTATGAAGACCAAACCTAGTTACAATTTCCAACAGTTATTACCCCACTCATCCTACATAGGCTTTGGAGGAGGCTTACGAATATCCATGATACTAGGATGTGGTTGTAATTTATTATCAGGTTGAGCAAAAGGAGGTAAGAAAAGTTGTCCTCCAAGCTCAATGCAACCAATTGTATAAGTTGGTTGAATTCTTCAAAATCAATGGAGAAATACTTCAAAGTTGGAATTAAAAGCTTATTACTTGTTCCTCCTTACCAAGCTACGTTTCTCCTTATTCATTCTCTTCCATTCATCTCTTCTCTCATTTTCATCCTTGAAGTATATAGCTAGGTAGTTCAAATACTTCTTGATTATCATTTAATTTTATATTTTGACAAGGAGTCAAAATTTTAAAGGAAAAATATCATAAATGCATTATTTGACAATTAATTAAAATTAAGTGGGGTCCCATTACACTCTATTGTTACTTTATTAAATATATATTCTAACCTTGTAACTCTCATAATAAATGTAATTATCAACCATATAGCATAACTGTAAATCACTAAACACAACATCATCATAATCATAATAATCATCATACTTGTGCTTTATTAAATATATATTCTAACCTTGTAACTCTCATAATAAAGGTAATTAACTATATAGCATAAATGTACATCATTAAATACAACATCATCATAATCATAAATCATCATCATACTTGTGCCTCTCTCTCTCTCTCTCTCTCTCTATATATATATATATATATATATATATATATATGTATGTATGTATGTCATAAAAAAAAACTATAATATATCATTGTAGCTAAAAAGTATGCCCGAAATGTCTATAAAGTAAACAACTTTAAAATTAAATTAACTCTAGATGTGTATCTTTGAAAGTGATCTCCCTATTGCCTCCATCTCTTGTTTCGACTAGAGACCCTTTTAATTGTATAGATGTTGAATCCGATGAGTCAAATCTTTGGTCTCAATGGGAATTTTACCTTTGTCTTATAGGCATACAAGTGGAGGTTGTTTATAACTCTAAGGAGAGAGCAGGAAAATGAAGCAGCGTAAAGAATAACATGAACGAAAACAAGTATAATAGGAGCATTATAGGATTGTTAGATCCATGAATAACACTAGAACGATGTTGCATAGGGTTATTACCTAACCCATCCTACATAGGTTGTGGAGGAGACCTAGGAATATCCATGATACTAGGATGTGATTGTCATTGATCATCAGGTTGAACAAAGGGAGAAGGTAAGAAAGGTTGTCAAATACTTCTTAATTATCTTTTAATTTTATATTTTGACAAGGAGTCAAAATTTTAAATGCATTATTTGTAAATTAATTAAAATTAAGTGGGGTCCCATTACACTCTATTGTTACTTTATTAAATATATATTCTAACCTTGTAACTCTCATGATAAATGTAATTAGCAACTATATAGCATAATTGTAAATCATTAAACACAACATCATCATAATCATAAATAATCATCATACTTGTGCATTATAAAATATATATTATAACCTTGTAACTCTCATAATAAAGGTAATTAGCAACTACATAGCATAAATGTAAATCATTAAACACAACATCATCATAATCATAAATCATCATCATACTTGTGCCTCTCTCTCTCTCTTTATATATATATATATATATATATATATATATATATATGTCATTGTAGCCAAAAAATTATGCCTGAAATGTCTATAAAGTAAACAACTTTAAAATTAAATTAACTCTAGATGTGTATCTTTGAAAGAGATCTCCCTATTGCCTCCATCTCTTGTTTTGACCGGAGACCCTTTTAATTGTGTAGATGTTGAATCTGATGAGTCAAAACTTTGGTCTCAATGGGAATTTTACCTTTGTCTTATAGGCATACAAGTGGAGGTTGTTTATAAACTCTAAGGAGAGAGTGGGAAAATGAAGAAGCAAAAAGAATATCATGATCAAAAACAAGTGTAATAAGAGAATTTATAGGATTGTTAGACCCATGAATAACACTAGAAAGATGTTGCATAGCGTTATTACCCGACCCATCCTACATAGGTTGTGTAGGAGGCCTAGGAATATCCATGATACTAGGATGTGATTGTCATTGATCATCAGGTTGAACAAAGGGAGAAGGTAAGAAAGGTTGTCATCGAAGGTCAATGCAGCTAGTTTGTATAAGTTGGTTGAGCTCTTCAGAGTTGGCATCAAAATCAATGGAGATTGTTTCTCACTTCTTGTAATTCTATGTTTTTCCTTGCTCCACCTCTCTTATTTCCCATATTGTCTATGTTGAAAAAGCTCTTCTATAACATCCAACAAATTAATCAATATGCTAGAACATAATACTAAATGCATTAAAGCACACTTTACTAAACTTTATTAAATATAGTAAACATGGCCCAAATCGTAATAAAGAAGTCAAAACATTAAGAGAGATTGCAAAGAGACAATTTTATGAAAGATAAAACAAATCAATTTTTTTTTGCTTTTGTTTTTTGCATCCAAAAATTTCTTATAACACCATTTATGTCATCAAATATCATAATAACATATTCAAATACTTCACTCTATTTAAAAAAAAAAGCATATCAACCTCTCATGTATCCTTCAAATATGTCAACAATCTTTAACAAGTGTAGGCATAAGGAATGATCAATTTAGGAAAATGGAAATTGAATATGAGGGATTATAATTACATATGTAATTTTTGTAATATGAATTTCATTTGGCATAATCTTCAAACCTATATTTTAAACATCATTATCTTTTTGGGATGGAATAACAAATGTAAAACATATATATGAATTGTTAAGTGGGCTTTAGATTACAAGGTCAAACCTTCATTCTTCCCTTTGTTTCAATATAGTCAAAGTTTGTTGTAAATCTAAATTTTATCAAACTATTGCCCATCAAAACCTCTATAATAGTTTTTTACAATTCACTAATATAATTATTGTGAGATCAAGAATGAAATAATAAACAATAATATGGGCCCATATGTTTTTTATAGTTATTTTATTTTTCATAATACTTATACCAACTTGATATAACATTCGTTATGATACAAGGAATTAAATATTATATGCAATAAAATACAATAATCCATCATCATAACTCATACCCTTCTCTTTTCAAAACCCAAGTTAAAAATATTTTACCATGAAATCTTATTACTATCGATCAACAACAATGTTATCATTGTTTCCTTTTTATAATATAGTCAGGTGCAAAGTAGGTAGCACAAAAGTTTCCATATAAAAAATAGTGGCTACCTGGGCACAAACTATATTTGAACCCAGGTCATACTAACATCAAGCCAACACACTTATCTAGTGGATCATAGTATTATTTACCTTGAGTTTGATTTAGAGATTTTGATCCCAAAATCATGATTTTCTCTTGTTACAACTAATAGTAAATGAAGAAATATTTCATACATTTGTTTCTTTTGACTAAGTTCCAAGTTGAAATAGAACTTGCTTCTTTAAATTGTCATAATTGAATTCAGTAAAAAAATGAAAACTACTTTTACTATCCATACTTCTACTTCAAAAAGAGTTCTCTACAATATGACTAATAACATCATCTAACTTTGAATGCTTGGTATAAATCCTTTTACCCATAATACAATTCAAATATATCATGCATTCCCATCCCAACATGGCATTCATTGAACAAAGTGAAGTGATCCAAGAGAGTGATTCAAATACGAAAATTCAAAATTTGAACTTATGCAAGAAACCCAAAACATAATCAATGTTCTAAAAATAATTTTGTATTAAAATGTCCGAGAGAAATATGTCATGCCAATTCGGTACTTTAATGCCACAAATATTCATTTTCTAAGTATAATAATGAAGTAGGAAAAGAAACCAACAAATTCATCTAAACCAATGTCAAGGCCATGTCTAATACTCAATAATAATAAAATAGTTAATGAGGTGTTTTACATCGATAGTACTAATCTTAACCAATGAGAATGATGAGTGTTGAGCACATAAATCCAATGTAGACCGTTGAGCAACTCCCTGGTCACAATTGTAGTTTTAAACTTCGTTATAGAGCCAAACCTTGACAATAATAGAGCTCTTTGAATGACCAAGAAAGAATAGTGAATGGATACCCTAAATAATTGCAATATGGGCAAGTTGTGAAGCTGACATCGTTAATTCTCCCTTCCATCAAAATTAATGCATGAAATCTACATCCATGCCACCTCACAAAATCCACTGCTAATTTCGTTAACCCAACCACCTTTACAGGATATGCCATCTTGTTCTTTCAAGAAGAAAAAACAACAACCTTTATATCAATAAGACTTTGTTTACATAAGTCTACTCATCCATAATCACCCATAGGTGACAACCAAGACAAGTATATAGTGTTATATTTCAAGTCATATTAGAATCAATGCATATAATCATGTTATTCATCAACAGATCTCCAACTCACCAAAATTTGTATCCCTATCGACTAATAATGAAAAATACTAAAATAGTCATTAGTTTAGTTGCCATATCATCAGCTTCATCTTGGAGTATGCATTTCAAAATATACAAGTCTACCACAAAATAAGGAACATCTTATTTATAGAATATTTTACCTGACTTGTAGCAAATGCCATTCTGAAAAGTCGAATATATGATCTCCCCCAATTGGTGTAATTGTCCCATTTTTTAGAGTGTCTGCCACGCCATTTTGTTCCTTATAAATGTGTGTGAAGGACACCCCCTGAAATAACACCATCATATACTTGATCCTCTGCATCCAGATTGTGAGTAAAGGAGGCTCAAAACTGGTCCTAGCCAATGCCTAATCGATGAAAGTCTTCGAGTTCCCATAGACAACCAAAGTCTTAATAGACAACCATTGTGCAAAAAATAAAACCACCCATAGGGAAATGACCTTTTCCCGTGTGTTATAACCCCACCCACTATTCCAACAAAAGTGATAAAAGATGATATGCCATCTTTGTAATTAGGTTAATGAGAGACCACAAATATGCCATACAATTACTCATAAGTGTGAACTGAGATATGTTATAAATGTTGAAAAATACCATTTGTCTAACCATAGTTGAAGTATATCATTGAGGGGTTTTGCATTACACCACGTTATTACCACATAACACCAACAAAGTTTATGTTAGGTTTCAAACCCAAAACATATGCCACATTCAATACTTAAATCATATTACTTGCATGAAACATGACCAACTTTATACAATATAACTTCATGATTTATGTAATGTTCTTTTAAAGAGTATAATCTTTATGCAATGCAATTGCCCAATTTTTTATGAGACTCCTTACATCATGACAAGACATATGAACATTTAGGCCCTATGCCTTAATGTTGACTTTAATATGTAACCTATCAACATTATTTGATTCTTATATGCTTAATTGAATGCCAAACCATAAACAATATATGTATGATGTAAAGGAGTTTTCATAAACGTTTTCAAAACATCAATAACTACTTCACGTATGTCATCAATGCACTGTGCAACTACTTGTTTCTCCTTTCAAAAACCATATGAAATCACTTGCATTATGAACAATATGTTGAGTTTTCTACCACACTCAAGAATCTAGTTTGATTCTAAGATCACAAACACACTTAAATGCCACAACACTTCTACTTTTCACAACAGAAAATGCAAAACAGTGAATCAACTAGAACACAAGACAAATTTTAACCCAACACTTTTTATATTACAAATATTTAATACAACAATCTTAGGGCTCTCGTACCAGGGATCATGGCCCTTACAATCAGCCATGATGCAAGACAATAACTCTTACAACTAGGGATCGGTATCAACAATTACGATGATCAATCTACCCTGAACAAAGTACACTTTACCTACTTGCTGATGTAGCGCTTCCACATCCCTTTCAGTCTGTGTACCTTGAAAACATCTTGTGGGTACTTTGCCTTCCCTATTGTTCATCACCCAACTTATGCTCCCCCAGAAAGCGTGCATCTATAGCTCAACAATTTGCCACTATATATGATATTTTCTCCTTTAATGTCACTGAACTTTAGCCAAATCAAATCTGCCCACTAGCTGCTCTTTGCTGAAAGACACCAGCACATAGGGTCTTCACTACTACCCACTTCTTGCCTCTTTGTTGCTCCAAAGATGACAAGAATTGGGGCTTGGAGGATGTCCTCTTATCTTTGATTCAACCCACTGTGAATCACAAAACTAGGGCTAAACACATTAACCCACTTATCATTAGTCCTCCACCCTTGAGGTCAATGAATTAGAGCCCAAACAACCTACCCACTAACAACCATTTTTCTCTCCACAAAGGATTGTACTTAGGGCTTCAAGACAACCACTAACAATGTTGATTTTTGTAGCATCTGGAAGTGTTCCAAGTCTCAAACTTTGTAGGGAGGCTTTGACAACAACATTCCAAAGAACCCAGAAACAGTTTGTGGAAATTCCACTCGGTTCATGACTTATTAAAACGATTAATTATTTTAATGAGGACCCTAAGTCTAAACTTAGGGAAATGAAATAATTAAAGGGCATTAATAAGTAAGAGTGTGAATCTTCTAGAAAACATGGATCAAGTCAAGTTTTAATCTTAGCCATTGATTAATCTTTTAATTTGGGCCATTGGTTCTCCAACATGAAGATTATAAAATAAGGCTCGAGGGTCATTTGGAAAATAAGTCGGGCATACACTCAGTACCCGAAGGAGATCTATTCTGAAGTAAGAGAATTTGATTTCAGTGGGAGAGTTGCAAGGCGAGGAGTTTGCAGAAGCAAAAGGAGGAGGAAGTCAGCAGTGATCGAGATCAGGGAAGGAGGGCAACAGTGGGTCACTAGAGGCAGCTTGAGGCTGCAGTGCAGATAACCCACATAGTCTCCACGCAAACTTACGCAGTCCAGTGCTGGGACTGCACAGTGAATCACGCAGACAAACACAAGAGCTTGCAGGGGCTGATCAGGGTGTCAAAGAATTGTCCGAGGAAGCCGAAAATTCAGTCTCAGGTGTTTCAGAATTTATCTGTTGTTATATTTCCCTGTAAAGATATCATTTGCTGAAGAATTAATAAAAACCCTCATCTGCTGCACTGGTTTTCTCGTATTGGGTTTTTCTGGGGACAATTGTCCAAAAATAACTGTTTACAAGTGATTGATTCTTGTGCATATGTTCCCTACAATTTATTTCTCTGCATATATATTTGTGAAAGTTGAAGTAGTATTTATTTCAATTTTTGTCAGAAGATTTCTGAATAATAACTTATTGGAATAATAAGTAGGAGAGATCAATCTATCACTGCAATTGTATAGTTTTCAATTTGAAAATTTCACATGGTATCAGAGCCAGAGATGAATAACAAGAAGGAGGAATCTACCAGTAAACGGAAATCTATTGTTGCAGCAACACCACAGAAGGGTTCACGCAGTTCTCCAAGAAGGGGAAGAAGCACGAAAAAATAGATGGATCATGATGTATTTGTATTGGCATCCAGACTTGAGGAAGATTTTGTTTGTGTATCGAGCACTGGTTCTTCTGATGTCTGGTATATTGACAGTGGAGCCTTTGCTCACATGACTAGAGTACAAGACTGTTTTTCCGACTACCAAGAAGAGCAGATGAATTTCAAAATAACCATAGGTAATAAAGCAAAATGCACTCTCGTTGGGAGAGGTACCATATTTTGTCAAACCGAGGCGGGAAATAGAATCCGAGCCACTAATGTGTTGCATGTGTCGGGTTTGGGGATGAACTTGCTCTCAGTGTCTCAACTTCAAAACCGAGGATATGACATCTACTTTATTGGCAATAGAGTCTACGTCAAGCACCCCAATTGGAAGAAGAAGGCACATAACGGGGTAAGAAGCAACAAATTGTACAAGCTACAACTTGAATCTCCAATGGCATTGGTCGGTAGCGCAGATGAAACAGACCTGAATGAGCTATGGCACAGAAGAATGGGACATTTGCATCATGGGGGGTTGAGAACTCTCCGTCACAGGTGTTACAGAACTGAGCACTATACGAGATGATGTCTGCAAGGGGTGTGTATTGGGAAAATATGCCAAGGCAGCATATCAGAGAAGCAACAATAGGGCCAAGGGTGTATTGGACCTGATACACTCAGATATTTGTGGACCGATGTCCACTAGAGCTCTTAGCGGTGCCGAATATTTCATCACCTTCATTGATGACCATTCCAGGAAAACCTGGATCTACTTCTTGAAGTCCAAGGATAAGTCTTCAGTCGGTTCAAAGAGTTTAAGGCTCCGGTAGAAAATCTGATAGGGAAGCGGATCAAGGTGTTGCGATCAGATAATGGTGGTTAATACATAGATAAAGAGTTCACCGGATTCTGCACAAGGGAAGGCATCAAAAGAGAGTGGACAACTCCATACAATCCAGAGCAGAATGGTGTGGCAGAAATGAAGAACTGGACTACTGTTGAAGCAACAAGAGCCATGATGTATGACCAAGACATGCCCAAATTCTTGTGGGTTGAAGCGTGTAATACAACTGTCTACATTCAGAACATGAATCCTCACGCTGCACTGGGAAAGATCACGCCAGAAAGTGTCTTCACTGGCAGTAAGACTGAAGTGAGTAACTTATGATCTTCAGCGGAACAACTTACTGTCATGTGCTCAGTGAGAAGAGGAAGAAGTTGGAGATGACTGCCAAAAAGGGTATCTGGTAGGAAACATCAAGAATGCAAAGGCGTATTGCATCTACATTCATGAGAGTAGGAAATTTGTGGTGCGAAGGGATGTGAATTTCATGGAGGAGAAGGCCTTCAGAAGATCTCATGAGCTGCCTTCTGCTACCCAGTCTGAGGAAGACCTTCTAGTTCAGCCCCAACAGCCAACAACAGAAAATTCAGTTGCCTCTCCAAGGCATAGGGATCCAAGGGATGTGTCTCCCGAGGATTTGCAAGAAGGAGAGTCGGTAGATCCACCCACTACCAGTGGAAGAACGAGCAAGGAACTTCGAAAGATTTTGAAGGATGCAGAGGACTTTGTCGGAATCCCCCGAAATGAGAAGAGACAGCGTAAGCAGCCTGAAAGGTATCAAGCCTTGGTTGCTCAAGTCGGAGAACCTTCTAGTTTTCGGGAAGCAGCTCAACACTAGGTGTGGGTTGATGCAATGGTGGTGTTATCACAAAATCTGACCCTGATAGGCTGCTGATCAAGTAGACTCTGAGTAACTCTTTCAAACCAATCTTTTGGCTAAGGCTTAGCCTCCTCAACCTGAGAGGGCTCTCTCAATAGGTTTAAGATTTTTTATTAATGATTAGATGGCTAACTCTAGGAATAAAAAGGATAAAAATGTATAACTGGTTGAATCAAAGGTTAGCAAACATTCATTGGGCCATAGAGTCAAAGTAGTCTTCAACAAAACATCATAATCAGCTAAACATGGAAGTCAAGGCACTTGGAGTTTAGGTTCATAAGTGAAACAGTAACACAGTGAATAAACACAGTCTATAAGCATATGAAGGAAGTTAGAGCATTATCCAATGAATTCTAAGTAACACATGCTCATACCACTGCAAATAGGTAATTAAAAAAGGCCATAGAGATAACAAACACATAAACCCCTTGTGAATCTTGAGTAGTAAAACCAATCTCTGTATTAAGCTGAAAACACACAGTTTGCTACAATAACACAGCTTCTTTTGCTAATCAAAATGCTAACCTTGAGGAATTCGACCTCATGTCCCTTATAGAGTCATTTACAATCTTGGATTCCCCCATCCATCTTGAGGAGAATTCGAATTTCTAATTTTGACACCTATCTACTCTAAAACAAACTCTTAATTACAATTGACAGTTAACTGTCTCTTTAGGAGTCCTAATACAAATATGATTGAAACTCCTTATTATGTCTAAAACAACCTTATCTAAGACTTAAATATTCTCTTTGACAGCTGCGTCTCCATATCTTCGACCTTGATGGTGCCTTTAACCTTGTTATGAGATCCTGCTGACTAATGTCTTATCTGCCCTGAAAACCAGGGAACATGTTTTCTGCAATCAAGCCTTTATCTACATTGATGATCTTCGAACATTTTTGCTGGCAATATTGACTATTTCAGATAGGTGACATGTGCTATCATTTCCTTGTAACCTTACCCTTCCACCTGTACAGAAGTAAACCTTTGACAAACTATACAAAGATGTGATGTGGCTGCACTACGAAAATAGCAGTTGTTTTCGTAGCGCAGAATCTGGATCATTGAAAAACATTTCTTTAACACCCTCTTTCTTCTATTTTAAAACCTGAGTTTTCATCTATGACTCTTTTCCATCCACCACCAGCAACAAAATTTGAAAACCAACTATTTTTACTCCCAAAATATATATGAAAAACGCCCAAAAACTCACCTACAGCAGTTTTGTAGTGCGCTACGAAACTGCTGTGTATGCCCTTTTTACACAATTTTTTCAAAATTCTGAGTCTTAAGGATATTTTCACTTCTTCAATGATGTCCATAGACTTTAACAAGAAAAACAAGTTGGCTTTAAAATGTCTTCAAAAAGTAATTCCCTTCTTAATAACAAAACTGCTTTAAGGATTTGTTACTTGTTTCTCTATTTTATCTCTACTATAACTTACCTTCAGACTTTGTCAATTGAATTTTCAGGTCTTCAATCTGCCTCTTCAGCCTCCTGTTAGTAGCCCTTAATTTAACATTTATCATTCTCACAAATCTACCGTCTTTGATTGCAGGAACAGTCCAGGTAAAATATTGACCTTCAATGCTGACTGTTTCAGGTTTTGAAACTCTTTCAACCTCCCACAGAGCCTTTATTCTGTTGAAATTTGTCTTCTCAGCAGCATGTCTTCTTGCTTTCCTCTTGAGCTTAGCAATTTCAAAATTAGCTAATCTCAACTTCTCTTCAATTTCTTCATGACTGCTCTTTTCTGCTTGAGTATGAAAAACTCTGTTTCCGTCAACTTCAGGCATTGGTGATGATAGGTCTATATGTTCATAAATATTGGAAACTTTCCCTATTTTCTCTAACTCCATATCTAGCTCTTGCAACTTTTTTGATTGCCTGGTTAAAGGCTTTCTGGGCTTGAATACAAACTCTGAAATCTCATCATCAAAATCCAACTTTTTAGAAGATTTCATCTTCTTAGATTTCCCTTCATCCAATTTTATGAAGTCTGCTTGAACCAAAGGAGATTCTTCAATATCAATAGCCTGTAAAATATCATTAAAATCACCCTTTAAATCTAGACTTTCTCCCGAAACCATTGTTTTACCCTTTTCCTTTGTTATTTGACTTCTAGTCAATCTTTTCTGAACTGATTTGCTAGTTGATTGTTCCTGTACTGTTTCCTTAACTTTAGTTGTCTTCTTTTGTGCAGGTTGAGGAGTCTCTCGAATAATCACTGATGTTTTAATTTCTGGCTCTTTCACTTGCTTTCTGGGTTTCAACTTGACAAATCTTTTTGATCTTGTCTCTGCAGGATCACTAGTTTCTGATGGTGATTTTTCTTTGGCCTTAGGGCTAATACATGTTTCTTGTGTTTCCACCCCAAATCCACACAAAAACAAAAATGTAGACCATTCTCTGTTTATCCTCTGAAGTTCATGTAAAACTATCAATTTAACTAGACCATGATGGAAAAGTGAAGTTTCACATCCTTGAGTTTTCATTTTCACTTTATCTGCCATCTTAGCTAAACTTCGAAACAAGAAGAAAGGCAAATCCAAAGAAATTATTCCAGTAAAATGCAACAGGAGTTTGAAACGATAAGAATACACGTTATGGTATCTTCCCTCATAGGTGAAATACCTTTGAATGTTGAAGAGCAGGTTGGCATAGGTGTTCTTGATGTAACCTATTGGCACTGCTTTAGTTAAGTATGTCTCTGCAAACTCTGGCTTCAAAAATATTTTACAAGGTTCCATCTCAAACCTAAAAATTTTGAACCATCTTTCTTCTCCCCTTGGAATCTCTATCACTAAAGATATGATCTTAGAGGAAATTGGCAAGTTTAAAACTCCAACTTTTGTATTTGAACCGGTGAAATGAAGAGCAAACTCTTTGCTCACTTGATTATGACCTCCCGACAATTTTTCACAGAATTTCCAACATTCTGTCTTCTAGAAGGCCTCCTCAACTGATTTATCCTTGGTTAGAGCCTCTATGCTTTCAGGCTCCGTCCTTAAACAGTGACCTGACCTGTGGTTCTTTCTTTCTTCTGTCATCTTTCTCTTGAAATTCCTGTGTGTTTCTTGAAAACCTGTAATATCAGCCTCGCTTGATTTCAGAATAAGCTGCCTCGCTTGATTTAGGAATTCAACGTCGCTTGATTAGGGATTCAACCTCGCTTGATAAATGAGAGAAGCTTTGGTTTCTGCTTACCATGAGCTTACCATTCGAAAAAAAAAGGGCATGCATGGGGTGTTTCTTGCATAAGAAAATAAAACCAAGAACCAGCCCTTTTCAAATTTGAAAATGACTAACATAAATGACCTCTAACGAATGTCATGATGGTTATGAATGATGGCATGTATGAGAAAAGACTCCTAGCTGACACCTAATCATGAAAGATTAATGAAATTTGATGGATTTGATAACTTGACTAGACATGCTACGAATCCCCGATTTCGTAGCGCACCTAATGTAATTTCAAGGTTTTGCGCTACGAAAAGAGCAACATTTTCGTAGCGCAAAAGTAGTTTTTAACACTGTCTGCGCTACGAAAACGTGGTTTCGTGGCTTAATCAAATTTTTTTTTAAATGGTTAAAAACTGGACTTTCTAAACATGATATGAGACACTCAAGTTATGAGATAAAGTTGTTGGACTTTATTTTGTAATGAAAATGAGACTCTAACCCTATCACTTAACCCCTAAAAACTTTAAATGACTTAACACCTATTTAAGACCATGACTAGAAACAAGGTAAACTTTCAAAGTTTAGAAATTTTTTTAAGGTGATAACAGTGGCTCCACTTGGGATAGTGTGCCCCTGTGGTACACTAAGAACCGGTAGCTCCAGTGCTGCTATCCATCCTTTAGAAAAAAAATTCTGAAATTTTGCCAAGTTTCCCATCAAACTTTTAATGGCCTTCACCTCGGGCTTAAGCTTGATGATTTCTGCAAGAAGCACTCAAACTGTACCTACTGAAAAATGCTCAGTCAACCTAGAGCTTATTTGCACATTCCTAACTACCCTATCAGCTGCAATCTCCATTTGTAGCTCAAGGAACATGAAACTTCCAATGAAGCCAGTCATTGATCTAATCTTATATTTGAAGCTCTTGACTGCGCTTTAACCCAAAGTAAACATGATATTGAGATGACCAATGCCCCTGAAAATGTATCTGATCTTCATAATAAAAATGAAACTGAAACACTGGAGAGTAAAACTCTTCCATGTATTCAGCTATAGGGTCAAAGAAGACCTGATCAATTTGATGATCCTCATAACTTTCTGTAACTTCAGACAACTAATTCTCAGCCACACAAGATATCTTTTGTATGCTTTCCAACTGCTTTTCAAACTGATTTTCAAAAACAGTGTATTCTTCCTCAAACTCAAAGGAGAAAGGTGGCAACACCCTCTCTTTGTTTTCTAGCATAAAAATCAATTGAAAAAACTATCTTGATTATGAATACTATGAGATTGAATTTTATCTTTTGAAACTTGAATGTCCTTTTCAGTGTTCTCTGCAACTTCATCCACAAACTGAATCTTATCTACTGATTTGCACTCAAATGATTTCAGATTAGAGGACAAGGATAAAGATATTTTTTCACCCACTTTTTGATCAATGTAATCATCATTTGATGTAGGCTGATGCAAGAAATGACATGAAGAATCAACTTTTTCCTGTACCTGAGGATTGTAGCAAGCATTTTCCAATATTTCCTCTTGTTGTTTGAAATGATTCTCATACTCCTGATGATCAAAGGATTGACAAACCTGCTGCAAATTTTCCTCAAACTCAAAGGATGTGTCATGATTTTCATAAGTAAACTCCTGCTGAGTTTCATTTTCATCTAAGGGAGATATTATCCTTTCTTCTTGGTGTTCTTCTTGGTGATGAAAAGTATTGTCATGAAGGGCCTCTAAGAAGGGCCTCTAAAATTTCTTAATCCATGAACTCATCATCTTCATAACAATTTTCCAAATATTCAATAAAACTCACAGAATGTTTACAACAGTCTTTGACCAGCATTAAGGAGGGATGACACTCTTTATACATCTCATAAAATGCATCATGGAAATCAGCAAGAGAAAATAATGAACCATTTGGCAAGCTTTCATACCAAGACCATGCTTTTCCTTCTAAAATAGTCATAAACATCTTCATGAGACAATCTTCAGGAAACTGAACCTTAAGACTGTATACATGCATATGGAACCTAACCAAATGAAGAGCAACATTGTCTTTCTTTTCATCTTTAAATATTGGAAGATCATCTAACCATTCAACCTTTGGCATAGGATTTGGAAAACCAAGGATATGAGACCGATTCATAGGGGCATACCTGGCATTCATTCTTGCAATGGAACTCATCTTCAAACTTCATCAAGCTACTAATCTTTAAGTAATGGAGTCACCTTCCAATTTTTTATTTGATGTGTGGAGTCGCCAAGGTAGTGCTGCGGCCTCTAACAGATTCTGAGCTCCTGCTACCTTCAGAAGTTCAGCTTCTTGATTTCAGGAATGAATAATCTTCAGGCTCCCGACAGACGCACCAAAATGTAACACAGTGAATAAACACAGTCTATAAGCATATGAAGGAAGTTAGAGCATTATCCAATGAATTCTAAGTAACACATGCTCATACGACTGCAAATAGGTAATTGAAAAAGGCCATAGAGATATCAAACACATAAACCCCTTGTGAATCTTGAGTAGTAAAACCAATCTCTGTATTAAGCTGAAAACACACAGTTTGCTACAATAACACAACTTCTTTTGCTAATCAAAATGCCAACCTTGAGGAATTCCGCCGCATGTCTCTTATAGAGTCATTTACAATCTTGGATTCCCCCATCCATCTTGAGGAGAATTCAAATTTCTAAGTTTGACACCTATCTACTCTAAAACAGACTCTTAACTACAATTGACAGTTAACACTCTTTAGGAGTCCTAATACAAATAGGATTGAAACTCCTTATTATGTCTAAAACAACCTTATCTAATACTTAAATATTCTCTTTGACAACTGCTTCTCCATATCTTCAACCTTGATGGTGCCTTTAACCTTATTATGAGATCCTACTGACTCATGTCTTATCTGCCCTGAAAACCAGGGAACATGTTTTCTGCAATTAAGCCTTTGTCTTCATTGATGATCTTCGAACATTTTTGCTGGCAATATTGACTATTTCAGATAGGTGACATGTGCTATCATTTCCTTGTAACCTTACCCTTCCACCTGTACAGAAGTAAACCTTTGACAAACTATAAAAAGATGTGATGTGGCTGCGCTACGAAAATAGCAACTGTTTTCGTAGCGCAGAATCTGGATCATTGAAAAACATTTTTTTAACACCCTCTTTCTTCTACTTTAAAACCTGAGCTTTCATCTGTGACTCTTTTCCATCCACCAGCAGCAACAAAATTTGAAAACCAACTGTTTTTTCTCCCAAAATATATATGAAAAACGCTCAAAAACTCACCTACAGCAGTTTCGTAGCACGCTACGAAACTACTGTGTATGCCCTTTTTACACAGTTTTTTCAAAATTCTGAGTCTTAAGGATATTTTCACTTCTTCAATGATGTCCATAGACTTTAACAAGAAAAACAAGTTGGCTTTAAAATGTCTTCAAAAAGTAATTCCCTTCTTAATAACAAAACTGCTTTAAGGATTTGTTACTTGTTGCTCTGTTTTATCTCTGCTATAACTTACCTTCAGACTTTGTCAATAGAATTTTCAGGTCTTCAATCTGCCTCTTCAGCCTCCTGTTAGTAGCCCTTAATTTAACATTTATCATTCTCACAAATCTAGCGTCTTTGATTGCAGGAACAGTCCAGGTAAAATATTGACCTTCAATGCTGACTGTTTCAGGTTTTGAAACTCTTTCAACCTCCCACAGAGCCTTTATTCTGCTGAAATTTGTCTTCTCAGCAGCATGTCTTCTTGCTTTCCTCTTGAGCTTAGCAATTTCAAAATTAGCTAATCTCAACTTCTCTTCAATTTCTTCATGACTGCTCTTTTCTGCTTGAGTATGAAAAACTCTGTTTCTGTCAACTTCAGGCATTGGTGATGATAGGTCTATATGTTCATAAATATTGGAAACTTTCCCTATTTTCTCTAACTCCATATCTAGCTCTTGCAACTTTTTTGATTGCCTGGTTAAAGGCTTTCTGGGCTTGAATACAAACTCTGAAATCTCATCATCAAAATCCAGCTTTTTAGAAGATTTCATCTTCTTAGATTTCCCTTCATCCAATTTTATGAACTCTGCTTGAACCAAAGGAGATTCTTCAATATCAATAGCCTGTAAAATATCATTCAAATCACCCTTTAAATCTAGAATTTCTCCCGAAACCACTGTTTTACCCTTTTCCTTTGTTATTTGACTTCTAGTCAATCTTTTCTGGACTGATTTGCTAGTTGATTGTTCCTGTACTGTTTCCTTAACTTTAGTTGTCTTCTTTTGTGCAGGTTGAGGAGTCTCTCGAATAATCACTGATGTTTTAATTTCTGGCTCTTTCACTTGCTTTCTGGGTTTCAACTTGACAAATCTTTTTGATCTTGTCTCTGCAGGATCACTAGTTTCTGATGGTGATTTTTCTTTGGCCTTAAGGCTAATACCTGTTTCTTGTGTTTCCACCCCAAATACACACAAAAACAAAAGTGTAGACCATTCTCTGTTTATCCTCTGAAGTTCATGTAAAACTATCAATTTAACTAGACCATGATGGAAAAGTGAAGTTTCACATCCTTGAGTTTTCATTTGCACTTTATCTGCCATCTTAGCTAAACTTCGAAACAAGAAGAAAGGCAAATCCAAAGAAATTATTCCAGTAAAATGCAACAGAAGTTTGAAATGATAAGATTACACTTTTTGGTATCTTCCCTCACAGGTGAAATACCTTTGAATGTTGAAGAGCAGGTTGGCATAAGTGTTCTTGATGTAACCTCTTGGCACTGCTTTAGTTAAGTCTGTCTCTGCAAACTCTGTCTTCAGAAATATTTTATAAGGTTCCATCTCAAACCTGAAATTTTTGAACCATCTTTCTTCTCCCCTTGGAATCTCTGTCACTAAAGATATGATGTGAGGGGAAATTGGCAAGTTTAAAACTCCAACTTTTGTATTTGAACCAGTGAAATGAAGAGCAAACTCTTTTGTCACTTGATTATGACCTCCCTGCAATTTTTCACAGAATTTCCAGCATCCTGTCTTCTACAAGGCCTCCTCAACTGATTTGTCCTTGGTTAGAGCCTCTATGCTTTCAGGCTCCGTCCTTAAACAGTGGCTTGACCTGTGGTTCTTTCTTTCTTCTGTCATCTTTCCCTTGAAATTCCTGTGTGTTTCTTGAAAACCTGTAATATCAGCCTCGCTTGATAAATGAGAGAAGCTTTGGTTTCTGCTTACCATGAGCTTACCATTCGAAAAAAAAGGGCATGCATGAGATGTTTCTTGCATAAGAAAATAAAACCAGGAACCAACCCTTTTCAAATTTGAAAATGAATAACATAAATGACCTCTAACGAATGTCATGATGGTTATGAATGATGGCATGTATGAGAAAAGACTCCTAGCTGACACCTAATCATGAAAGATTAACGGAATTTGATGGATTTGATAACTTGACTAGACATGCTACGAATCCCTGATTTCGTAGCGCACCTAATGTAATTTCAGGGTTTTGCGCTACGAAAAGAGCAACGTTTTCGTAGCGCAAAAACAGTTTTTAACACTGACTGAGCCACGAAAACGTGGTTTCGTGGCTTAATAAAAAAAAATTTAAATGGTTAAAAACTGGACTTTCTAAACATGATATGAGACACTCAAGGTATGGGATAAGGTTGTTGGACTTTATTTTGTAATGAAAATGAGACTCTAACCCTATCACTTAACCCCTAAAAACTTTAAATGACTTAACACCTATTTAAGACCATGACTAGAAACAAGGTAAACTTTCAAATTTTAGAAAAAGTTTTAAGGTGATAACAGGTGGAAGCGTACATTTCCATCATGACAAATGATGTCTAGGAAGTGGTCCCTAGACCTCAGGAGAGATCAGTTGTAGGATCCAGGTGGATCTACACAATCAAGTATGTTGCAGACAGTAGCATTGAGAAATTTAAAGCCAGGTTTGTGGCTAAGGGGTGACAGAGGAAGAGGTGTTTATAGAACCAAAGGGCTTTGAGACACATGATCAGAAAACTCATGTGTGCAGATTGAAGAAAGAGTTATATGAACTGAAGCAAGCTCCTAGAGCCTGGTATGGTCGAATTGACAGCGACCTGCAGAAGATGGGATTCGTCAAGAGTGATGCAAATCCCAACCTCTACTATCTGAGAGTAGGGAGTGAGCCTTTGATACTGGTTTTATATGTAGATGACATGTTCTTGACGAGATCATCAAGGCTCATCACAAACTGCAAGAAGAATTTGGCTGAAGAATTTGACATGAAGGATCTACGACAGATGCATTATTTTCTAGGGTTGGAGGTTTGGCAACAGAACGAGGAAATCTTCCTTGGTCAAGGGAGATACACTACAGAGATTCTGAAGAGATTTCAGATGGAGGAGTGTAGACCCATGACAACTCCAATGATCACCAACTGGAAGAAAATCGGCACGTCCGAAGATGATGAGGCTGATCCTACACTATATAGGCAGCTCATAAGGTCTTTGATGTATCTGGTAAATAGAAGGCTAGACATCTGTTATGCTGTAAATACCCTTAGTCGGTTCATGGTGGAATCGAAGAGGGCACATTGGGCAGAAGCCAAGCATGTTCTCAAGTACCTTCAAGGAACAATTGAGCTTGGATTGAAGTATACCGGTGGCAATGATGTCAGGTTGAGTGGTTTCATCGACGCAGATTGGGCTGGAAGTTCAGTTGATCGGAAGAGTACCAATGGGTATTGTTTCAGTCTAGGATTAGGAATGACTTCCTGGTGCAACAGGAAACATAAGTCAACAACACTGAGTTCAGCAGAAGCAGAGTATATGGCAACCAACACAACTTCGTGCAAAGCCACATGGCTTCGAAAACTGTCAGTAAACCTACTCAAGGAGAAAATGGAAGCGACCAACATCTTATGCGATAATCAGAGTTGCATCAAGCTCTCTGAAAATATGTGTTTCATGATAGGTCGAAACATATTGACATCAGGTGTCAATTCATCAGGGACTGTGTACAACGTGGAGCTATTAGTTGCAGTATACTCCAATAGGAGAATGGGTAGCAGACATTCTCACGAAGGCTCTAGGGAAGACAAAGTTTCTCTACTCCAGAGAGAAGATGGGGATGATGAGGAATCCCTTCTAGTAGTAGGAATGGATAGACTCAGTATTAAGAGGGAGTTGTGGTACAGATGCAATAGTGACAATGGCAATGTCAAATGCAACAATACATGTGACAACAATGCAGCAAATGAGGGGACGCGTCCAGAGATCAGCAATGCAGAGGGTGCTTCAAAACAGAGCAACATGCAATAGGCATATTGTTGGAACACCTTCCTCGCTAAGAGGTAGTGTTGATTTTTGAAGCATCTGGAAGTGTTCCAAGTCTCAAACTTTGCAAGGAGGCTTGGACAACAGCATTCCAAAGAACCCAGAAATAGTTTGTGAAAATGCCACTCGGTTCATGACTTATTAAAATAATTAATTAGTTTAATGAAGACCCTAAGTCTAAACTTAGGGAAATGAAATAATTAAAGGGCATTAATAAGTCAGAGTGTGAATCTTCTAGAAAACATGGATCAAGTCAAGTTCTAATCTTAGCCATTGATTAATCTTTTAATATGGGTCATTGGTTCTCCAACAGGAAGATTATAAAAGAAGGCTTGAGGGTCATTTGGAAAATAAGTCGGGCATACACTCAGCACCCGAAGGAGATCGATTTTGAAGTAAGAGAATTCGATTTTGGTGGGAGAGTTGCAAGGCAAGGAGTTTGCAGAAGCAGAAGGAGGAGGGAGTCAACAGTGATCGAGATCAGGTACGGAGGGAAACAATGGGTCACTAGAGGCAGCTTGAGGCTGCAATGCAGAGAACCCACACATTCTCCACGCAGACTTACGCAGTCCAGCGCTGGGACTACGCAGTGAATCACACAAACAAACACATGAGCTTGCAGGGGCTGATCAGAATGTCAAAGAATTGTCTGAGGAAGCTGGAAATTCAGTCTCAGGTGTTTCAGAATTTATTTGTTGTTATATTTCCCTGTAAAGGTATCATTTGTTGAAGAATTAATAAATACCCTCATCTGCTGCACCGATTTTCCCGCATTGGGCTTTTCCGGGGACAATTGTCCAAAAATAACTATGTACATGTGATTGATTCTTGTGCTTATGTTCCCTACTGTTTATTTCTCTGCATATATATTTGTGAAAGTTAAAGTAGTATTTATTTCAATATTTGCCAGAAGATTTCTGAATAATAACTTATTGGAATAATAAGTAGGAGAGATAAATCTATCACTGCAACTGTATAGTTTTTAGTTTGAAAATTTCACAAACAAGACTTGGGGTCTTGAGGATGTCTTCTTATCTTTGATTCAACCCACGGTGAAGGACACCCCCTGAAATAACCCCATCATATACCTGATCCTTTGCATCTAGATTGTGAGTAAAGGAGGCTCAAAACTAGTCCTAGTCAATGCCTAATCGATGAAAGTCTTCGAGTTCCCATAGACAACCAAAGTCTTAATAGAGAACCATTGTGCACAAAATAAAACCCCCCATAGGGCAAGGACCTTTTCCCGTGTGTTATATCCCCACCCATTATTCCAGCAAAAGTGATAAAGTGATAAAAGATGATATGCAATCTTTGTAATTAAGTTAATGAGAGACCACAAATATGGCATACAATTAATCATAAGCGTGAACCGAGAGATGTTATAAATGTTGAAAAATACCATTTGTCTAACCATATTTGAAGTATATCATTGAGGGGTTTTGGGGTTTTGCATTACACCACATTATTACCACATAACACCAACAAAGTTTATGTCAGGTTTCAAACCCAAAACATATGCCACATTCAATACTTAAATCATATTACTTGCATGAAACATGACCAACTTTATACAATATAACTTCATGATTTATGTAATGTTCTTTTAAAGAGTATAATATTTGTGCAGTGCAGTTGCCCAATTTTTTATGAGACTCCTTACATAATGACAAGACATATGAACATTTAGGTCCTATGCCTTAATGTTGACTTTAATATGTAACCTATCAACATTATTTGATTCTTACATGCTTAATTGAATGCCAAACCATAAACAATATATGTATGATGTAAAGGAGTTGTCATAAAAGTTTTCAAAACATCAATAACTATTTCACGTATGTCATCAATGCACTGTGCAACTACCTGTTTCTCTTTCAAAAACCATATACAATCACGCATATGAAATCACTTGCATTATGAACAATATGTTGAGTTTTCTACCACACTCAAGAGTCTAGTTTGATTCTAAGATCACAATCACAAACACACTTAAATGCCACAATAATTCTACTTTTCACAACAGTGAATCAACTAGAACACAAGACAAATTTTAACCCAACACTTTTTATATTACAAATATTTAATAAAACAATCTTAGGGCTCTCGTACCAGGGATCATGGCCCTTACAATCAGCCCTGATGCAAGACAATAACTCTTACAACTAGGGATCAGTATCAACAATACGATGATCAATCTACCCTGAACAAAGTACACTTGACCTACTTGCTAATGTAGTGCTTCCACAGCCCTTTCAGTCTGTGTACCTTGAACACGTCTCGTGGGTACTTTGCCTTCCCTATTGTCCATCACCCAACTTCTGTTCCCTCAGAAAGCGTGCATCTATAGCTCAAAAATTTGCCACTATTTGTGTTCTTTTCTCCTTTAATGTCATTGAACTTTAGCCAAATCAAATCTGCCCACTAACTACTCTTTGCTCAAAGACACCAGCACATATGGTCTTCACTACTACCCACTTCTTGCCTCTTTGTTGCTCCAAAGATGACAAGACTTGGGGCTTGGAGGATGTCCTCTTATGTTAGGTCCCTATATTACTAGTATAGTCCCTTATTTTTGTTAGTGTAACCCCCTTATTGTTATTATTGTACCCTTGTAACCCTCATTTTGTTATTATTGTGCCTTTAAATTATTATTGTTAGGTCGGCTAGGATTACATTGTGGCCCACTAGGATTACATTATGGCCCCATGGACTCCTATATATAGAAAGGAGGTTTTGTAAATTGTATCATCGAAGAATTGTGCATTTATGTAATGTATTGGAGGTTGCCCCCTCGAAGTGGCTTATTTCTAAGGCGTTTATATCTCTTTTCTTCTATTTTTGAAGCTGGTTACACAACATTTGGTATCGGAGCTTTGGGATTCTAGGGTTTCGCTGCTCCAAACAGGTCATCGTGGAATTTTCGCTATAACGTTTTTTCTACGAAGCTTCAGAAGCTGAAATTTCTAGGGTGCGAAGCTGAAATCTCGAGGAAGGTTGTCTAAAAATTTCAGATCTTGGTTCGCAATATTTGAGGAGATATCATCTGTGGAAGTTAGGTATCGTTTCAGGCTCATAAACAGGTCATCGTGGCATTTGCGCTATAACTTTTTTTCTATGAAGGTTCAGAATCTGAAATTCGTATGGTGCAAAGCTGAAATCCTGAGGAAATTCGCCAAAAAATTTCAGAGCTTGGTTCGCAATATTTTTGGCGATATGATCTGTGGAAGGTAGTGCTTTTTCAAGCTCCTGAATTTCATCTCAAAGAGGTGATCGTGGGAAAAGTTCAATAACTCTCTCTCTGGGCATCGGATTGGAGTGCCGTAAAAAGTGATCGCAAGTACACAGACTGTAGTTTCTTAGCTATCAATTTCAGAGACAAAGGATAAAACAATGACACGTGGCAAGTCGTACAAGTTCGCTCTACTGAACCAGTCCATAATTAGGTCATTGTGGGAGATTGGACACAACTTTGTCTTGGAGAATCCAAATCAGGTCAGACCTGTGGCATTCAAAAGAGAATTTAGAGGGCTACTTCAGTGCTGAATTTCAGATATTGAAGATCCGCAATCACAGAGATAATACAATTTCAATATCGAGCTCCTCAAAGCAAGTAAAAGGTGTGTATTTTTTTTTTTTTCCGAATTGCATAAGTCTTGTTTGAAGAATCAAGTTGAATTGATTGCAAGGGCCTATTGTAGAATAGATATCAATATTGGAGTCTAAAATGGCCCCTAAAAAGAATTCAACACCCATTAAGCCTTCAAGGCTCTACCATGACTCATGAAGATGAAGAATTGCAACATGATCTATCAAAATTACAAGAGAAAGTGCAACAAATTTCACTCTCGCAAAGAGCAACAAAAATGTAGTGGACGGTTTGAAGAAAGGCATGGAAGCTAAGATGGATGGCGTGGAAGTGAAGATGGAAAGTTTGAAGAAAGGCGTGGAAGCTAAGATGGATGGCATGGAAGCTAAGATGGATGGCATGGAAGTGGGCATCGAAGCTAAGATGGATGACATGAAAGACAACATGGAAAACATGAAGAATGATCTAAAAGCATACATGGAAGGCTTGATGACAAGCTTAAAACCAAAAATGATTCCTAATGGCAGAAATATAGTAGAAGAACCTCATGATGAGAACAAAATAAATGTTAATCATGATTTCATAAACTCTAATGTTGGCGGGAAGAACCACCATATTCCAAAAATGGATATGAGGAAGTTTGATGGAAAAGATCCTGTAACATGGATACTACAGATGGAGCAATATCTTGATCTCCATAACGTGCAAAACACACAAAAGGTACGCATTGCAACTTTACATTTAGAACAAAATACATTTGTATGGTATCGATGGCTTTGCTCCCGTAAAAAAATTGTCACTTGGTCAATTTTTACGGAGGAAATGATAGCACATTATGAGGATACAAAGAGCAACACCTTCTTTACCCAATTGATAAATCTCAAACAAAAGGGTTTAGTGGGGCAGCACATTGAGGACTTCCAAAAATTGAATATAAGGGTAACTGATCTTAAAGAGGAACACAGGATTGATCTCTTCCTAGGCACTTTAAAGGATAACATCCAACATGAAGTTCGCGTTTTGGAACCTGATTCATTGGAGAAGGCATTCAAGTTGGCAAGAAAAGTTGAATGTAAAATTATGGCGACAAGGAAGCCTACCACTCAATTCTATAAAGAAGGAAGTGTTGCTACGCCTAGATTTCCACAACCTACAAGGCTGACACCACAACAATTGGAAGAAAAAAGAGCAAAAGGGCTTTGCTACAGTTGTGATAGCAAATACACTAAAGGTCATAAGTGTGCTGAGAAGAAATTATTTTACATATATTGTGAAGAGGAAGAAGAAAATGAACAAGAAGATGATATACACCAGGAACCAGCCCCAAAAGAGGAAGAAATGAATCCAACCATATCGTGTAATGCACTGGCAGGAATTACCACTCCTCA